>OY744517.1:76598434-76953434 GCA_963556195.1 Sepiola atlantica
TTCCGATTCCTTCCTACCCCTTGGCATTGATCCATTCCACAATTCAAATTCCTTCTCAAATTTCAAATCTCATTTCTAAATATATTTTTCCTTAAGTTATCCCCCTTTGATGGCACATATTATAATAACGGCCCACGCTTAAATTTAGAATTGAATAAAGAAAAAGAGGGAAAAAAAAATTAATGAATAAACCATACAAAATAAAATATAATAAAATTATAATAATTAGTATATAAATAAACAAATGTTTATAATATTTTAACTTTAGTTGAATAATTGTTTAATTAAATTTTGACATTTTCTGTGTTCATACTTCCAATTGTCTGCTGCGGTATTTCAATGGTTTGACACCGGTTTTTCCCGGTTTTTCGACCCACTCGGTCTTTTATTGTTGTCTTTTGAAAATGAAAGTTTTTCTTTCGAAAATTTAAGATTACCCTTTGCCGAACTTTTATTTACCAGACAATATTTACTATTCTGGTATTTAATCAGTTTTTCTGTGAAATTATTAATAAATCGTTTTGAGTTTCACTTTCTCTCTTCGTTTATTTCTTTTCACTTTTTCTATCTTACGGCAACTACATCGCATTGCTACAGCCTCGGACGACTAATCTGCACTTATATTTACCAGCAATGCTTCAAGCAAACTACAATCTCCTTTTATATATATATATATATATATATATATATATATATATATATATATTAGAGTATTGTGTCTACGTTTAGAAGTATATTTATATGTATATAGGTGTAATCAGTCAACGGAAAAATCATAGGCGCAAAAGTGGGAGAAAAAATGCACATTTATTTGTTTATTTATTCTCAATTTTTATTTATTTTTTCCCCCACTCGTGCATTTATGATTTTCCGTTGACTGATTACACCTATATATATAGGTAAAAATAATAAATATTTATATTAAAAAATATTGTTATCGCCCCCTTCAAAAAGGATTGGATCCCTAAGAGAATTAATAAGCTGTCAATCTATGCGTAATGCGATGTTCTGGCCTCTACCGTTGAACGCTATATGACTAAGCTTACTGCATATGTCTGCCGATTGAACAATATATAAAATTTAAATTATCTTCATTCCCATGTTAATTGATGGTGGCCTAGGGCTGGAATACAAGGCTGCAGAGTCAAAGGTGACTTTGCAACTGGGTTTGAATCCTTTGACCGGCAGTAATTATCATCTACACTGAAGATTGTGCAAGCATGAAACACATGTAGGTAAAAATGATAAATATATATATATATATATATATGAATATTATAAGTTAGACAGGTGCATTCAAGGTGATGGCACCGATATGGTGGACACCACTGACATACAATGATCATTGGCAACATAATTCCAACCAAGACTTGTCAGAATTTTTTGTGAACACATTTGTTTTCAATAATATAGATGTGTGTGTGTACATGTATACACGTACACATATACCTATATATATATATATATATATATAATATATATATATATATATATAGGTATATAAAAATATACTTATGGCAAGTAAGCTAGAGAAACGTTTATTTCATCTGAAAAATATTCTTAGCCTGAATAAGTATTTTTTAAAGAAAACTAAAAAAAAATGTTTATTTTCTTGTAAAGAACATTGTGGAAGGAAAAAGACAAATTGAATTAAATGTCGATTGGACGGATTCAATGTTATCGATGATGACAAACTTTGAGAAATAGACTGACTTTATTTTATATATTAGAAGGAAGATATATATACATACACACTTAAAAAACTAAATAAGTTCATGAGGAAATACTTATTCAAATAGAAACATAATCAAAAATGATCTAGATGCAATTAAATGTGCTTATTAAAATAAAATATACATTCCATGATCATTTAATAACTTATTTTAATTAATATCATTAACTTACAAATATATTTCATAAAGAACATTGATTTTTTTTTTTTTTTTTAAGAATGTATTAGACTGCACTGGATTTAAAAAGATCTATACCATATGGTTAATCAATTAGATTATATCAATCAAGCTCAGTAAAAAATTTGGTAATCACTTAAAATGCATGTGGAAGGTGATAACGTATATACAAACGTGAATTAGCATATAATTATACAGGAATAAAACAGAACATAGACGAATGTGACGCAAATGGTTATGGGTTGTCTATATGGACAGTGATTGTGTGTGTATATATATATATATATATATATATATATATATACATATATGAGAAAGGAAGGATGAGAGTAATCCAACGGAATGGGAAATGAAAAAGGAAAAACCAAGATATTTTTTATATATTCATCAACGTTTCGTCTTTATTGTAAGACTTCCTCAGGCTACTACATCCCTTCATCTCTCCACCATGTCAACTCCAAACTCTGATGTACTTGCATGACATTTTTCTTCAAACTATCATCCTGAGGAAGTCTTACAATAAAAACAAAACATTGATGAATATATAAAAAATATCTCTTGGTTATTCCTTTCCCATATATATATATATATACACAAACACTAGACGAATCGTCTAGTATAAAATTAAAATAAACTCCTCAAAAACGATCGTTCAGATATCAATTCCAAAATGGAGAAGAAAAAAAACCAGTAAACCTTTGTTTATAAAAAGGACTCAAAATCTTTTCAGATAGAGCTTTATCAGAATAATAAATAATTATATGTTCTCACCGGTTGCATATTTTTGCTACTAACATTCTATAATAGCTTTCTTTTAATTACTAATCCGAAACGAATAGAAAAAAAAGAAACAATTCAAAGTTAAACATTATGAAAGCCAAAAGATAAAAATCGAGAATCTGAATGAGAAAAAGATGCAAAGCTTTCTTGAAATCTAAATAAAATAAATGACTAACTTCACAAGTTTAACATAAAACGATTCACATGGAGTGACTATTTCTCAAGGATTTTTTCACCCCCACCCCTCAAAAATGTTTTTTTTTTTAAACAACTTCAAATTATGATATGAATTGAACAGCAAATTCTCAGATTAATTTTTTTTTTAACTTATTGTTAAATTTTTAGATAGATTCCAGTTTGCCATGCAAGTTTGTAATGTAACATGATCTGTCCTGTGCAAAATTTCCAAAAAGATATTTGTGCACATAGCAAACTGAACAGGTAGCCCAAAAAAAGTAACTTTCACAACGTTTTTATATAATCTAAAAAGTTGGTTCGTCAGATGTATACAAAGCTGACCACTAACATTTTTAATCTAAAAAGTTGGTTCATCAGACGTATACAAAGCTGACCACTAACATTTTTAATCTAAAAAGTTGGTTCATCAGACGTATACAAAGCTAACCACTAACATTTTTAATGAGCTTTTTTTCTTTGGATTAATTTAAACACCAACTTTTTAAATTAAAAAAATAAAATATTACCAACAAAATTATTCAACTTATGTAAAATAATGGTTCTTCCATTCACTCTTATTTCATTGTAATATTTACTAAATTTAACTTTTTAACTAAAGAAAGTAGATAATAGAAATTAGTTTTGTTTTATTTCTTCCCTTTAAGATTTATTCACAAAATTATTCATATTAAAATAAAAATGATTACAAATCTTTATTTAATAATGGCAAATTATTTATTAAAATCAATTTTTACAAAATCAATGTTGATTAGGCCATACCATCCACTCTCTCAAAGACAATTTTGATGCATATATAAAGTGAATTTGGTATGAAAATACAGTTGATAAATTAGGTCAATGTGTAAATAATAGAACACATTATTTATTGATGATTAAAATGTAAAAATAAAATCATCTGAAATAAGAGGGAATTGTACCGTAGTTTCAGTTACAGACTCTCGATTGCAATAAGAGTTTTTATTAGAAAGTAAGTTTCTCCAAGCAGAATGAAACATTATATCAACTGGAATAAGTACAAAAGGTTCTATAAAAATGGTAAATAATGGAAAAGCAAAAAGCAAATGATTTCTTCTTTCTACTTTCAAATAGTCAAAAATATAAAAGTATCACGTTCAAGTAAATATTGGACAATAAATCATGTAGGATTTGTTTGGCTATGAAAATAAAGCCATATCAATTTCTATCTGGAATAGTAAAATTTACAGAAAAGCAATCGGAATGAAAATGAAGCATTACAGAAAAACAGTTTTTAAAATAATTAAAATAATTAAGCAAAAATCCAGGTAAATGTATCACATTTTGTAGATAAATAAGGTTGACATAAGATTTGAGAAAAAGGGAGAATATACACAGATACAAAGAGCATTCGGCTAAATTACCTTTTATGTGATTTCAAGATATATTTCTATTTGCAGTGTAATAATAGTTCATTATCATGTATGTATTTCAAAATGAATTCTATAAACATACAAATAGAGTAGGGTCACTCGTCGCACTTTCAATTCATAAATTTTCAGGTACGGAACTACTGCTATTAATTAGCTAAAGCTCATATTCTAATGGGTATAATATATTTTACATGAGTCAAGTAATGTTTTCTAAAACAGACTCCAGAGTGTGAAGTATGATTTTTTCAGCTGACACCCAACCTCTGAGGTAGATAATAGGCAATTTTTGTAGGAGTACGGGGACAATGTTTTTTAAACTGGCCTTTTTTTCCCCCCAGTTTCTCACCTCATATATATATGTGTGGGTGTGAAGAGTTGACTGAAAAGGTTGACTGCCATCTCTCTGGTAAGTGAAATGCATTGCCTTTTGTGTAAACAAATGGAACTCTCAGGCAATTGACAATGTTTCCATTGAGATTTTGCTTACTCTCAGCAGGTGCTAAATGATAGCCGAGTGGTTAGGAGTGCTGACTGCTGTCTAGACAATCAAGTTTCGATCCCGACTTGAGACATTTGCCTGTCTAGCCACATTGAAAAGCTGTGATACAGAGAAACAATTTGTCTGTAGATGACACACACACATATATATATATATATATATGACTGCCTCCTCACAGTTGAGTATGACCACTCGGCCATACCGATCTCATTGGTAAAGTAAATGAATGTCATTCATTATTGTTTTGTGTCTGTATCAGCAGCAGCATCTATTCAGATGACACCGAATCTTCATCTATCGTCCCAGTCCAACTGCACTTTTTGACACAGGCTGAAAATAATCTGAATTTAAAAAACCCGACTTAATCTCCGACAAAAATTTCTGACCCCCAACTTCTGACGTGTAGGAGTAAGCTAAAATAAAAAAAATCTGACTCCCAACCTCCTCTAGCCACACATGTTACGGCTATATGAGTCACCTCTTCCGTCTGGTAGTTCAGCAACAATCCCCTTCTGTATGCCCCTTTTTAGACTCTTGTGTTTGATAAGAGAGACCTCAAAAACCGTTTTCTTAGATGGACTACCTGCCATTATTCCAGAAATAGACTGAAATGTTGCACGTTTTTAAAATATAATCCCTACATATTGTCTTTGGTTTATGTTGAGATCGCCTGCCAGCAGGCAACTTGCCATAAAAAGCATCTACTTCAGATCATACACATTTGTAATATGACCAGTCTTTCAAAGTGTATACATGTGCTATAAATATTATAAAGTATATATAAATTATGACTCATGAAAGATTTCTTGAGGTAGAGTTGAAACTTTTAAAATTTCAGTCTGAATCAGAGTTGAGTGTTTCGGTTACCAGCTCCACAGTCCTGTATATAAGGGAGTAAAGTTAGATTTGTGTATGATTGCTGACATGACACTCGTTAGTATATGCAGTGAGCTTACACCAAAAGTCAATTGAATAATCTTGTAATATCACATTTATTACAAGCAATAACAAACAAGGAAATTACCCAAAATACATAATATGCTTGCGCAGTAGGCAAAATATTAAAACACTTAATATTTTGTTTTGAAACTATCACCAATCTAGATATTTTCATTTTACTTCACTGTAATTTTTTTTCAATTTTAAAACACATTTAAGAGCATCATATTCAAAATAGATCATACTTAACAATTTTCAAAGATATCAATTTATTTTAAAACAATTTTATCTAATTTTATATTAGAAAATATTTTTTGAGCACAACTTGTTGAGATTGACATGAACAATTCTTTAACCTATAGAACTGAATAAAGTACACATTTTGACAGTTAATTCTTTTATTGGAGCTTTCAAGTCTTCTTGTCCATTTTATTCAATTAAATATATTTGAATGATGAAAAGTTGTTACTTTAATATAAACACCAACACATACAAATATATATATGGGCCATTCCATCTAAATTCAACCAATAGCCATGTGACCCCACCCTCAGAAAATTCTGAAAAAAAATCAGGTGTTCCTTTCGAAAATGTATAGTGAAATCCCACATCGAATCTTTATCTTGAAATTTCACTTTATTTTTTACATTTTGCGAAATGAGATTTTCAACCAATGCCATGTTCATAGCTCCAAAGCTGTGAAACAGTATTAATAGTTAATATATGGAGATGAGATAAATCTTATCATATTGACTGTCATATGTACCTTTGCTTTTTAATAGTGCTTGAAAATAGCTGAAAAGTCAAAATACAAAAACTCAGAAAACTTTGGTAAACCACTGCCATTCAAAAACTGTCAGATAAAGTGATACAATTTATTCCTGCTTTAGGAATGTCAGAATCATTGTTCAAAATTTCTCCTATTTGGGAACATCATTAAAATAGTCTATTTTCAGGAGTTTAGTAGAAATGGTGGCATTTTCAATTTTTTCTTTTTTTTTACCACATTATTACATGTATGAAGATTATAGAAAAAAAAAGTTTTGTTTTGTGGGCAAACTTCTGTCTAGGGCTTGTGGAATCAGAGTTGAATAGTTGGAGTCAGAATTAGAGTTGGGCATTTTGGCTACCGACTCCATAGTCTCTTTTCATCATGAACATTAAAAAACATGCCTGTCATCTTTAAAATCTAAATTCTATAAGTAATATATAAAATATTACTAGTCAAAGATTTCTTAGGTCAGAATTAGTCAAGAGTTTAAAATCTTTTTAAAATTTCTGGAAACGAAGTCAAGTATTTGGTCTACCGACTGGGTCAGAATATATTTTTCTAAAACTACTTGACATGCTACAAGAATGGTTTTGTCAACAATGGCACCTTATACATTTGATAACATAGAAGATATGAAATCGGAAGTTGATTCACATCCTAACTATTTCTGGTTTTATCTTACTTTTATTCTAAAGATTTCAGATGTGATGAACTATGAAAACGGTTTCCTTGCAAGATCTACATAATGTTTAGCTGAGCATAGAAATTAAACCAAAGACGTTAAAATAAAGATTCTACTCCTTAATTTTATTTTAAATGCATGAATTCAAATTAGTAGAGGGAAAATACTAAAGATTGTTAAGTGGATATTTTAAAATATAAGATAAAAATTGTCTCAAAATGACTGAGAATAAAGTGGTGTTCTTTTTTTCAGCTGTTACCCGAATTTCAGTAGTAATCAGACTGTTTACCTTAAATACTATTTATAAGTTACCTTTGTTTAACAAGTTCAATTTTTGGGGCGGATTGTGTCACGCCATACAACTATTCAAACTTAAGATTTTAAAAGCACATTTTATCAAACAAAATACTGACCGAGCAGCCAATGTGGGAAACCTATATATAATTTTGAGGCGAGCAAAGATATATATTATTTCCTGTACCCCTCCCTTCACATGTCCCGCTAATTCCAAATTGTCGTCGATTTTGTCATCCTACCAAGTAAAAGTTCACGTACCCAGCAACCTTGGCTTTAAGTAGATCCGACCTTTTCACCAGAATCAGCAGTCAGACCATACGCCCACACAAATCCATTTAGACACTCAGTCACATGACCGACAGCTATATAAGTCCCAAAAGGTAGGAACTTAGACATAGTTTTCAGTTTCTTCTTAAATGAAGATGAAGAAAAAAAGACAAAGACGAGGAGAAAGAAAGGAGGCTTTAACTTCTTATGTAAAAGATTGGGCAAAAAGCACCCAGAAAAAAATGGATTTTTTATGTTAACGAAAATGCTGGTATGAATAATTTCAATATTCTGACTCTTTTCTATTGTGAATGAGAAAAAGTTGAAGTTGAATTACCAAAATGATTTCAGAACCTGCCAACTCGTCCCATTGATAAAAATGTCATTGTCATCCTCATCCAACAAACTGGAGTGAACATATAATCTTCCAACTCGTTTCCTACTGCCTGCGGTTATTAACCTGATATCCTGATTTGTGATCTCTGAGGAAGATTGTGTAGCGACAACCCCCTGTGACAGACTGATCAGACTCACATTTACTTTGCTTATTGACTCTTAGTCATTTTACCATCATTCTTATACAGAAAGAACTTTATTACATTTTGAACTAATTAACTTTTATGTGGATTACCTTTTCAATTGCCCACCAGTATACTGTAAGTTTAAACCCCACTTTCTCTCATAAATTGACATTGTATATTTAAATGTGTGCTTTGCTCGTCGGTTAGATATATTCTTTAAACCCCTTTTTCCCCAGGTTAGATTTTGATCTTTTGTTTTATATTTCTTTCCTGTTTTTATGTAAATAAATATTTGTATTTGAATTTCTACCTTGGTCGTCTTATGTAATTTCATATTTGTGTGTTTATTGCTTTTCCTTTACTTTCAACGGTGTCTTGAATTGGAGAACCCATCCCCAAATTCTTCTTTTATTAACGTAACAATTAACTTTCAAAAATAAAAATTATAAAGATAAGCTAAAGTCAAAATGAGAGAACACATCCATGTAACTAAGATTGTAAAGTTGAAACAAAAATATATTGTCTAAATTTTCTCCAGTTACATTCTCATAATAAAAAATAAAATATATATAATTGATGAAAAGCCAGATATTATTATCAAAATGAATAAGTCGGTTGAAATAGCTGACTCAGAAATTTGCTTTAAAAACCAGACTCTGAGTGCTACATAAAAAGAAAGAAAATTGCAAATTCTCGACCTTTGATTATTACACACAAAAGACTATAGATTATGGCTTATTAATCAGGTGAGCAAAGAATAGTTGTATTAGTTTTATTTGAATATGTTCTTTTATAAAACTTTCATTTCAAGCAATTCTATACATTTGTATGTATTTTGGACATACTTTTAGAGTAACATAAGCATTAATATTTATTCCCATTCCCACTGACACAGTTTCAGTTACTTAACAGAAGTATTTATGCAAAAATCAATAATGATATACTAGGTCATCAGTTCTTGAGAATGTCTTTTGCAAAATAAATATCTGAAAGAATTTTTTTTTTAATGCAGGAATCTATCTCTCCCCTCTGTAAGTGAAATACACATGACTGACATGTTAGGATCAGGCATCTATAAAATTCAACATACAAATCAAAATCGAAATGAATAACAGTAACACTCTTTCTGCATCAATTTATTCAAGTGAATTTAAACTTTCCACGAATAAAATTATTTATCAACACAAAACTTAAAATCTATGATTTCTGATAACATTCCAATAAACTTATGACATTTATTTTATACAAACATTACAATAAACTATAACTTATTTTGCTAAAAATAATATTTTTCTCACCTGACCAATTTTAGTACTTTTTTTATTATTCAATATTTTTCTCAACATGATTTTACTAAAGAATGTTTTGGTAAAACTACAGAATAGCTAACACTCAAGAACTCGTGAATCAAAAGTAATACATAAATTATATAAAACGCATTAGAATTAAATTCTCTACTGAACCCGCATAGTTTTAACTGTGGAAACGATTAGTAAGATTTCTTTTAAGCATTAAAAGTACAGAAAAATGATAACTCGTACACTAATAAAAATAGTGTATAGTGTGTAAACGATTTGTAAGAATTTTTTAAACGGTAAAAAAAAAAACTCTTACAAATCGTTTCCACATGTTAAGACTATATGAGTTGGGTAGAGAATTTCACTCTAATACGTTTTATATAAATTATGGACGTTTGTTCATTATTTACCACCACTACTTGTTTTCGCCTTTTTTACAGACCAATTTTTTTTCTTTTTTCTGTGTACAATTACCTATCATGTCACTGAAGAATTCCGGGGGGGGGGGGGGGGGGGGGGGGGTTCAAATATTTAAAATTTTAGAGAGAATGGATCAGTTTCCTATATAAGTTTAATGTAAACTGATCAACCATCGCCATTTGTTTTTTGTATGAAGAAAAATGTAAAAATCATTTTTTTTTACAAAGGTCACAATTAACAAAGATTTATATTGGTATAAAATATTTAAATTTTCCTATATAAATTTAACATAAAATGATCACCCACTTTCTAACCAATTTTTTTTTTCTGTGTACACTTCGTTTTAGAATTTTTTTTTTTTTCATTTTTACTTTAAAAAGTTATGGCATCACCCGTAGAGGCTATACAAGTTAGATGGGGCATTAACAAGCTGCGCTCGTTTGCCAGTTTCTGTTGAATGGGCAAACTGGTGCGTTCAGTGTTCATTTGAGCATCATTTCTGGCGGTACTCGAACATGAGGGCAAAGGCATGGGTATCTTTAAGAATGATCAGTACACTGAAAACGCTCAAAAAACAAATATACAACAAATAAAAGTAACTGTCGTCGATAAAAGTTAATTTAAAACTGACCTGTGATATTTGTTTGTATTTATAACCCGTGTCAATTGCTATTTATTAGGAATCAATATTTTCGTCATAGAATCATTAGCCACGAGCAAAATGGCGATCGTCTTCCTGAGATTTGTAAGCCTCGCTTTGAATTCATTTCCAGGGTTTTTTGGGTTTTTTACTGGGACTCATAATTTTCCTCTTTTTTTTTTACGTATTCCAAATCAAAGAACGAAACGAAAATACATTGAAGCAAAAGGAATAATAGTATTAATATATTTTTTTTTTTTTATTGGTAAATTTATAGAAGTGCACCTTTCGTATTTTGACCCCTAAAAAAAAAAGTTTACTTTTTGGGGCAAATTACATGTTATAAGTTATACGTAAAGTGAGCACGCATTTCTTGGCCACCGAATCTCACCTCTCGTATTTCGAACCCTTAAAAAACAAAGGTTTCTACTTTTTGGGGCAAATTACATGTAAACAGCCTCAACAAATATCCGCGCGAAATACGAGAGGTGAGATTCGGTGGCCAAGAAATGCGCGCGGATATTTGTTGAGGCTGTTTACATGTAATTTGCCCCAAAAAGTAGAAACCTTTTTTTTTTAGGGGTCGAAATACGAGAGGTGAGATTCGGTGGCCAAGAAATGCGTGCTCACTTTACGTATAACTTATATAGGAAAGTGATCCCCCACCCCTCCTAACATCTAAAATAATACAAAATTTCATTTTTATTTCTCCGAAAATGGATCCACTTTCGGAGAAATGGTGAACTAAAAAAAGAGTTACCTGCACCTTTGGAACTATTCTAAATTAGAACATTTTTCGAAGAAATAACAATTTGAGAAAAGCAACAGTATAGTGATAGAACATTTATTGAAGAAAAATAAAAATTTGAGAAAATCAACAGTATATATATAAAAAAAGTCGAAAAAAGACGTTTTGCTTATGAGTCCCAGTAAAAAAAAACACACACACACGCCGTAACCCGTGACCTCAAGGTGAAGGCTGCAACGAAATCGACGCTGGATCGGCGGCCATTTTGTCTGGTACAAATACATGGCAAAAATGAACAAGAATTTTTTTTTTACATCTATTACAAACCCATTTATAGTACGTAAAAACACAAACAAATTTCACAGGTAGGTAGGAAATTATCTCTTCTCGACGTAGGTTAAACTCACTTGTTGCATATTTATTTTTATAACCCCGTTCTCGTTCGTTTTTTGGACCCCGTCCGCGACTGTACTGATCATTCTTAAAGATACCCCTTCAATCCCCTTTCAATGTCGTCTGCTGATTGAAAACAAATTTATAAACTTAACATTTTTAATACTTCATACATTTCTCACTGAACTTTCTAATATGAAAACAAATGATTATTGACTATTTAATAACTTTCAATAAAATGTAATTGAGTGAGGAAGTTTTGATTACGATTTTTCAGGCCCGTGGATAATTCACAGCCCTTAAATTATCGACTCAGGCTTCCTCGATATTTCAACTAATAAATCCCCCTTGTTCTGCAAGGACACTCAAATATGAACAATTATTCTGGTTTCCTATCTTTGTAGACTTCCATTTTAAACATAAAATATCTCTTTTGTGAACTTGCGCTTTTGTACTCTTTATTTTGTTTGTTTATCATATAACATTTCTCTCACACATTTGAATATAACCTAAAACTTTTTCTTTAAAATGTTTTTATAAAATTGGTTCTTCCAAAAATACCTCCCCACCAAACGGGAACCCAAAAAAGGGGCCCTCCAAAAAAAAAAAAAAAAAATCACTATATGGAAATTGTTGAGCCAAAAACAAAAACTTGCACGTTGTTCTACAGTGTTACTCTTATCAAATCCAAAATTAAAAACAAAATTGGTTGCATTTTTTTTTTCTACATTAAGTTTCCAAAATTTGATGGTGGCCAAGAAATGCGTTATCATTTTCCGTTAAATTTATATTGGAGAGTGATCCCCAACTCTAAAACATTGGCTAAAAAAAAAATGTTATGGAAATTTCTAGCGACATATACGGTAAGTAAGAAAAAATGGTCAAATTGGTGATGGTTATAAAGTGTGTAATCAGTTTACGTTAAATTTATATGGATAACTGATCCCCCCACCTCATCTAAAATACTAAAAAAAAATTTTTTTTTTTTTTTAAACGAGTTCCTTAGCGACATGATCGGTAGAAAATTAAAAAAAACCTTGGTTCGTAAAAAGGTGGTGGTGGTAAATAACGAACAAGAGCGAAATTATGTGTTATTTTTGGATTTACGAGTTCGAGTGTTAACTATTCTGTACTGGTAAAAACGTATTGTAGTATCCATATTTTGGGAGGCTCTGCGCATGCGTCAGATTCATTCATAAAAAATCGTAGTGAGTGATTCAAACCAAGCGCATACCATTCAGTTTGTAGGAGAAAAAAAAAACGTGTTTCATTTTTTGTTTTAGATAGAAAAAGCACGTGTTTCTTTCGTGTTTGTTTTCATTTTCAGTTGTTTTTATTCTTAACACCTTTCGTTTTCTTCACTTTTAGCGTGTTTATTTTCAGCGATAGTAACTTAATTGTTAAAAATGCCCACTTTTTGTCTTAGCGTGTTTGCTCTCATTCTGTTTCCTCTGCGCATGCGCATGGTTTGAATCACTCACTACGACTTTTTTATGAATTAAATCTGACGCATGCGCGGAGCCTCCCAAGATATTGATACTACAATACGTTTTTACCGTATTTATTTCTCAGTTTCTAAAATTAAAAGAAGGGTCTTTATTTGGTAATAAAGACCCTTCTTTTCATTTTAGAAACTGAGAAATAAATACTTCTCGACCAGATAAATTCTGTGCCTTTTTAGGCGATTACATTTGGTTTTACCATTCGTACTTAGGGTTAATGGTAAAAAAAGGGTAATCGTAAATATCGATGGTGTAAACATAATTGGGTAAAATTGTTGTTTCCAAATCAAAATGGCGGACAATAAATCGTCTGCAGTTTTCCGACCTCACAAATAAATTGTTTTGGACTAACTTAAAATTGACCTTAAATTATTTTAAAGGAAATACAATTGGGAAATTAATCCAAAACAATTTATTTGGGTTTACTTACTGATTTGTAAGGTCGGAAAAAATCAGAAAACTGCAGACAATTTATTGTTCGCCATTTTTGCTGGGAAACGACAATTTTATCAAAAATTGTGTATAGGCGATAAAAATGGGGTACTTTATCAGCTGTGACTCCAACCCTGACCCCCCCCCCCCCACATCCTGACTTTAACGACGGGGTCAAAGTTAGCTCGGGTCCTAATCTGAATAAGCACCAAAAATGGGTTGGTACATTTGTCGTTTCTTACTCAAAATGGCGGACCACTCTGACGTCAGCTCTTTTCCGATCTCAAAAATGAGTAAGTAAACCCAAATAATAATAATCTACTGATTTTTACTCCAAGACGTTCTTAGTGTCATAATATTTACTTTATGTAATATATATATATATATATATATATGTATATATAATAATGGTAATAATCCAGGTGAAAAATATCCACAGGGTGGTAATCCAGAGAATTTTAACCGGGTTTATAAAAAGTGCTCAATATCAAAATAGAGCTTTATATATGATAATTTTATTTACAGACATGTACAAAATCTGCGATATATTTATTTATTCATAGTAAGCAAATTTGCTTACTATGAATAAATAAATATATCGCAGCTGCCAGATTTTGTACATGTCTGTGTAAATAAAATTATCATATATATATATATATATATATATATTATATATATATATATAGCCTATACACTAATTTTATTCGAATTTTTGAAGAAACTTTACACCGTCGATCTTTACGATTACGAAAAAAAAAAAAATTAGTAACTTCCATAAACATTTAAAATGGCCCGAAAATGGGGGATCATTTTATCTAAAATTCATATACGAAACTGATCCCTCACTCTAAAACAATTTATTTTTTCGCCAAATTTTTCACGTAATAACCTAAAAAAAAAAAAAAAAAAAAGTAACCTCTTTTTAGGGCGGGTGTAGCGGAGGGTATTAATCTACAAATTTACCTAATATATTATAACTTTAAAGGGTAAAAAAAATCAACAAAGTAGGAAAATTGAAAAAGTTTTATCCTGAGCGAGAAAGCTAAATGTCAGATTCTATTTAAAAACCTATCAGACACTGAGCCTACTAGTTGCAATTTTCGACCAATCAAAAGCCAATGTTGCTCATGAATATTAATGAGGTAAAGTTGAACTGAGCTCGCCAGCAGCAACATGCTGAAATGTAGTCAGAAGGCCTGACACGAGTGATCGAGTGACGTCTTATGTGATAGAGCTTAAAGAGAAGCATTTCAGCTTGCTCTCTCTTTCTTCTCCCCTCCCCCCTCCAACAGAGTAAGTGCTTTTAGGTAGCTGTGAAGTCACTAAACAATAGGTAGTAGTAATCGCAGATATCATAGAACTGACGACATTCCTATTGTAAAAATTAGATTTAAAAAAGATTTGATATTTTTAATCTTTAGATTGAGAAGGGTTTTACTTTCTCACTTTTGTCGATTAAAACATTTGCTTTTTTAAAAAATGGTGCCATCTTGAAATTACGTTTTTTTACGGTATAAAACGTAATTAAGGCGTATAAAGTCTAGTGTAAAAATTGCCTTTAGCTTTCATCGTTTTTTTTAGACTTGTGGAGCTTCTGGCACAGACAAGCGGGTTTATATCAGTGAAGTGGGATTTTGTTCGGCCGTATGAGGCCATCCTCCCAGACATTACCTCCTCCTTCAGAAAAAAGGGGGGGATCAACATCTAGACTGCCACCCCTTGGGGGGGGGGGCTGGATCGCCACATTAAACCAATCTGCAATGGGAGAAGACAGGTAGTAAATAGATTAACCCACTGTAATCTATTACGTTAAGAATATTTAAATTGCAATTTTGGGGGAAGGTGTGTCCCTATTTACTTGCCTCCCAGTCTGTTTTTAATGTGGGGGGAATATCCAGCTATCCATAATGGGCCAGTCTGGATTGAGATAAAAATAATTTCCTCAGTCGAGAAGGATTTCTCAGGACAGAAAAGATGAAGTGTAGTATCAGAACAGATACTACACTTTGCTAGTAGCCAAAAAAAAAACCATACGGTTAAGTTATGGTAAATTAAAAAAAAAAAAAAAGATGCGATTAGAATGATACTAAAATTTAATTTTTAGTGTCATTTCAATGTTTTTTTTGTTGTTGTTTTTTTGAATAAATTTACACTAAAGAATAATTTCTACAGTGTAAATTTCGAAAAGGTCAAACTGCAAAACTACAATGATCTTTCAACGGTGTTATCAGTTTTCTTTTTAATAGTTTGTTGCTTCTGTTAAATCTGAAAATAGCACCAAGTTATTAGTCAGAAAATGTAATCGATAAATTAAGATTATTTTTTGAGTAATAAAAAAAAAATGGTTGGAAAATGTAAATAAAAACAAACGATGGAATTGAAAATAGTGGTTTATGTGAAGAAATGACATGACGACCTCCAAAAGGTCTGGTTCGTTGGTAGTTGTCGCTGCTGCTACTAGAGTCCAAACCCACTTTTTGAATTTAAAACAGCTTCTAGCTTGTCAAGCTGTAGAAAACAAATTCCCGCCTAATTAAAAAATACATAATACATCCACTGCACTCGACGTTTCGCATGTGAAAAAAAAAAACCCAATGTTAAGAATAAACTAATTTTCTTAAGAAAAAAAAAAAAAAAAAGTTAAATATATAATAATAGTAAGCCTAAAAAATATATATTAATAAAGTCAGTTTCTCTATATAGTCGAGTAGTCACCATTAACTTCAGAAATGAAAAGCCATCATTTCTCCAGGAAGGCAATATGGAACAGCTGAGAAATAAATGCCGACATAGACACTAACGAATGGCTTGCATGAATTTAATCAACAACTACTGACCTTCCAGGCTATAATACGGTTACTCCATCAAGTAGAAGTCGAGGTCGAGCCGTGGACAGGCAGCAATTGTGTCAGCCATGCTGGAATATGAAAACAACACAATGTGTTGATACAAAAATAGAAACTGGGTTACAGTACGGAGTGGCATTCTGGCGTGGAGTTGCGGATTGGCGAAACTTTCACATTATAATGAAATTAGACCGATTCGTACTTTAAAGATGCTTTCAATAAATAAAGAAATATTTTCTGTACCGAGAAAAATTAAACAAAGTGTGTTCCATTACGGCGAGGAGCCGGAAAAATACAGCTACTGACGCAGACGAAGTGGCTGGTTTAAAATAACTATGCCCATAATGCAGGCCATCAAAAGAAATGGCTTCCCACTTAGTAAAATAGGCAAACTATTCTAATGTACGCTGCGACTTAAGGCACTAAATTAAATCGGTAAACTATCGGATATTTAACATTTGTCCTTATCCCACTCTATTATATCAAATTTAGGATCAGAAATTGTGAGGAATAAAGTAAAAAACTAATATGAAATTCCCCCACGTAACGGACGTGGCATGATAGATTCAGTATTATAAGGGGATGCCTTTACATTGCCACGGAGCTCGGCTTTTACAAGGGAGACAAGGTGTAGGCGCAATTTATTTCAATAAAATTTCTATTCACTAAACCTATGACTGTCAAGCTTGATATTCTCCTTGATACATTTTAAATGGCCTATTTTAAGAAAACAAAACATATTTAATAAATTACTTTATTAAATTAATTTTAAAAATAGGTTGAAAGACAATGAATAAAAGTAAAAAATCTAGCATAAAATATAAAAATATATTAAGATTTTATTATAAGGGTATCTAAATTCAACACAATATGAACAACTAAATAAGTGTTGTTTTTAGTTAAATTAATAATTTAATATAATCGATCATTTTAACATAACTTCTATTTCATTTGATTACTTTATTTAAGCATGTATATGTTTTACATGTTTTTATTAGCTTGACATTATCTGATAATTATAAGTGAAAATCTAGTAATAATATCAGGTAATAAAAAATATATATACATACATATAACAAGAATAATACCTGTTCAAGGACAGGTAAAAGTGTTGCACCACTTTTATGCCCCCTTACGAAAATTAAAATCAATATATAATGATATGTCTAGAACCCTTATTCTAATATTGATCAAAATCCATTAAATGATTTTTATTCTAGAAAATGTCTGAAATTTAAGTCTTAAGCATAAGAAATTGAAATAATCTTGATTAATTTGTGCATGTATAAAATTCAATGCAAATCTGAGAGATTTGAATTTTCAAATGTGCTCATATTTTGCCACCTACAAAACGTTCAAAATACTCCAAAGAAACTGAAATTTTGCAGATATTTATTGATTGATGTCTAATATATTTGTTAAAATTTCACAAAAATTGGAGGTATCTGAAATTTCATAAACGGCTTCCACCCCCTTTTTTCTCCCTTTGTATAAAACTAAATCTAAATATAGCCCACATTTGGACCCCTTACAGCTG
Organism: Sepiola atlantica; assembly: GCA_963556195.1. Classification (NCBI taxonomy): domain Eukaryota; kingdom Metazoa; phylum Mollusca; class Cephalopoda; order Sepiida; family Sepiolidae; genus Sepiola; species Sepiola atlantica. The sequence continues at coordinate 76,616,504 of OY744517.1, forward strand.
TGTTCCAAAATTCATAATGATCGGTTAATTAATTTAGGAGTGAATCCTGTACATTAAAATATATAAACATACCTAACTTTATAAAGATAGAGAATTAAGTGAAAATTTATTTACCTTTTTTTGTTGTTGTTAGCAAATCTATATTTATAGATTTAATAAAAAAATACAAAATTAACCAAAATAGTTATTGGATTCTTCTTACATAATTACCTCCTAACAGAATAGTTTGTATATTTTTCATGCTAGAACTTTTTCTATTTTTAATGCCTTGTGAATTTTTTACCAACAATAAGTAATCTTTTTTTAATGTAAAGTGATGAGAACTCGGGAAAGATTTTTTTTATCAACATAACCAAATGTTTTGATTCAGTATAGAAATATGAAATAATTTTAAAGTTTCTGAATGTTTATCCACTTATTAAAAAAATGAAACACCTGAAAACTAAGCTTGTTGGAAAATTTAAAAAAAAAAAAAAAATTTCAAATGTAAAATGTTTATAATCTTAAATATAGTTTAGACTGAACAGTACTTTGAATGAGTATTATTGTTTACTAGACCACACGTGACCTGTTGGGTCAGTATTTGTTATATATGTATATTATTAAATATATGATTTCTTAACTTTGGCATTAGTTACGACAGGATTCCAGGTTGACGCTAGCACAGCACTTGGTATATATATATATATATATATATATATATATATATATATATATATATATATATATATATATTTGTGTTCACAATACAAGCATGTGCTAATGAAAGCAAAGTAACAAATCTAAGACAATATATGATTTAATAAAACGTTTATTGTATGCGGAACTAACTATGAAATAGTGTTCATTAAAACGTATACAAAGTGAATGTAAGTAGAAATCATGTGTGTGTGTGTGTGTGTGTACGTATGTGTGTGCATATGTATGTGTACGTCGAGAGGAAAAGTTTATGTAGTGGATGATATGTGCGTGTGTGTGTACGCATGTTGGAACTAAGTGTTCATTGGGAACGTCTATAGTAGAAAGACTGAGTATTGTGCACATATGCATGAAAGTGGAGAAAAGTTCTTACATACCAGGATGATGTCCTTGTGTGTGTGTGAGCACATAGTGATAGCAGCCGTCAGCCCGAATAGGGTGAGAGACAGTCTAGCTGATGTTATCTGTAGCAGGTCGTGAGAGAGAAAGAGTGAGAACGAGTCTGTGCATCCTTTTTTATAAGGCAGATCAGGACACCCTCCTAGAGTCATAACAAGGGGAGATAAATCGAGTTTGGCGCCACATTGTGGTATGTTTGTGTAATTGTGTTTGAGAAGGGAGTTAATGCTACAGTTGATAATCGTGTTTTACAAAACTTACAAAGTCGAAGGATTTCACAAAATCAAAATACATTATGATCTCATAATAGATCCCCCCTCTCTCTCTCTCTCTCTTTCTTTCTTTTAATTATTTACATCATTCCATTTCTTTCACCAATTCTGTTATCATTCGCCCTTTATTTACACTATCTACCCTGCCTCCTGTAGTAGTTACATGACTGAGGTCTGCTTTCTTTTGTGTTTATATGCAATATCTTGATTAGTTATAGTTCGGTTGGCGAAAATAGGCATGTTAAAATTCGCATAGAAATACATGGGGCAACTCAAACAATTCTGCGTATGCTCAGCTTTCCGTTTCAGACCATTTTATGTATGCAAAAATATAATTCACTTCCTGAACATACGCCGGGGAGATGAGACGCTAAAATCTTCTCCTTATCCCTTGCCAGCAAGCGGCAGGACGAGATGGAACATCAAGACTCAATCTTCTGTATTCAGCTAAAGCCTGCCTGCTTGCCGAACCAACTTGCCTTACATTCTTGTCTTAATGTGTTCACGAAACTGTTGAATCAAGTTGATTTTATTGTAGTGAAGATGCTGGTATTTTTATATGGAACTCTGGTGACTCTCCTCTTCTTCTTCATTTCAAGCAAGCTCAGTCAGATAGATCGAGATACGGTCACCTCTATAAAATGGCTCTTGTCAACATCCATCGACAGTTACCCAACTTTTCTCGCACCAACGACACCACTTCTGTCGTTCCAGTTTGTTGTCACCAGAGACGTCACTCCCGACAGTCCAGTGGCCCTGTTCCAGTGACATCACCATTTTGTCAACATCTATCGACAGGCCTTTTGGCCAAGATCAAAGTGTAGTATCTGTTCCGATGGATACTGCACCCCATAGACTGGTATTGTCTTGGCCTTCGGGGCTTGATTTACGCCTGTCTATGGGTCTGTCCTGTGCAGTTCTAGGAGGTCCACCCTCCCAGGCTTCGCCTCTCCTCTTTGGGGAGGAGTGAGTTTATTGCTTACTGCCTGAGGCGCCCCTACCGGGGAATGCCAACGGGGCTGCCCAGGCAATTTTTAAATCCCACTTTCCCGACCCGACCTTGGGTCACATCTTACTTGTGGGAGTAAGATAAAAACTGGCCTTGTGCCTAACTCCTGGAGAGGAGTAAATCAATACTCAGCTTTTCTCACACCAACGACACCATTCCTGTCGTTCCAGTTGCTGTCATCAGAGACGTCACTTCCTACTGTCCAGTCTCTCCTTTCCAGTGACATCACCATCAAAAACAATCACTCGTTTGTTATTACCATCTCTTTTGGTAAAATAACCACACCGATTTATTGAACTGTTCACCAGTGTTTGTCCTCTCTTCTTTGCCATTGCCGTAACTTGCCTGTGTCTACTTTCTTAGTTGTGTGATCGATCAGCAACCCCCTGGTCGATCCCGCAACACTCTCTCCTGTATCAGGCAAGCGGATATTCGACCAACACCCTCTCATCATTTTCCCACCATCTAAAAGATTCATGTACAAGTGAAGTGTACATGGCGACAAGCAAACAAGATCATCAGTTTTAGTAGTATACTAAACTCTCAGTGACCCGTTGGGTCAGTATTTTTTTTATATATATTATCAAATATATAATTTCTTAACTTTGACATTGGTTAATAAAGCAGCAGCAACAGCCAGCAGTTACAACTGCTTTCAAACAAACATATATGTCCACAACTTATTTGCAAATTATCCTTTATGACATCATCCATTTTCAAGTGAATATATATATATATATATATATATATATATATATATATATATATATATATATATATATACGCTGGTTTACAGTGTTCGGCCTTTTGGTCGGGATCAAAGTGTAGTATCTGTTCCGATGGATACTGCACCCCATAGACTGGTATTGTCTTGGACTTCGGGGCTTGATTTACGCCTGTCTATGGGTCTGTCCTGTGCAGTTCTAGGAAGTCCACCCTCCCAGGCTTTGTCTCCCCTCTTTGGGGAGGAGTAAGTTTATTGCTTACTGCCTGAGGCGCCCCTACCGGGGAATGCCGATGGGGCTGCCTAGGCAATTTTTAATGGCCAGAGTGCTCACCTTCTCGGGTGCTGGATTTTCAAATCCCACTTTCCGACCTTGTGTCACATACTCCTATTGTGGGTAGGTGTTGAATAAACACTGTAACAAGATAAACCCGAGGGTCAACCTGACCTTAACCGTCGTTGTGTTTTTTATACCAAGTTGAGGATACATCCTCAACAATTAGTCCGACAAAGTCTGGGCCATTTGAGTTAGGTGGCCTTTTTTCTGTCGGGCTGAGGTATGGTTCCGTGCAGTTCTAGGAGGTCCACCCTCCCAGGCTTTACCTTCTCTCTTTGAGAAAAGATTAGTTTATTGCTGAGCCAATCCCGACGAGGCTGCTCACTGCTCAGCCATTTTTTTGTAGGCCAGAGTGCTCTGTTTCTTGGGCGCTGACGTTTTGATCCCCACCTTTCGACTTTGTAGAACATTATTTCAACTATTGTGAAGCTTTCGATTAAAAAATGACAAGTAACAAAACGTATTATGGATGGTATATATGTTCAAGACCTTATGTTATCTCGAAATAAAGATAAGTACACAAATGTGACATTATCCAGCCATAGTGAAACCTAACGTGGCTTGCAAAGTCATGTTCAATATTTGTTATTGAATAGTTTAGGGTTAGGGTTGTTAATACTTGTTCAGTACTTGTTAATGAATAGTTTCTTGCTATTATTATTGATAACTAGTTACTGGATGGTTTACTAGTATAATTATTTACAGACATGGCATAGCAATGGAGAAAGAGATAGAATGCAATTTTAGCTATGGTGAGATCAAAAATGTTACCACGGCTATCAATTTCCAGTTAATACACTGCAATATATTGGGACCATGAAATCGTAAACATTTCCAGAATCAGAAGAACCAAGTCCAGATAGTTCAGGAGGATGCCGAATGGGATTAAATCAATTTTGATCAAATTTCGAATACATTGAATAATTGCTTCAATTTAGAAATTACGTTTTTTTTCTAAATTCCTATCAGTAGTCTGTCAATTATTTTCTAAATTCAAATTTAAAGTTAGACATTTAGTGGTCGATGAAGTTAAAACATTTTGGCGACCGCTGATTGATAAAAAGACTCCTGGCCCTTGTCATCAAGGATCTCTTCCCCATCTCTCTCTGATTTGATGGATGGCGATATTATTTTGTGACATTATCGACTGTGTACGGTTATCGTCCATCTCTGTTTTAATGGATGACGTCATAATTTATGACGCTATCCTTTATGATGTCATCCATTAAGGTAAAAAGATAACAAGATTTAAGATGTACAGAGTTTTAGTTTCAGTGTTTAGCCGGTTCGTCTAATATATACAGTCAATGTCCACATAGAGGCTCTTTCTACATTAAGAAATTCATTTGAAACAAGTTAAGCATCACAATTGTTTTATTTATTATACTAAATACATCTCTTCCTGAACCATATTAAATAGAAATTAACCCAAAAAATAAAAAAGATTTCTTAAACCTTTGATTCATCAAAATGATCGACCCTTTTGGCCACTATCGCTGCTTCACAGATTTTCGGCATCCTTTTCACCAAAGACTGTAGGTAGACTAAAGATAGTTATGTTCAACATTCTTGAAAAAAACAGAGGTGAGATGCACTTGTGAGTTGTTTAGCTCTGACTTTTTTATCAAGTTCATTCCACACCAGTTCAATAGGAGTTTAGTCTACTGATTTTTGCAACTTTCTCATGGATCAAATATTTTTTCTCAACAAAATGTCCAAAATACATTAACTTACACTTGAAGAGATCATTACTTTAAAAAATAAAGAAAGATATTCAAGCTGAGAATTAAAAAAAAAAATCCTAGAACTACAGTGGAGTATACTTTTAGGAGGCACCAGGAAACTTGAAAAAAAACAAGACCAAAAGTAGGGCTGTAGATCAAAAGCAACAAGAACAGAGGCCAATTTCATCAGAATTACCAGCTTGCATGGCAGAAGGTTTACTACTCCAAACATCTCTGCACAAATGAACTGTAGCAGTTGCATGAGGAACCTATTTTGTTTGAATGTACGTGCAGTATCTTGTGTTAGATTGAGTTGTGGTTTAGCTTCGCACACTCACGTCCAGACTTATAACTGCATGGGAGTTGGGACACGATGGTGCAGAATCAAAATCAATATGTGCCACCAAAGCTTGGCACCAAAAATACGATTCAAACTATTTCCAGTTTTGATTGCGTCTTCATAGGATGTGTTATCCTGTTCCTGTTATTTTGTCACAAGCAGCCTGCTAGAATGGAACTCCAGGATATTGACAAAAGCCACCCTACTAAACAATTCCCATTATGTTCCAGTGTTCCCTTGAATAAAAATTGATACCTATTAAGTAGTGGAGATGTTGGTCTTATTTATGGAAGATGGTGACCCTTTTCTTGTTCAATATTCTATTTCAGTCAAATGCGGACAGACACAGCTAACTCTACCAAGTTACGTTCTTCATTCTGACTTTCTTCCTAACCAACCATCTAACCAAACACATAAAAAACTAAAAAAAAACAACAATGTTATGAAGAAATGTGTCAACATTCACTGTGAGGAAAAGTTTCTATGAAACTGGCCTATATGACAGAGTTGGTCTCAAGAAACCGCTGTTGAAAAAGCAAATCAAGGCCAAAGAGCTCCAATGGGTGATGGCACACAAAGACTGGTCAATAGAACAGTGGAATAAAATCCTTAGGTCTGATGAATCAAAGTTCAAAATCTTGGGGTCACATAGGAGAGTTGGTGACCATAATGTATGGAGGAGTGTTTGTTATGGTGTGTGTGTGGAGGGGAGAGCATTTCAAAGCCGGGGATTTGCATCAGGTGAAAGGCAAGCTGAATCAGAGCCATTATAATAGCATACTGCAGAATCACACAATCCCATCTGGAATGTGGCTTGTAGGTCAAGAATTTGTACTAATTCTAGATAATGACCCAAAGTATACTAGTACACTCTGCTAGAGGTACATTAAAAACATAGAGAAACAGCATGTTCTTTAACTGTTCAGTGGACTTAAATCCCATTGAAATGATGTGGGTAGAACTTAAACAAAAAGTCAAAACAGGGCACAAGTGCGGCTCACATCTGGCAACTCTTGCAGGAAAGCAAAACTGAACAATCTTCAGTCTATGGTGAAAAAAATGCCAATAATCTGATGACCACTTAAAACCAACTGCCACCTCGAACGTCCAACTCCAACTGCTTGCCTCGCACCCCATCCCCTGGAGGGCTGGCTCTGACTGCCTCCTTCTGCTCATAGGCTGGAATATATGTACTTTTAACTGGAAATCTTAGATTCTGGTCTTTCTCACTGGTCACCATTCGACCACCCAGAAGCTGACTACTGAGATATCTGTTTAAGTGTCTTTGAGTTGTCCCCCTTGGGTGGAGTCATCTCCTTATATGATGTGAGACAGTGGGAGTGAGCTCCCCTTTTTAGTTTGTTGTTGTTGCTTGAGCAAGATGGCTGTTCATGGGTGTACGGTTGCAGGCAACAAGTGACCTGGATTAACATTGGTAGCAGAGGCTGTCTTCTTTGTGTGATAAGAAGTTATCTGTCTTGTTCAACAAAAGTTGAAACACATTTAAAAGAAAGATGGCTTCGTTTGGTAAAATCCCGCCCATTCTATTGAACCAGGATTCTTATGCAGAATGGAAACAAGACATTGGCATATGGTCTCTATTCACGGATTTGCCTAAAGAAAAACATGGCCCAGCAGTATTTTTGTCACTACCACAAAATATAAGAGAATGTGTTCGACATTTGGCAACCACGGATATTGGTACTCCAAATGGGTTAAATATAATTCTCAACAAATTAGACGAAATTTACTTAGTGGACGAGAACACAATGGCATATATGTCATTTAAGGAATTTTACACCTACAAAAGAGAGACCGGGGTTAACATAAATTAATTTTTGGTACAATACAAATTTTTATACCAAAAATTAAGGAAATTTGGAATCACTTTGCCATAAGGAGTGCAGGCTTTTTTTGTTCTGAATGCAGCAAATGTGTCAGAAGAAAATGAAAAATTGGCAAGAACAACATGTTCGAGCTTAACATATGTCACAATGAAGGAATCATTGAAGAAAGTGTTTTCAGACATTTCGTCAAAGGAAGGTAAAACCGTCCCTGCTGTCAAGGAAGAAGTTGAAACAGTCAATTATAGTAACACAAGTATAAAAAAAAAAAAAAATTATTACCGGGATTACAATACAAATCCAACAGACAGACAAGGTAAGATACTTCGTTGTTTTAGATGTAATTCAATTAAGCATTTTACCTGATACTGTACGAGTTTCAATTCTAGAAACAATATACACACTGTCGTGGATTCAGACCAGGTGAATTTTACTTTGTTTAATGTAGATTCATGTTATCGAACAGTGATAAATGACTCTTATTCTAATGTAAAAATGTCCAATCTTGTGAAAGAGACATTGGGTATGGCAGTATTGGACTCTGCTTGTTCACGAACTGTTGCTGGAGAGCTTTGGTTTAATATATTCTCTGATACATTGAATGACCGAGATAAGCAGTTAGTGAAAACTGTTAGGTCTAACAGAACATTTTGTTTTGGAGATGGAGTGGAAGTGAAAGCCATTAAAACAGTTAAATTTCCTGTAACAATAGGGTGTATAAAAGGTGTCAGAGGTTATATTGAGGCTGACATCGTCAAAACTGATTTACCCCTGTTATTAAGTCATAAATCTATGAAAACTGCAGGAATACTACTAAATTTTAAAACTGGCAGCTGTCGAATTTTTGGCAGATATATAAAATTGCAAATCACAACTTCTGGACATTATAGTCTTCCACTAACTAAAGTCATCAAATCTTGTGAGTGACCGGCGTCTCAGAGTTGATGTAGCCAGGGTGAAGGAAATGATGGTGAAGGAGGAGATCCAAATTGAATAGATCAGGGGTCGAGAATAGGTCGCGGATTGCCTGACGAAGATGGGAGCCTCTTCCGAAATTCTGAGAGACTTGTTGCAATGATTTGTTTTGCTTTTGTTCGTTTTGTTTTTGTTTGTTTTGTTTTGCTTTTTTTTATATAGAACTGTAGTCTTCACAAGAAGACACCAGCAATGTTTAAGTGTCTTTGAGTTATCCCCCTTGGGCTGAGTCATCTCCTTATATGATGTGGGACAGTGGGAGTGAGCTCCCCTTTTTAGTTTGTTGTTGTTGCTTGAGCAAGATGGCTGTTCATGGGTGTACGGTTGCAGGCAACAAGTGACCTGGATTAACAATATCCACTAGAGATAACGGCTAGACAGTGTCCACCCAAAGGGGTTTATCTTGAGGTTATCTAGGAACATCACTTTTCTCAATTGGGTAGGTCTCAGCATGATTCCCTGTTTAATGAAGCACTTATTTTATTTCAAATAAAAGACAATTTCTGTGGGGCCTAACTTACAATCAGAAATATTTTCAATTTCTTCTGTGCCACCCCCTTTTTCCTTTGGCCGAATATCTATCACCTGCAACAGTCTGCCATTTGCATGTACCACTAAAACATGCAGCCTAGTGCATGTTTACAGCAGTAATAATGACTAAAGGAGGCAATTTTGAGCTTTTTGGGTTAATTTCTAATTAATATGGGCTTGTCACGGTCTGTACCACTACGTTTGTTTACTTTTGGACCAGACGCCATCTTAGAAAAAGATGACAGCAGCAGCAGCTACAAGAATAATTCGTCACCCAATCCAGCCCAGAAGTTGCTGGACTGTGTAAGTAATATAGTTTGCTATCCCAACAAACTATATTTTTAATCCTTCCATCCAAAAAGATAGAAGATACGGGTGAAACTCTGTTTGTTGTGATATTTCTTCTAGAATATTCGGTGAAGCCCAGTATTTTTCCATTTGCCAGATGAAGAGTTAATAAGAGCATCCGCGACGGCAAAATACAGGCAGCAGCCAGTAGTTTTCCGTCTTACGTAGCATGCAAGGGGTTAAGAAAACTGCTGCTGCTGTCATCTTTTTCTAAGATGGCGTCTGATCCAAAAGTAAACAAACATAGCGGTACAGACCGCGACAGGCTATATAATAGAAAATGCGTATTTAATACAATAAATAAAACCGTTGTGTTGCTTAACGTGTTTCATTACAAGTAATACTTTGAGGATGAGAAATAAAAAATTTTGATGGTTGGCAAATACTTTTGTCTGGTAGTGTATATGTATATGTTTATGTATATGTATATGTATATGCCATTGTCAGTATTGGTTTAGTAATATTAGGCTTGGCTAGTGTTCAGGAGAGCTGGAGAAACATATAAGATTATAGGTCGTTAGGACCTTTCATAACTATAAAAGTCTGATTTTCATGAATGAATCCTTGTAGGATTAACATTTATTCAAATTCACCATGGCAAAAATATATTATTAATCCCCAAAATTTTTTTTTAAATATTTTGTTTAAACCAAATTTTTTAAAAGGAATTAATTTATGATGAGCTTAAATTTCAGGCATATTTAAAAAATTTATATTAAACATTTTTTTCACAATTTTGATTCAAACAATAGAAATCAATTAACAAGAATTATTTTTTCTAATTACTGTTGGTTCCAGAATTATCTTAGTGATCTCCCTAAATCATACTGGCCAACAAAGAGAATGCACTTTTCTCTTCCAGAAATCAAAAAATCTAATTCTGCTCATATGGGAAATTTAGAATGAGACTCTCTTCGATAAACTATGTGAGAATAAATGTGTAAAACACAAACAGAAAACACAACACATAAAATGGCGACTACGTTTTGGGGAAAGATACCCGTGGTCGCTAAAACGTTTACGTTGGAATATCCAATATTCGTTAGCTTTACATCACTAAATGAAAAAAAAACAGATTTTAACATTTACTATATTTCCTTGTCAGAGTTTATGAATTTTTATTTTCATATTTTGTGATATTTCAATGTAAACTGGGACGACTTATTCATCCTAACAGTACAGAGACAGACACCTCAAACTAGGTTTCTCAGTGCTAAACCAGCACATATGGTAAGCTTGTAGCAGTCATAAACATTGACATTTCTTTCCTCTTGCGGAGAGCAACCCTAGTGAGGTGGTTTGGTCACACGATAACCAATCAGCTCCTACTGTTAAGTTATCTCCCTTTGTATTAGAATATAAGAGTTCTGTTCTTTTGTGATAGTTTTTAGAGTGATCTCCCTTGGTGGTGGTCATTGACTGAGAAAACCAAGATGGCGGTTGGGACAAACGGATGTGTGTTTATGATTGGATTTATGTGATAAGTAAACTAACATTGGTAGCAAAAGCTGTTTTCTTTCGTATGATGAGAAATTATCTTGTTCAGCAAACGTTGAAACACATTTAAAAGAAAGATGGCTTCTTTTACAAAACACCCACCTATTTTGCTAAATGAAGAGGCATGTGCTGAATGGAAGCAAGACAAAGGCATATGGTCTATATTTACAGATTTATCTAAAGAGAAACAGAGCCCGGGTGTATTTTTGTCAATATAAGAGAATGTGTTCGACATTTGGCAATAACAGATATCGGTGAAGCAAATGGATTGAATATAATTATAGACAAATTGGACGAAATTTACTTACAGGATGAAAATACGATGGCATATATGTCAGTTAATCAGTTAAGGAGTTTTATTCCTACAAAAGAGTGGGCTGAGTTAATATAAATGAATTTTTGGTACGATATGAATTTCTGTATAAAAAATTATGGAAATTTGTAATTACTTTGCCGGAAGGAGTTCAGGGCTTTTTTGTTCTGAATGCAGCAAATGTATCTGTTAACTAACTATGACAGAAAAATAAAAGAATAAAAAAAAAGTTTTGACTGTAATTCAATTTCCAACCAAATTTCGTGCAACTCACTTTCTCTTTACCTTTTTCTCTCCAATCCAAATCGCTTCCCCTTCCTTCCCAGCTGTCCTCTTCATTTATATCAGCTGATATCCACATATGCAAATCAGAGACCACCATAAAAACCTGCACCTATGAAGAGAAGCCCTTTTTTAATCTGCATACACGACATGCGAAGCACCTAATTCTTTTTCCTGACGGTGAGTGTTCCTCTTTATTGTCACAGTATCGGAGGAAATTGAAAAATTAGAAAGAACCACGTATTCAAGCTTTTTTTGCATGAAGTTGTAACTTTGGTCAGGTTAGAAAGTGACATTCTCCGATTTTTAAAAAAAAATCTGGTTAGCCCTCCAGGGGGTCAAAAGCCCCCAAAATTGCAAAAAATGACCCTTTTCTCCCATAACGTTTGATCCATCCATTCAATTTTTTTGAAACTTGGCCAAAATGTAGAGGCAATTGTTCTGGATATAAAATCTAGCGATAGTACGGCACTTAGTTAATGCTAAACTTCTTTCCGACCGCCATTATGGATTTAGACAAGCACGATCTACTGCAGACATCCTAACGGTCATCTCTGGGCGCATGTATCATGCACTCGATGGGGCAGGAGAAGCTAGAGCAGTAGCGCTAGATATATCCAAGGCCTTTGACAAGGTTTGGCATAAAGGGCTTCTCCTGAAAATACGCTCATATGGTATTACTGGGCAATTACTTAATATAATTAGATCCTTCCTAGACAAAAGAAAAATACAGGTTGTCCTCGATGGCCGCTCATCTATGCAACATGACATAAATGCTGGTGTACCCCAGGGATCTATCCTTAAACCCTTGTTGTTCCTGATCTATATAAACAACCTCCCTGATGGCATAGAGTCTGAGATTTGTTTATTTGCTGATAACACCACCCTTTACTCTCGCCATGTTGGTAAAACCGACGCAATCATATCCGAGGCAATGGCTGAGTCTTTGGAGAATGACCTCCAGTCTGTAGTGGATTGGGGTCATAAATGGTTGGTAACTTTTAATGCCGCAAAGACAAAGCCCCTTTCCTTCAATAATTACAAGGAACCTTTGCAACCACCGATTGTCATGGCAAATAACACCCTACCTGAGAGTTCATCATTCAAACTCCTCGGCCTAACCTTCACAGGTAACATGAATTGAAACAAATACATTGAAGACATTGCCAAGGCTGCCGCAAAGAAGGTTGGCTCCCTCTACCGTGCTAGTAAACTCCTCACACCTGGCATTATCCTGTATCTCTACAAAGCCACCATCCGCCCATGCATGGAGTATTGTTGTCACATCTGGGCTGGCGCATCATCTACTAGTCTCTCCCTCCTTGACAAGGTCCAAAAAAGAATCGCCAACCTAATAGGTCCCTCACTGTCAACCAAGCTCCAGCCTCTGTCCCATCGCCACAATGTGGCATCCTTGTGCTTGTTTTACAAATACTTCAATGGATTATGCTCCGATGAATTGGCTACTCTGGTGCCCCCTCGACGAAAATTCACTAGACTAACTCGACAATCAACTAAATCTCATTCATTCACTGTGGAGGTCCCCAGATGTCGGAGAGCCTTCTACTCAAATAGCTTCTTTCCTCGTACTGCTGGCCTCTGGAACTCCCTTCCTGCCCCCTGTTTCCCCGACAGTACAGACATGCAGAAGTTTAAAACTAATGTAAACAGACATCTCGCTGCGCAGATCCCAGTCTAGGTTGACCGCCCCCTATCTTCTCCCCTTTTTTTTTTTCTCAGTAGCCCCTTACGTCTACAGTGGCGGCCTGCCTTGTTTGGGGTGAACTATGTTAAAAAAGAAAACAAAAAAACATATGCAACAATGAAAGATACATTGAAGAAAGTGTTTTCTGATATTTCATCAACAATAAACAGTAAATTGCAATAAATACAAAAGTATCAATGAACAAAAACATTACAGGGCATATAAAATAAATCCTACAGACAGACAAGGTAAGATAATGCGTTGTTTTAAATCTAATTCAACTAAGCATTTTGCCTGAGATTGTACGAGTTTCAATTCTAGGAACAATATCAACACTGACGTGGATTCAGACCAGGTGAATTTTACTTTGTTTAATGTTGATTCATGTTATGGAACATTAATAAATGATTCTTATTTTAATGTAAAAATTTCCAATCTTGTGAAAGAGACATTGGGTATGGCAGTGTTGGACTCTACTTGTTCACGAACTGTTGCTGGAGAACTTTGATTTAATATATTCTTTGATACATTAAATGACCGAGATAAGCAGTTAGTGAAAACTGTTAGGTCTAACAGAATATTTTGTTTGGGAGATGGAGTGAAGGTAAAATTTCCTGTAACAATAGGGAGGTATAAAATGTGTCAGAGGTTATGTTCTTTTGTGATAGGTTATTGGGTGATCTCCCTTATTGTTGGTGGTGGTGGTGGTTATTGATTGGGAAAACAAAGATGACGGTTTGGACAAACGACGTGTGTCTATGATTGATTTTATGTGATAAGTAAACTAATACCCACCCTGAGTGTATTAATTTCAACTGGACCTTTGAAGGACTACATCCAGACCATTAAGGAATTACATAGCAAGCAGAGAGATAGCTTCCAGGCACCCACGAAGAAAGACGTTCTCTCTCCTGCCCCTGTCAAATTGACATCCGGTCGAGGTTATCTTTACTTGAAAATATACTGCTCCAAAAGAATTTCGGCTGCCGATATTTATTACTTTAATTCCTTTCTTCACTGATACAACTTCTGGCAACCTACACCCAACATATCATTTGTTGTTTATAGAAGGAATTTGTTCTCCTTTCATTTGATGATTCTTTTATTGCAAATTATGATAGGAGTTAGTCTTACAGTTTATATACCTTTTTTATCAAGACAGGCCGCCACTGTAGACGTAAGGGGCTACTGAGAATTAGGGTGTAAGTTTGGGGGATCATCCTAAGTTGGGAGGTGTACAGCGAGATGCTTGTTCACATTAGTTTTAAATTTCTGCAATTCGGTACAGTAAAGGAAACTGGGAGCAGGGAGGAAGTTCCAGAAGCCGGCAAAACAAGGAAAGAAGCTATTGGAATAGAAGGCTCTCCGGCATCTGAGGACCTCCACAGTGAATGGATGGGACTTAGCTGATTGTCGGGTTGGTCTATCTAGTGTATTTACGAGATGGCACCAGAGCAGCAAGTTCATTGGAGCACAATCCATTGAAGTACTTGTAAAACAGGTACAAAGATGCAACATTGCGGCGATAGGACAGGGGCTGGAGCTTGGTGGACAGTGAAGGACCTATTAAGTTAGCGACTCTTTTTTGAACCTTGTCTAAGAGGGAGAGACTAGTAGATGATGCACCAGCCCAGATGTGACAACAATACCCCATACATGGGCGGATGGTGGCTTTGTAGAGATATAGGATACTGTCAGGTGTGAGAAGTTTTCTAGACGGTAGAGGGAGCCCACTTTCTTTGCAGCAGCCTTGGCAATGTCTTCTATGTATTTTTTTCCAATTCATGTTACCTGTGAATATTAGGCCGAGAAGTTTGAACGTTGAACTCTCATGTAAGATGTTATTTGCCATAGCAATCAGTGGTTGAAGAGGTTTCTTGTAGTTATTGAAGGAAAGGAGCTTTGTCTTTGCAGCATTAAATGTTACCATCCATTTATGACCCCATTCCACTACAGACTTGAGGTCACTTTCTAAGGATTCAGCCATTACCTCGGATATGATCGTGTCTGTTTTACCCACATGACTAGAGTAGAGCGTGGTGTCGTCAGCAAATATACCCATCTCAGACACAATGTCATCAGGGAGGTTGTTTATGAAAATAAGGAACAGTAAAGGTTCAAGGATCGATCCCTGGGGACACCAGCATTTATATTATGTTGTTTGGATGAACGGCCATCAAAGACAACCTGGATCTTTCTTTTGGTTAGGAAGGATCTAATTATATTAAATATTCGTCCAGTAATACGATATGAGTTTATTTTTATGAGAAGACTTTTATGCCAGACCTTGTCAAAGGCCTTGGATATATCAAGCGCTACCACCCTAGCTTAAAAGCAAATTCAGTTATTTCATCATTTGTTATTTAATACATTTAAAAAAAATCTTTTTGCCTTTTTTTCAGGAAATTTCTATTGGAGCAAAAACAAAAAAAGTCAACCATTCATAACAATTGCTTTGGACAATCCTAGGTTCTCAATCATATTGGCAATATGATTTATACACAAGGATTTTCAGGGATGCGAATTCAGATTGTCATTCCTCTAGACTGGTTGCTTACCAACACTAGAGAGTACAGTCCTTATTTACTGCCTCCCTGTAATGTAGCAACCCTTATGTTCTTTACGGGCGCCACATATGAAAGTCTGTAAATGTTCCTCAGATGGATATTTCTTCTCAGGGTTACGTGTCCCAATGCCATTATCTTTATTGAGGATGCTACTTTGCATAAAACTGAAAATCATAAATTACTTGTTTTCTCTGGCTGGCGAATTCTTCTATCATTTCCTAAAGTATTACAAATGAAGACTCGAAACACAAAAAAAGATTTCACATTTCTTTATTGTTGATGTACAACGACATTATCTTACTCTCACACTCATTTCTTTATATAACGTGGATTCCCTACGAGGCCTCATAAGGAGAACAAAGTGCAGGACGTCCTCGCAACTCGGTGCCAATCTTTGCTCCCTCCCATTTTTTGATTGGCTTACCATATTTATCTTCCTTTAACAAAGTACAAATGTTTATTTTTCAAATTCAACTGCCGTGTTTCATAACTCACAAACTGTCAAAATGTTACATTCTCGCTTACCTCTTCGGGCTGGATGCACCTGGGTTTCGTCTTGCTGGCTGGTGTATCTTGTTAATGCTCACACTGTTAAACACGGCATTGATAGAAAAACCAGGCAGATAGTGTTGTTGAGTTATTTTAACAGTTTTATTCAAATAACAATAAAAAATAAACATGACACATTTTGTGTGATTGTTTTGCATGGGAGAGAGAGAAGAAAGACTAGAGAAAGACACCCCACCCCGGTCCCGGACTGAGCCTTTCCACAACACCCTCGGTTGATGAGTCAGGAACAAAGAGATCGACAAAGCCTCCCACCCTCCTTACGCCACTTTCGACTTCCGTTTTGGCTCCTACCCCTTTTCAGGGAGCTCTCCTACTCTCTGCACCTACCACTATCTAACAAAAACAGACTCCCTTGAATGGCCCACTTTCGTAATAAAGTCAGCTCCCACCATTGTCATAATGCTATTACAAATTATCACATTAGTATCATACTGTTATTATTAATAATAGTATTATCATTTTCTCTATCTCTCAACATTATATCCCCACGAGGGCTGGATGTGACACAAGATCAGATTAATGTAGAGGTATCGATCCCTCCAAAAAGGGGCACTGGATGGGACCAAAGTTTTCAAATTTGCCCCAATCGAGAAGGATCTCATCTTGACCAAGGACAGAACAGATACTAGACCTCGATCTTGCCCGAAGGCTAGATAAAAAAATTTAGGACCAAGACTACAATAAGGACCCCAGTTCATTAACACAATACGCGGAACATATTCCGGAAGTCACCGGCGTCTTCCGGTTGACCTCGCAATACACGTGGTCGCTATTTACAAAACAATTTGTAAATAAACCTTTTATTTCGGAATTTTTTTTTCTTTTAACATGTTAATATTTATCTTAAGGCAGAGGGTCCATAAATAAAACAAATAAAATATTAACATGTTTTCTTTTAAAAGATGTTTTGTCACATGTTTTTGTGTCACTATTCACTTGCCTCCCCACGAGGGCAGAAATGGGGTGTATGAAATATTTATCGCCGGACTTAAGTAATCTTCCGTTTTGTAGGGAAAAAATTAAGCTTTCCAAAAAGGGGCACTCTGGATCTTACCTCAGTTTCCTACTGTTTTATAAATATCTGGGATGAGAAGATATGGTCTCATATCTTTCCCAAGTGAAAGTGAATGAACTGTGGTTCGATGTTAGTAGGATCGCATGTGTTGTGGCTCTGTCAATCATTCTACACACATACAATGCTTAAAAGACCTGCAGAACTTTGGTGTTGACCCAATTTAGTCGATTAGTTCTGTTGGCAATCCAAAAACAAGAAAAACTCGCCATGAACAATAACAAATATTTATTGGAACACAGATCTGTAACAATAATAAAAAGAAAAAGTTACGTTGTTCTTATTGAGGAGAAAAGACAAGTTGAGGAATTTGACTGTTGCTAAGTCTTGCTTGGAGAACTTTGAAAAGGTCGAATTGAAAACAATTCTTCTGGTTCCTATTTTTGTATAACAGACTTTGTTGTCTCTCAGTCCATCTGTTTCTCTGTCTCTCGAACTGACCAACTGTCTTCTGCCGAGCACTCTAAGTATTAGTTCTTTTATTGAAAACTATCACTTGAGGCGAGATTGTGGTTGGCTAACCATTCACAGACCTCAACAATGAGAACCTTTGTTTCATGCATAAAGTTGAGTCCTCCAATCAGGTCACAATATGTGGGCTTGGTCTTATTTCAAGAATAGCATGCCTTACTATTTGTTGACAAGTAAGTATTTTTAACGTATCTTTTAAAATCTTAAACACAATTTGGTCATTGCCTGGATATTTTTTTGCCTTTTCAATTCCTGAATTAAATTTAATATTCAGATATATCATGAAATTTTATAGTCTTCAAATCAAGTGTTACTGTGACAAGGATAGGGATCCTTTTATGGGAGCTGGAGTTCTTCACATTTAAAAGCTTTGTACCTGGCTTTCCTTGTACTCGGGGGGAGGCGAGTAAAATCAACAATTGTATTGTCGCCTACAAAATGTCACTGCCGCAATCAGTGGAAGGAGTGTGTCAACAATCAAATTTGATCCTAGCTTAGTTTAACAGATGTTTATATAATCACGGGCTCAAGGTTACTTTCGAAAGGTAGGTCAGCCAATGAACCTGTCACACCTGGGACTTGTAAATTTTCTCTCTGTCTCTTTCTTTGTGATATGTATTCATATTTCTTTCTTTCTCCTGTGGGACGGCACCTCTCTCTCTCTCTCTCTCTCTCTCTCTGTCGTTTTTATTACCACGAGGGAGATTTTGAGTTTGTTCTTTGTACAGGACAGATGTCCCTAGCCAGCTTGCCAACTTGACTTTGAGTTTTTATGTTTTTTTTTAAGCTGAAATGAATAAATTAATTCAATTTCAGCAGCCGATGGTCCTAGTCCAGATAATTAATTCTCTGGAGATAATTAATTCTCTGGAGATAATTAATTCTCTGGAGATAATTAATTCTCTGGAGAGAATTAATGACGCCGCCAAAGACCCCTCAAGCATACAGACGGGTGTAAATCTTTCATTGAAGGGGATGTGCCTATCGTTTCTCAGGAAGCTGGTGTTACACTGTGCCAGGAAGTTAACAGCCCTTCCAAAGGCGTCTCCCACAGCGCAGACACACCAAGTTACACTCCCCGGCAAGCGATAGTGCCACATTACAGGTACATTATCACAACCTTTTTAATTTGCCAACACAAGTTTATTCCTAATTTAAATTGTTTTTAATAATCTATCTGCCCTGAAAATGATTTCTTGATAAATCGATTAAGCCAACAAATGTTTTTCGTTATTTTTCTATCTGTCATGCGGACATAACAAATATAGCCTTTTAAATTACGATTTGAACGTGACTTTTCTTAAAATTAAAAGCGTTTGATTATTATTATTATTATTATTATTATTATTATTATTATTATTATTATTACATAGAAGTAAAGAGACTTATTATTTTGCCATCTAATTTACATACATGTTTGTGGTGTGTACAGACACCCATATGTAAATTAGATGACAACAATTATTGTTGGTGGATTTATGATAATCTTGATATAATAGTATGCATCAGGCCCCCTCCCTTTTTGGCTTGTACCCCTCACTTTCATAATTAAGTTTATATGCATCATTAACGAGTATCGTAACGTTACATTAATGTAATTGTTTTGTAACCGCATTTTATATAGGGTAAAGTGGGTGAATGCCGTCCATAGGGGAATGCTTTCCATTTTAATTTTACACATAGTCTTAGTACGTGAGTCAAATCAGGTGTTGATAAACTTCATGTGTTTTATTTTATCTAATAAACTTTAATTGATTGTTGGTCTTATATCGTAATCATTATAATATAAGACCAACAATCAATTTTATCTAAAATTTGGGCAAAAACAAAACGAAATGGGTGAGTTTTTGTCAAAGGTCCATATTCTATAGGTATATCCACGGACTTTCATTTTCTTCTCCAGAAGATTTTAAATTATGTTTTCCCCCGTGGTGTCTTAAAATGGTTTGGGAAAAATCGTCTATTGTTTCATTATCAATGCCTCGGATTTGAATATATCTGCCCGTAGTGGTTTTTGTCCCTTGTGGCATACACCTATTTAATAGCAGAGATTGCAACGATCCCTCAAAATCGTAACCGTTCCTCGTTTGGTAAGATCATTTAGTGGAGAGATATATCCCTTGGATAGAAATAGTTTACATCCTGCTGCTACTCTGCTGGCAGCTACGACATCCTGTGGTTTGTTTTGAGGTGTGCCTCTAAACTCCTTATGCTGCCTATTCAAGCAGTACTGACACGTCATTGGTTTTCTTTCCCACCTGTTTATGGGTCGGTTATTTATTGCCTGATAATTTCGGCCTTGTAGGTTTAAATTTTCCATACGGGTATTAATAGCATTGTTCGTCCGACTAAGAGTATGGCCTACCCATCGATTTTGCATATGACAAAGTTCGAATAGAGGATTATGGAGATTGTTGAGTCTGACCCTTTCGTTTTTATGTGTCAGGGCATACTCATCCACCATAACATCCATCTCATAGACGGTTTCCACCTTTCTCTCATCTAGATAAACCATTATCTCGTCTGACGCACAATTTCTGAATACTTCCATTAGGATTAATTCTTTGGTTTTATCATAATTATTTTCTGCTCTTTTCGACATGTTACACCTATTATTCTTTCTGTCAGGTGCATTCGTTACAGCCTGACTTCCTTGAACCCCCGACCTAAAAGGTCTCATCAAAATGGTGGCCTGTCACCGTTTGTGAGCTCCAACTGTGAGAACCAGTTTTATTTTGCACTCGACTGTACGGGTCCACCCACACTAAATCGCGCAAGCCAAACCAAACGATCCCCCACACATACGTCCACTCAACATGCGTCCGGCCCCACAGGGCCATTATCCAACAGTTGAAGATATACCTCCCGCACATGTTCATAAGTTTTTAAGATCGCTATTTTTTACTATCTCGTAATCAGCGCAATCATTTATCAAAAGATTTCAGTAAGTGTTTTGGACTTTCCCGCTCAAAGCCGTGTGTAATAATATTGGCCATGTGTCTATTGACCATCCCAAATTTGACGCAACTTTCTTGAAATGTAAGAAATAATTGTCGATCTCTTTTTCCCTAAATGGTGGCACGAGACTTACTCATCTACTTAAATCATACTCCTATTGTCTATTATATCTATTCTCATTCAGTTCTCTAAATCTAAACGATTTTGTACCAAAATTTGCAATTCCACTTATTATCAATATTTTTCTAATGTTCACACAAATATTAACTTTAGAGGAATCCTAAATGTTTTTTGACAAAAATACATGTAATATAATTTAATAAAAAAAAAAACTGTAACAGTTGCATTACAGATCTATTTTGTTTGTATGTGTGCGCAATATCTTGTGCTGTGTTGGGTTGTGATTCTGCTTGCCGCAGCGCAATGGTGATTGGACTTATATAACTGCATAAGCGAAAGGACATTTCTGCACAGCCTCAATAAATCAATACACGCTGTAGAATTACCTCCCATTCTCAAACACAATTGCAGGCAGCGTTAGCAGACCTAAGAGTTGTCTGCCCTTTGCAAAATGCCAGGTGGCGTCCTGTTACTATAAAAATCTGTGCATGACAAAATTCATTCTCTTTTTCTTTTCCGGCCTCGATTGACGACACATCAGCCAGACATCCTCGGTCTGCTGGCTGATATAAACACACCATGTGTGCACACACACACACAAGGACACATTCTGGGTATGTAAGAACTATTCTCTACTCACACTTACATATATATGCACATATCTTAACATCGACATTCTCAATGAACATTTTGCTTCCATGTGCATTCACACCCACAATTCAGTGCACTGAACTTTTCTCCTCTACACATACACATACATACACACACATACATATGTATACACCCACACGTATACATCATTTCACTTACACTCACTTTGTGCACCTTTTGATGAACTTTATTTCATTGTCGTTTTCGCATTCAATAAATGTTTTATTGAAATATACATTGTCTCCAAGTTGTTACTTTGCTTTCATGTAGCATGCTTGTATTGTGAATATATATATATATATATATATATATATATATATATATATATATATATATATATATATATACGGAATACTTAGCACTGTGCTAGTATCGACTATTGGAATTCCATCAATGCCAAGCAAGTTGCCGGCCAAAGATAATTGAGTTCCCGATTAGATTTTGTGCCGACCAGACGTTCTATCCTGTTCTCGTCCTATGCCAAAAGCGGCCAGACGAGATGGAACTCCAGGATACCACATTCTGTTCTTGACAAAAGCCAGCCTACCAAAGAACTCTCTTTATATTCGAGTGTTTCCTTTGAATAAAGTTGATTTATACTTTAGTGGATATGTTGGTGTTTTCATGGAAGAGAGTGACCCTTTACGTATTCAATATTCAATTCCAGTCAGATACTTCTAGACACGGCTAACGCTACACAGTGGCTTTCTTCATCCTGACGTTTTTCCAGATCAATCATGTATATCATAAAATGTTTTTCTTTCATGTAACATTTTCGTTGTTATAAATAATATTATAAGAGTTGGTCTTAACAGTCTATGCTAAGACGAGCCTTTATAAAATATTACTATCGCTATTTGATTGTGAGAGACCATTTTCCAGATGTCTGCACCTTGTTTACGTGGTTACTAATGCATTCTGGTCAAATATTTATTTAGATTTTTGCTTGTTTGTAGGGAGCTAAATAAAATGGACTTTAAAGTAAATTACACTGTTATTTTTGTGCTAAAAATACAATTGAAAACCAACAATAAATTTTATTCCAAATCTGTGCAAAATTTCGAGTCAAAGTTCACCCCAAAATAAAAGAATATTTGACCATAACTCATTAGTAACTATGTAAAACAAGACGCAGACATTTTGAAAAATGGCCTCCAACGGTCAGTCAAACAGCGATAGTAATGTTTTTTATATTAAATTTTATGACACATGTAAACATTGGTAAATGATGAGATCGCGGTCCTAAACAGAATGCGATAAAAAAAATTGTGGCTAGGCGATAAAAATGGTTTTATGTTGTTTTTTTAAGATTATTACATGATGAACCATTTCGAGTTAAAATCTATTTAGTATTACGCAGGAAATCTGAAGAAAAACATGTTTAAAATGAGTAAATATGTTAGCATAATAGTTATATCGAAGTTTTTACAAGATGGTGTGATACTAAAACCGGAAGTAGGTTATTATGTAAAGGCCAACTGAGTTTACGAAGCCTGAAAAGAAGTGAGCACTTTCATTATCCCAGAAAGCAATTTTGATAATTCCTAGAATAATATTGTCAGGATTCAAGGGGAATCCAGGTTACATGTTCATAATACAAGCAATATCACATGCAAAGTAAAATAATAATTCACAGGCAATAGGTTGTTTAAATAAAGCGTTTATAGAACGTGTGTAACGACAATGAAACCGAGTACATTAATATGTATACAGTGTGTAAGTGGAATGATGAATGCTGTATGTATATATGTATGTATGTATGTATGTATATATAATGTGTGTGGAGTTGAAATAGTTCATATGATTGAAACATACATGGGAAAATATGTTCAATAAAGAAATTGTGTATATGAAAATAAAATGTTCTAGAGAAGAAATTGTCTCTGTAGGAATATGAATGGGTGTGTGAAGAAAAATCTCTTACTGAGAAAAAAGTGTTTATGAATTTGAACACGTGTGATTTTGTGGATCAGACAAGGAGACGAGCAGCGTCTCCGATGACTACCATCTGCCGTGGCCGGAACTAAAAAAGAGGCCTGTCTGGTGTTGTGCACCGGTTTATATAATTAAGAAGGGCAGATAACTCTGTGGTCGTCCTCCAGCGCCACCTGACGGTGAAAAGTGACGCCTACTGGCAAACCGATGCAATTATGTTTGAGAAGGGGAGATAACTGCTACAAACATTTAATAATGGCTACTGCTAGAATGCGTTGAAGAAGTGTTTACAAATTATCTATGATATTAAAAAAAGGTTGTGAAACAAATATTTTTATAAATACTTTAATTTTTTAAATAAATTATTTTTATAATTCACTACAAGACTTTACTTCATTTCATTACTCATTGTTTACGTTCCAGTATTTGTATTGATCATGTAGCCACGATTGTTTTTTTATCGATCAAGACGAAAAAAGTTTTAAAATGTGCTTTTTTTCTCATTACTACGTAATACTAAATTGATTTTAACTCGAAAAACGTTCATCATACCATAATCTTTAAAAAGAAATATATATGTATATATATACATATATATATATATAATGTATTTTTATGTAATTATTTTTATTGGTGATTGCAGCGTTCGTTGCTTTTTTACTTACTACTATTTCGATTGTTTCACTTCCTAAGTGATTAAGATGCAGAAAATTGTATTATTAGTCGCTCTTAACTTTATAGGATGTATTTTTCGTTAATATATATATTTTTATTAATTTTATACGTACATAAAAGTAATCCATGGACACGTGTTTCTGACTCACAGCTGTCATCAGCATTGGACCAGGACTTCATCAGCATTGGACCAGCGTCTTACCATTGGACCAGGACGCCCTGTCTAGAAATATGTACGATTTTTATCATTTAAATCAAGTAAGTGAATTACGATATTGTATATCTATTGGTTCTGTATTTGGTGTCAAATCTCTTTTGTTGTTTTACCATGGCTATGAACACATGTGCGCCTGTATTATGTTGGACGTCGAAAAATCTGGTAGACTCTTTCAGGTTTTTTAAACAAGTTGCAACCTTTATTTTTCGATCAAAAATATCCCAGCAGATAAACAGTTTGACCACATTCTGTTGCTGGCCGGAGAAGAAGGTCTAAGAAGATTTAATACATGGATGTTCGAAAACGATGCTGACCGAAATGACCCAAAAATTGTTTCGCGTAAATTCAAGGAACGACTAGAGCCTCAAGTAAATTTTTGCATTACACGCTTCTACCTGCGTCGATATACACAAATGGATGATAAAAGCATAGACGACTTTCTAGCAAGATGCAAGTTACAGGCAAAGAAGTGCAAGTTCCAAGACCCCCAGGAAACAGACGAAAGGCTGATAGAGCAAATCATCACTGGAATGAGGCACCCGGAACTACAGAAGCAGCTCCTGGCAAGGGGTGAGAGACTCACACTCTAAGAAGCTCTGAGTAGTGGCAGAATACACAAGGCTTCCATAAGCCACATGAAGCAGCTGGCCGAACTCCAGGAAGGAGGTAGACGCCAGAAGGTAGACGCCATTAGATGCAACAACTACAAACGATGTGGCAGCGCCCAGCCCCACAGAAACGGAAAATGTCTGGCATGGGGTACCACATGTTCAGCATGTGGACGAAAAAATCATTGAGTAAAAGTGTGCACCAACAGAAAGGAAACCCACATGACACCAAAGTATTCCCGAGATAAAACCAGATATCCAGGAGTCCAGCGTAAGCACCAGCGCAATTACCAGGACAGAAAGCGCAGTAACCAGGTCTTCTCGCTAAATACCCGCCAGAAAGACAGCGATGAGCTCTATGAAAGTTTGGAGGAACTGTCTTTCGATACAATTCAGAAACAGAGTGACACTCGGACTGAAGCTTTTGCAGACCTTCGTATAAGGTTTCACAACCGAGAAGGCACTCATAGACTAAAAGCCAAGGTGGACACCGGAGCAGAGGGCAATACCCTCCCCTTACGTACGTTCTGTAAAATGTTCCCAGAGCAAGTCAACTCAGTGGGGCAACCACTCCCCGGTGCAACTTATGATGAACCAACTGTACTGACTGTGTACAACGGCTCCAGCATCACTCAACATGGATCCGTACAGATACAGTGTGCCTACAAGGGAATCTGGAAAACCCTAAAATTGTTCGTGCTGACCTCAGAGGGACCTATTATCATAGGATTACCTTCTCTCAGAGACCTGGGCTTGGTAACTCTGCACTGTGACATTCAGAAGACCCCAACACACATAAGCTCAGCAAAAGAACTAGTGAAGATGTATCTTGAGCAGTTTGATCGTGTAGGCAACTTTGAGGGTGAGTACTATATTGTCCTAAAGCAAGACAGCCACCCCGTAATCCATGCATCCTGGAAATGTCCTATCCACATGTGAGATGAGATCCAAGTTGAGCTAGACGAGATGATGAAACAAGGCATCATAAGGAAGACAAGTTAACCGACAGAATGGGTCAACAGCCTGGTGTACTTTCGCAAAGGCAATGGGAAACTGCGCCTCTGCCTGGATCCAAAAGATCTTAATAGAGCCATTATGCGATGTCACCACAAGACTCCCACAATGGAGGAGCTTGCATGCAAGCTCTCCGGTGCCAAGTACTTCTCAAAACTGAATGCCAAAAATGGGTACTGGTCAGTCAAACTAGACACCGAATTCCAGCTACTGACTACTTTCAACTCACCGTTTGGAAGATTTTGCTTTCAGCGAATGCCCTTTGGCCTAGTGATGTCACAAGACGTCTTCATGCAAAAAATGGACATGATACTGGAGAAATGCCCTGGCACTCTCGAGGTAGTCAACGACGTCATCATCTACAGCAAAACCAAGGAACAGCATGATGAGAGCTTTCACAACTTGATGAAGGTAGCACGAACTGAAGGACTTGTTTTCAATAGTGAAAAATGTGCAATCGACCAAAAGCAAATACACTTCTTCGGAGCGATGTACGACAAAAATGGAATAAGCCCTGACCCCCACAAGGTGGATGAAATCAAGGAGTTACACAGCCCAATGAACATCACCGACAAAAAGTGTTGAGCATCATCACCTACCTGGCATCGTTCATCCCGCACCTGTCAGATATCACAGCATTCCTGAGAGGTCTACTAAAGAATGATGCTGAATACATGTGGGTTCAAAGTCATCAGAGGTCCCTTCAACAAATCAAAGACATCATATGCAAAGAGATGTTTTTAACATACTTTGACCCCACGAAACAGACTGTACTTCAGGTATGCATCAAACAAAGGCCTAGGCGCAGCTCTTCTACAGGAAGGAAAACCGATAGCTTTTGCATCAAAATCTCTAATAGACACTGAACAACGGTATGCTAAGATTGAACGTGAGCTATTAACAGTCGTGTTTGGATGTGAGCGCTTCAGGACATACCTCTACAGATGCTCATTCCATGTCGAAAGCGATCTCAAACCACTGGAGATGATCAATCTGAAGAACCTGACTGCAGCTCCACCTCGTCTCCAATGGATGCTACTGCGTATCCAGGGTTATGACCAAACCATTGTGTATCACCCTGGCAGGGAAATGGTTCTAGCTGACGTATTCTTAAAACTACCCAACAAGAAAGCAAAGGAAGCAATCAACCTCATGGTTGACTTTGTACAATTCTCAGTAGAGAAATTGACACAAATACACCAGACAACAAATGCTGATGTTACCCTGTGCGAGCTGAGGGACTTGATTCTGCAAGGCTGGCCTGACACAATCAGAGAGGTTGGAACAAGAATGTGACCCTACTGGCCCTATTGGGACGAGCTGGCCATCGAGAATGGGATCCTAATCAAGGGCGATCGGATTATTATACCCAAATCTATGCAAGCAGAAGTAATACACAAGATCCACTATGGACATCAAGGGATCGAGAAGTGTAAACTGAGAGCCAAAAGCTGCGTATTCTGCGATGAGATCAACCAGGACACAAACAGAGCAGTCCAACTATGCAATATATGCCAGGAAAACCAGAAATCACAGAGTGCGGAATCGCTGATGCCACATGAGATCCCGGTGAGACCATGGCAGATAGTAGCTACAGACCTGTTTCATTTCAACGGATCTGATTTTATGGTAATAGTGGACTACTACTCCAAATATCCGTTTGTTATGAAATTAAGCAACTTCTCTAGCCAGCAGGTCATAGATCTGACCAGACAAATTTTTGGAGAACAAGGGATCCCAGAAAGGGTCATCAGTGATCATGGCCCACATTTCAGCTCCACTTTCTTCAAGCAGTTCGCTAAGGAATGGGGTTTTGAGCATCGCACATCATCACCCAGATACCCACAATCGAACGTCGTGGGCGAGCAGTGTGTACAGGCAATCAAATCTGCGATGAAGAAAGCCACCTCAAGTGGGTGTAACCTGGACATGGTATTGTTATACCTTCGAACAACTCCTCTAGACCATACAGCCTCATCCCCTGGTGAGCTACTGTACAACAAAAAGTTGGTAGGGAACCTCCCAGTCAGATGTGCCAACCACACTCCACAAAAAGAGGAAGTCACAACTCGCTGATAACAAGGGCCAGTGGAACAAAAGAGACTACGACCAGCACACCAGAGATCTCCCCAATCTGCAGGTGGGACAGCATGTCCGAATACTGGAGAAGGATGCTGGAAAATGGTCCCCCCACAGTTGTCACACAAGCAAGCCCGGAACACAGATCATACCTGGTACAGACCCCATCAGGAAAAGTAATCCGCAGGAATCGACAACATTTGAGGGAAGACTCATTTCGGACCTCCCTGAGACGCCAGGTTTACCCACCTGACACCCCACAGGGTTCCCGCGGAAGCCCCACACCCAGGGTTGAAGCAGGCCCAACACAAAGCCTTCCCATCAAACGATTGAACACACAAACAACATGCTAACCACATCCCACACACAGCCACAGCACCTGATACGAATCAAGAGAGTAACACCCCTCCTAACCACACATCTTGATCTGGCCGCATCATCAGGCCACCCCAACGATTTTGGGAATGAACATTCAATAAGGGTGATTCAACAATTGTTTGGAAAAGAGGGATGTGATGTTATTGCCAGTAGCGTCCCCTTACTGGAACTCTCCGTTTAGGGAGGACTTATAAAGTGTACCTCCTCCCCTCCACAGTTCAATAAAGGATGTCCTTCGAGGCACATTAAGAATACAACGTTGTGTGTTGGAGTTATCTTTCACCTAAGATGGAGATACCATAACAACTACTATTTCGATTGTTTACCTTCCTAAGTGATTAAGATGCAGAAAATTGCATTATTAGTCGCCCTTAACTTTATAGGACGTATTTTTCGTTAATATATATATATTTATTAATTTTAATATATATATATATCGCCTATACACTATTTTTATTCGAATTTTCAAAGAAACTGTTTAGGATGGCGATCTCATCATTTACCGAAACATTAAATATATTTTATACAATAATATGGGTGCTTGTACAGAGAAGCGTCTATATTAAATAATCAATACCACAAAAAAGTATTATATACTTACGTAGCCGATTTAAATAAGTATTCTCACCAAAAAGTAGGAAAAATGATCGGGTAAAATTTTAATTAAAAATAAAAATCAGTTTCATCGTATTTTGGTGAGTGTCATTAATTTATTACTTGTTAATATGACAGACTGAGTTATCACCCCCTGAATTTCGTGTTTTTCGCTCGAATCAATGGCCGAACCCGATTAAACGATATAACGGATTTTTATTTTTTATTACAATTCTACTCGATAGTTTTTGCTAATTTTTGGTGTACACTCCTATTTTTGCTTGACACATAAGTATTTCAAAGAGTTTTCCGGTTAATTTAATTGGAACTGCTTTTTTCATAGGTACGCTTCTCTGTACAAGCACTATAATATGTTTTGAAATAGTGCCGAGTGGCATGCTTTTAGATTCCCCTAAATTTATTTAGGCCATTTTATAGAATCACTCGTCTCCAATCGAGTGGTTTTTTTTAGGGGGTATGGGGTGTTCGTGTGTCTTGAGAACGCTTATGGCATTGAAAACCGTCACAAATAAGTAGTTTGGTTGTTACGTAATATAATGTCAGAAAGAAACTCCCCTAATAAGTTCTTTGTTTTAAGTATTATTATATTATTAATGAATAAGCCTGTTTTATATTCGTCTCTCATAGGAATAAATGTTGCCCTTTTTTGAAGAGAGGAAGGTAAAATAAAAACCCTAAGGAAAAATGCTTACCTACTCTTTGACTGAGCTCTTCTGTTTAAGGGAAATTAATTAAGGACTTTTGCAATTGCTCCACGAGAATTTCGAATTCTGAATCAATTCATTGCGGGAGGAACAATTGCTTAAAAAAAAAAAGCAGTCGTGACATGGCGGACATAAAATCGACTTTACCTGTCTATATTGTTGATGACCACGATAAAGTAAGTTGAACCACCTATAGATATTCATTGTATCTTAATTTCTATTTCAGTCACGTACATTATTTAGAGTGAAATTGATTTCAGAATTGCCCTCAAACAACTTATTTTGGGTCTCCTTTTAGTTTAAGGTAGCAACTTGTCATATAGAGAATTTTTCATCGAACACGTAAAACGCCGGAATGAAAACTCGCACGGAAAAATATATTCATCATTTTTATAAACAACTCCAAATGAGGCTAAGGGTAGATAACTCAGGTTCATAATCTCTTAGTTACGGACAAAAGCAAAGAAAAAAGCGCTTTTTCAGTATTTACTCATCACATTGTTTTGGCATTTTTATGGACCAAATTAAAAAAAACAAAAAAACTTGTGTACAGTACAATTATGTCTAGAGAATTCTGTTTGATTTTTTTTATCCAATATTTAAGATTTTAGAGTATGGATCACTTATAAAAATGATCTTAAGGAAACTTAATGAAGAAAAAAAAAGTGTAACCAATATTTTGTGTGTGTGTGTGTGTTTTATTTTTATCCCTTTTTTTTTTTTTTTTTTTTTACAACGGTAGCATTTTTTTTTCGTTTTTTACCAACCAAATAGTTTTATTTTGTCTGTTTTTATAAAGGTACCATTTTTTTTAACTGTGTGCGGGAGGGGGGTAACGACCAAATTTAAAAAAAAAAATTATTTCTTATTTATTTCTAAAATTCGAAAATTGTTTTGCAGAACAGAGCACGCAAGTGATATAAATAGTTTTCTGTTTTGGGCTCAACAATTCACTACATAACATTAAAACTGTTTTGTTTTTCTTTTTCCCTTATTTGGAAATACTCGTCCTCGCTGTATGCGCTTCGGCCATGGCCCTCATGTTCGAGCACCGGCAGAAACGATGTCCGAATGAACCCCGAACGCACTAGTTTGCCCATGCAACAGACAGAAACATTATTTGGAGGCTGAAAGCCCTCACCCCCAAATAACGGTAAATAATGTTGGTGTTTTCACAGATTAGGACCCACGCTAACTTTGACCCCGTCGTTAGGGTTAGGGTCAAAGTTAGTTAGCGTGGGTCCTAATCTATGAAAGTACTATAATGTTTTACCCTAAAAAATGGTCTTCTGTCCTTTAACTAGAAAATTATGAACTTGGACGTGTTTATAAAGAAGGTAACTATAGTTTTCCGTTCGAATTTTCATTTCGGCGTTTTGCGTAGCCATAACTTAGTGTTTTTATTATTATTATTATTTTTTTTTTTTACTAAAACTCGGTCCAAGTAAAACAAGTTGTGGGAATCTTTTACAATGATCAGCAGAGTCGGGAAAGGGGTCCAAATAAGAACGAGAAAGGGTTTAAACATAAATTTGCAACAAGTAAAGTTGACTTATGTCTAGAATAGACATTTTTCTACTTACCTATGTAATTTGTTTGTATTTTTACGTAGTATAAATGGCTTTTTATTAGATGTTAAAAAAAAATGGGTATTTTTAATAATAGCCCAACAACGAAAACGCTGAAAAAACAAATATACAACAAATAAAAGTTACCGTAGCCGATAAAACTGAATTTCCAAGTTAACTGTGACAGTTATTAATGATTATAATCCGTTAAAAGTGCTATTTTCTATAAGTTAATAGTTTTAGCTTACGTGAAATGAAAAAAAAAAAATTAATGGCCGCTCTCGTTCTCGTCTCGTTCTCGTCTCGTTTCAATTGTTTTTTTACTGGGACTCATAGTCAAAGCGCAATGTTTGCATTTTTCAGCCAAGCAGAAGAACAAAACAAAACTACATTTTAAGCAAAAGGAATAAAATAATTTTCTTTTTATTT
The DNA here is from genome assembly GCA_963556195.1 of Sepiola atlantica. NCBI lineage: Eukaryota > Metazoa > Mollusca > Cephalopoda > Sepiida > Sepiolidae > Sepiola > Sepiola atlantica. The sequence continues at coordinate 76,648,134 of OY744517.1, forward strand.
ACATGTCAGTGTGCTTTTATTTACATATTATTTTCATTCGTCACACCGTAATGTTTATTTTTCCTGTTTCTTAAAAAAATGCCTAACCCAACCCTAACCCTAACCCTAACCCTAACCTAAACCCAAACCCAACCCTAACCCTAACCCTAACCTAAACCCAACCCTAACCCTAACCTAAACCCTAACCCTAACCTAAACCCAACCCTAACCCTAACCTAAACCCAACCCTAACCCTAACCTAAACCCTAACCCTAACCTAAACCCAACCCTAACCCTAACCTAAACCCAACCCTAACCCAACCCTAACCTAAACCCTAACCTAAACCCTAACCCTAAACCCTAACCCTAACCTAAACCCAACCCTAACCCTAACCCTAACCTAAACCCAGCCCTAACCCTAATCAAAACCCAGCCCTAAGCGTAATCAAAACCCCAAGTTTTCATAATTCAGGCAAGCAAAAGAACAAAGCAAAACAACAGTCATCCCTGGTCTTCCAATGACGTAACGACATGCGCGCTCATTCGGTGATCAAAATGATCGTTAAAATGTTCGTTTCATAAAATTACATTTCAAAAATGCAACCCCCCCCCCCCCCCCCCAAAAAAAAAAAACGCCACTTTGATTATGAGTCCCGGTAAAAAAAAAACACACACACGTGACACCGATAACAAAAACTAATGACGCCATTTTGTTTTTTAAATACATGACTTGAAAATTTTTTTTCTTTTTTCATGTCTAATAAAAAGCCATTTATCCTACGTAAACATACAAACAAATGGAATAGATAACTAGGAAAATCTCCAGTGTCTACGTACGTCGAATTTATTTGTTGCATATTCATTTTTTTGACTACGTTCTACAACTTTTTTTCAACCCGACTCGCGAGTTGTAGGGCTATTATTAAAGATTCCCCAAAAAATTGTTTTTTTTAACATCGAATTTGGCAAAGAAGAAAATGGCCGCCCGGCTGTGGCCACCGAGAGTTACTCTCGGTGGCCACGCCCGGCCTCTATATTATTACGTAAATCGGCCATCTTGTTTTGTGCGATGTTCTTGTGTGGAATACTTAAATTTTGGGCATCTTTTACGAGACTCAGCAGAGTAAAAACGCTAAAAAAACAAATATACAACAAATAAAAGTAACTGTAAGCTGTAAAAGTTAGTTTCAAACTTGCATGTGCTATTTGTTTGTATTTTAAACCCGTTTGAAGTGCTATTTATTAGAAATTTAAGTTCAACACACGGTTTTCGAAGAATTCAAAATGGCCGCTCTACGTAATAATAATTTCCTTTGAGAAACTAGATGTTTTAAAAAACAAATCTTTTTTTAACATCTAATAAAAAGCCATTTATACTACGTAAAAATACAAACAAATTACATAGGTAAGTAGAAAAATGTCTATTCTAGACATAAGTCAACTTTACTTGTTGCAAATTTATGTTTTTAAACTCTTTTTCGTTCTTTTTTTGGACCCCGTTCGCGCCTCTGCTGAGCGTCGTAATATATACCCTAAATTTCTAATAAATAACATTTGAAACGGGTTAAAAATCTTTTTAATAGTTGGAAAAGACACAGGTATGTTTGAAAATAACTTTTATCGCCTACAGTTACTTTTATTTGTTGAATATTTGTTTTTTTAGCGTTTTTACTCTGTCGAAAAAAAATCATCGGTAACAAAGAGTGAAGCTAGCTGAAGAGTGAGGTTGCGAAAAAAATAAAAACTTCCTTCGCGACCCTCTCCTTAGGTCTAATAACGTCAGTAGTTAGGTGACAAATTGACGAATGACGCTCTTCAGCAGTGAGGAAGGTTTTTATAACAACTGAACACCACCCCCACTGCTATAAATTCTCTGCGACAATCGTCCTTCTTTTTAGATGTTTGAAGAATGTCCTCAGTCGCAAGCAGCCACTCTCTGGTAAGTCACCGCTCCTCCTATTTTCCACATTCTCCCAACAAAAAAAAACAAAAAAAAAACAAACTTTGTAACCCTGCAGGGGGACAGACAGGTGCTAGGCCTTAGTCGGGGGCCATCTGGAGGTAATAGTGGTTCAGGGTACCCTCATTCTGTCCCTTAGCCAGAGCTCCGCTGTCGGTTGTAGTTTTCGTCATACCCAGGACTATGAAATTATTGATCAGGAAGAAGACTCGGTCTTCCCCTCCGTCTTCTTCGAGGTTCACAATCACGGCAGTACCACTTCTGTCTTGCGGGTGGAGCTATTTCAATGCCAACACACTCAAAGTGGTACCACTCATCACAAGAATCGCAGCATATCATATCATGAATCCCTTGAGGTCTATTACAAGTAGGACACAACCAGATTGTGTCATCTCTTTCCTGAGATGAGCCTGAGGGTTCCGGGTTTCGGCTGCTGCCTGAAGCGACAGGCACAGAAGGATCAACATGATTAGGATCACACCCCTCAGGGTCCTCAGAAGATTGCGAAATCTCCATCGGGTACAGATGTTTTAGGGAGTGGACCTTCACATGACCATCACCCTGTTTGACATGAGCCGTTCTCACTACTCCATCGTGTCCTGGGAAGACCTCCAGTATAGTTCCCAACATCCAAAAGGGTCGTGGTTTTAGAGGGCTCTTGACCAGTACTACATCATTCCTTTGAATACGATTCTGGAATGGTATCTGGGATCTGGAGACCTTCCTCTAAGATCAAGGAGGTACTCATTGTACCAAAGTTCCCTAAACCTTGTCAACCATTGGTTCCGCAGTTCAATTGTCTCAATCAACCTTTGCCGGCTGGGAGGAACGAAAGAAGAGAGATCATCTCTTTTCAGATACAGTAACAAGCCTGGGCTCTTGTTAGGTGTTAAAAACATATTCGGTGTGATCACTGTCAGTTGCCTTTCAGAGGACTCTTGATAAGTGAGGGGTCGGTTGTTTACGGCCCTCTGAATATCAGAGACAATAGTCAGGAAGGTATAATAATCGACCTTACCCCTACCAATAACCTTGTAGAGGCAGGTTTTTAAAGTCTTGATGTTACGTTCCCAAGCTCCCCCAACCCAAGGGGAAAACAAAGGAATTGTTTTCCACTTAATATTACAGGACCCAAACTTGTCTTGATAGTCCTGAAGGAGACGAACACGGCTAAACAGTCTTCCACTGCCCAGAAAGGTCTTTGCATTATCACTAAGAATAGATTCCGGAACACCATGCACATTAGTGAATCGGACCAGGGCCTGAAAAAAAGACAAGATGCTCATATCAGGAACAACTTCGATATGTACTGCCCTTACACTTAAGCAAGTGAACAGTAACAGGTACATTTTCCTCTCCGTGTTCCCTTCCTTCACCCAAAAATGTCCCGTGAAGTCAACTCCAGTATTCCTATAAGGCACCTCGAATTCGACACAAGGGAGTGGTAGGCTGGCTACATTATCTGGCAGTACAGGTCTAGAATTATATTTCTTGCACTTGGTACATGACGTTAATGCACCCTTGACTGCCTGCCTTCCCTGAGGAACCCAATAGCCACAACGCCTTAACTCAGCCAAAGTTGACCCTACACCAAGATGTGAACACTTGTTATGGCAGTCCAAGATGAGAAGTCGGGTAAAATGATGGTTTTTGCCCAGCAGCAGGGGATTTTTGACTTCATAAGAAAAATGAGGCGACCTGTCCAGACGTCCACTTGAGCGGATCAGCCCCTCAAGAGATCAAGTGCACGGACATGATTGGGTGCAGACTTTCCAATGGGATCCTGGAGGTAATCCAACTCTCTAGCAAATTCCTGCTGCTGGGAGATTTTTACCAAATAAAGTGTAGCTTTCTTGTCGTAATCTTCCTCCCTTTTCCTTGTCAAGCCGATGAATCGGAACACCAAGGAGGTTACTTTTAACAAGCGAACAAATGTTGAGTACCTCTGCAAAGAGACTATAGAAAGACACTCCTCCGTCGTAACCACAGTGAAATTCGCCAAGGAACGGGCGATCTGCTGGCACTGATCATCAAGGCAGGGTAAGTCCTGCTCTGGCCATGGGAAGACACCGCTACGCAACCAAGAGGGACCATGATACCAAAATTCGAGGTTGCACTTGAACTTCTTTAAGGTTAATCCTCTAGTGACTAGGTCTGCAGGATTCTCAGTGGTTGAGACATACCTGAAGGTTGGTTTGATGCCATACCTGGTATCTAAAGCAAGGCTCATCTGCAAAATATCCTTAAGCCTATTCCTCGCAAAAATACTTTTGCTTGCCATGGTTTGTGACAAAATCCACGACAGCACTACTTGGGCGTCCGTTGCTACACACACCCTGCATCCATTCAAGATGGTTGGCAGACACTTCAGGGCAAGAAAAACAGCCATCAATTCCAACGTGGGGAACGTCTTATCTTTTACCGGTGCAACCTTAGCCTTGGCAAAAATCAAGGCAGATCGCTGGTCCTGCACATAGTAGGCAGCAAATCCATATGCTTCTTTTGAGGCATCACAAAATATATATAATTCTCCAGATCGGCTCCCATGGAAAGAAATTAATTAATGTAATGTGGGCACAATTTTCCTAAAGAAAGAAAATTGTGTCCACGAAGATAAAAAAAAATACCACGGTGTTGACGATTCAACACCAAGATTTCATCTGACGAAAAGTTGTTTACTTTTTAAAATTGTCATGTGACTTAAATAAACAAATCAGACGATGGCCCAGGTGTCGGCTGAAAATAGATGAATTGTTGTGCCGAAAACATTTTAGGCGTGGTTCAATAATAAATTTGAAACTGTTAAAAAACAAAAGAAGAAAACCAGTTTCCAGATTTTTGCTCATTCGCAAGAACCTTTTTTTCAATGAAAATGTGTCGTCTGCCTAGAATGTTTTTCCTGTTAAAAAATGAAAACCTTTTTTTCAAGTGAAATTTGATCACCCTTTGATGAGTGAACTAAAAAAAAAAATACACAAGAAAATTTCCACATCTATAAAAAATATATATATTGAAAAGATGTGTTAAACTGAGTATTTTAATTTGTTAATATTTTTCTTTTTATATGACATATGAACAAATCTGTGTGGCCGACGCCACAAACTGGTCAGGGGGTATATGTGCAACCTTTCTTTCTTTGTTGACTCAGCCCTTCTTCGTCTCTGAGGTAGAGAAAAGGGGCTGATCTCGTGAAATCACGTTGTCCGAAGATTCCGGCCAATCAGGGACCAACAGGTCAGCTTGAACACGCGTGGTTTGAGTGTCTATAAAAGAAGGCACGCACTTCCTTTCTTTCTCTTTTTCCTTCCGTGTTCTGGGCGAACGCACACAGAGGAGATCGTCGACACTACCCCCACCCCCCACCGGACCGACCGAGGAGGTGGGGGAGGCAAAAAGGTAATCTCTTTAAATTCGAATTCTTCAAATACACATCATTTCAATGGCCACACAAAAATACAGCAAACACGCTCGCATATACACCTTACAGATATGAACTGACGAACTCTACAAATGTCTTAGTTAAATAAATTGTTTTTGTTTCATATAAATGTTTTCCTCGTAATTATTAATTTTATAAAAGACCATTCTTATGTTGTGTTAGCTTTCTTATTCCTTCGCTTTCTTTCTAATATAAGTTTTAGATAATAATAATGTTTTCTTTCTTTTCCTTTTGTTTGTCTTAACCTATTAATTTAATCAACACGTGGTCTGACCACTTCGACCAGGCCACACGTTGTCCGGCCACGTCCAAAAACAGTGGGATGACATACTGCTACAAAGGCATCTTTCTCACAACCTTTGGTCGGGGGATTCATTCTCTCATAACCATTTGTCTGGCAATCCTTCGCCACTGTGGTTAATCCTTTGTCTAAGAACATTAACCCCCGCCATATATGCATGTCGACCTTTTCTTTTTATTTCTATTTATTTTTACTAAATTTTCGATTCATCAATATACAAGCCATATTTGTCTCTTTTTTTCCCATTTACTTTTTTATTGTTAACAATCTAGATAAAAACGTTTTGCGCCATTTAGCAAAAATATTTTTTTCAATATTGCTTTTGCCTTTGAGTACATTCCTAACCCTTTGAATAAAATGTTGGAAAAATTTGATTTTAAGTTCCTTTTTAAAAATTTTCTGCATTGGTTGAGGCCGCCTTTACTGTATTACAAAACTTATCTATTAGCAGATTCCATAAATCAAATGATTCCATCCAGACAGTTTTGAATAGGTTTGTTGTCAGGTCTGATCACCGGGGTGATTGGTCTTACAACTAAGAAGGTGGACACAGGCAAATTACGGCAATGGCAAAGAAAAGAAGAGAGGACAAACGCAAATGAACAGTTAAAAAGAATCATTTATTTACTGTAAAGGTAACGTGTGAAGGAAAGCTGAGGTGATGTCACTAGAAACAGGAAAGGCTGGATGACAGGCATGACGTCACTGGTAGCAGGAAAGGCTGGAGTGAGGAAGCTGGAACCTGAACAGCAGGAAGAATGTTTCCGGTACCTGGATAGCAGGAAAGGCTAGGTCAACAGGAACGGGGGGAAACTGAAGAGAGCTGGAGCAAGCATTGCTGGAGGGAGCTGGAGCAGGTGTTGCTGGAAGCTGGAGCAAGAGTCGCTAGAGAGAGCTGGAGCTGGCGTTGCTGGAAGTAGCTGTAGCAGGAGCCGCTGGAGAGAACCCTGGAGCATGTGTATTGCTGGAGAGAGCAAGAGCCGGTGTAATTGCTGGAATGAGATTGTGTAGGAGTAGGAGCCGCAGGAAGAATCTGAAGTAGGCACCGCAGGAAGCTAGTGCATAAGTAGGAACAGCTGGTTCAGGCGCTGCAGGGAGCTAGTGCATAAGTAGAAACAGCTGGTTCAGACGCTGCAGGGAGCTAGTGCAGAAGTAGGAGTAGCTGGTTCAGGCGCTGCAGGGAGCTAGTGCATAAGTAGGAGCAGCTGGTTCAGGCGCTGCAGGGAGCTAGTGCATAAGTAAGAGCCGCTGGTTCAGGCGCTGCAGGGAGCTAGTGCATAAGTAGGAGCCGCTGGTTCAGGCGCTGCAGGGAGCTAGTGCATAAGTAAGAGCAGCTGGTTCAGGCGCTGCAGGGAGCTAGTGCATAAGTAAGAGCCGCTGGTCCAGGCGCGCCGCAGGGAGCTAGTGCATAAGTAAGAGCCGCTGGTCCAGGCGCGCCGCAGGGAGCTAGTGCATAAGTAAGAGCCGCTGGTCCAGGCGCGCCGCAGGGGGCTAGTGCATAAGTAAGAGCCGCTGGTCCAGGCGCGCCGCAGGGGGCTAGTGCATAAGTAAGAGCCGCTGGTCCAGGCGCGCCGCAGGGGGCTAGTGCATAAGTAAGAGCCGCTGGTCCAGGCGCGCCGCAGGGGGCTAGTGCATAAGTAAGAGCCGCTGGTCCAGGCGCGCCGCAGGGGGCTAGTGCATAAGTAAGAGCCGCTGGTCCAGGCGCGCCGCAGGGGGCTAGTGCATAAGTAAGAGCCGCTGGTCCAGGCGCGCCGCAGGGGGCTAGTGCATAAGTAAGAGCCGCTGGTCCAGGCGCGCCGCAGGGGGCTAGTGCATAAGTAAGAGCCGCTGGTCCAGGCGCGCCGCAGGGGGCTAGTGCATAAGTAAGAGCCGCTGGTCCAGGCGCGCCGCAGGGAGCTAGTGCATAAGTAAGAGGCGCGCCGCAGGGAGCTAGTGCATAAGTAAGAGCCGCTGGTTCAGGCGCCGCAGGGAGCTGGTGCATGAGTGGGAGGAGCTGGAATAGGTGCTGGGATCGGAGCAGTAGATTGAGGAAGAAAGCTGGAGTCAGGTGGATGGAGAAGGCAGCAAAGTGTGAATCGCATTATGAGTAGTTAGTTTGTGGCCCTGTAAAGTGCCGTTGGATTGCTGCTGCTAGCATCTTCTGCTTCCTGGCCCGACGACTGGTCAGCTTTATCTACTTCCTTCCCACAGCAGGAAGATGTGGCACAAGGCCGAAAGGTGGGGAGGGGGCTTCTAAAAATAGCCTGCACAGCCTTGTCGGCATTCCTGGTAGTGTCGCCTCAGGTAATAAACCAACCCCTTCCCAACGAGGAAAGGCAAGGCCTGGGAGAGTAAACCTTCTAGGATTACCCAAGACATAAATCAATCCGACAGATAAAGGCCACTGAAATGGCCAGTCTTTGTCGGACTGATTCTGGGCCAGTATTTATACGGTCCAATCATCAACCAACTTTCGCAGACTGAATCTTTTTGGAATTCGTTCTTTTGGCACCCAGTCGGAGGAAAACTTGCCGTATCTATTTATGATATGAGAAACAGCATTACAGCCGGTGAGCCCCATGAAGTAAAGAAACAATTGAAATTAATTCCTGGACAAATTTATCACGGTCAAAAATAGGTGGGAAGTCAGTTTTTATATAATTTCGTCCACTTCTCAGATGCTGGTATTTTAGATTATTGTTAGAAAGCGATATAAAAAGCTGAACCGCATGAGCGATCGTAAAACAGAAAAACAACCAAAGGAAAAGTGGAAATTTACCACGACTACTGCTGACACCCTCAGTGGAAAATTATGAGGGCAAAGTTGTTCTGTTTTTTTGGGTTTTTTTTTCTTAGAGGCGTGACTTTGAAAGAGGTATATGAGTCTGCAATGTTTGTAAACATTGGTAGCGGTGAACGGATACCACGACAGATTTTAAGATCAATCTATGACGAATGCTTTGAGTTTAAATTTTTTGTTAAAAATTGATGCATTAGCATAGCATTCATCTAAAAACTAAACTTTTCAACCCGTTATTTCGCAGGCAATTTTATTTTGAAGTAATCCTAATGATTACAAAATTCTGAGAAAAAGAGTTAGTTATCTTGATTACTTTTTCTTGAGAATTTTTCTAAGAGTTTTGAAAAAACATCTGTCATTTGAGGTCTTCTCGGTGCTGTTTTTCTTGTTTTTCCATGTCGTGACTTTGCTGTTTTGGTGCTTCTTTACTTTGACGACGACATGAAAATATTTAAAGGAATGTATAAACTTTGTTATGTACTTGCGTGTTAGCTGAAAATAAAATTGTACAGAAAAAATTACGCAAATTCATCCAGTATTTATTAAATTATAAGAAAGAGAAAAAGAAACGATCTTGCGTATCGGCAGACATTTTTACTTACTAATTTAGACAAGGGAGATAACTCAAATTTTGTGTCCGGAAAAACTCAAAATGGCGACCGATAGATAAAATCGTTTTTTATTTTTAATTTAATAAATACTGAATGAATTTGCGTAATTTTTGGTGTATAGTCTTCTTTTCAGCTACCACGTAAGTACATAACAAAGTTTATAAATTTCTTTAGCTATTTTCTTTTAAGAGAGGCCTAAAATGTTGTAGTGAAAGTAAAGAAGCAGCGAAAAACAACACCAACCATTGACTTTTTATTTAGTGGAGGATTTCTTTCTGAATTTCTTTCAGATGGTGGGGGTTGTCTGACTTGCTATTTGCTTTCTCGTTTTCCCTCAACACTTGAAATGGTTTCATCTGGCATGTTTTTTAATTGCTAACTTTTTCATGACAGGGTGGAAGTACATATATTTTTCTCTATATAAATATACAAATAAATACACATCGGTCTTTATTATAGAGCGGAGCTTTTTTTTTTATGTGTTTGCATCATTATAAAAGGTTTCTTTTTATTCTTCAGGTTCTACCATTTATTCATCGGGCCATTGGCTCAAAACGGCTTCCGTTTTCTGGTACCACCATCGTCCATTTTGATGCCCATCCTGATCTTCTGATTGAAACTCACTTCAAAGCAACGGATACATTTAATAAACATCATCTATACAGGTAAGAAAAAAAATCCTTTTTTTTTTTCTCCATTTATTATTATTATTATTATTATTATTATTATTTATTCACTAGGAGTTTTTGCAAGAGTCATTATCAGTGATTGCTCACTGGCAATAACAAATGGTGATCCCTTGAGTCTGAGTGACAACAAGTCTCCCCAGATTTGCAGCACTCTCCACCACTTTTGATAACCAATGCAAATCATTTTGCATTATCGCAACAGCTGTTTACTATTGATTTCTTGCTGACAATTACTGTTGACTTTCTCTGGCATTTAAGTGGCAATAATCCTCCTTGAAGCTCCAGTACTCCTCACACCCTTTCAGTAGAGGTCTGGTTGGTACTCTCTCTCTCCTCGGTCTTTCCAGTCTCTGTGACTCTTCACAACCATTTTGTGTGGCATCAACCATTTTTAAACATTTATTATTATTATTACTGTTGTATTGCGGCCCTACTTCGGGTTCCACTTCTTTGGATGAGGCTGTTTTTTGGACGATCATGATGTCTATATCGCCTGGAACTTGTTGGCGCTGAAGGAATAGAAGAAATAAATGCTTCTTTTTGCCGGACGAAACAACCTCAGCCGTTATTAGTTAAAATCAATCAAACAACTTGGAAACTCTTTTAAAATAAACGCCTTGTTCTTTATTCAGCTTCTTAGTCGTTTGTCGGGGCACAGTGAAGGAGAGAGACAGACACAGAACAGGCTAATTTATGTTGTTACACTTAAAACCCGTTTCCCCTAGATTAACTTCCATAAAATCTGACAAAAAAATCCAGGCTTTTCTTACTTCTTTTTTCACAAGCCTGTCAAACCCGACCCCCTCTGATCTTGACAGACAATTACGTCCTGGCCTTAACTGGTTCTAAGCCTCCTCACCCCAAATATACAACATTGCTACTAGAAAAAAATATATATATATAATTTTTTGCCTTATTATCCAGTGTAAGCTTTATTCTTTCACCTCTTCAGATTAACAATGGAAAATTCCTACCACTGCAAGATAAATGGAATGACCAATTTCTTTTCTTTGCTAAATTTACCTAATGAACTATCGTATTATTTCAGCGATAAATCAATACCTTAGAAATCTGTTTGCAAACCTGCCTCGACTTATGGATGCTTTCAGCAAAAAATTCATCATAAATTGACTGCCATTTTGGATTAGTGCATTTGATTTACTACTTACTATCGTGAAGTCTACACAACCACAAACAACTATCAACATACACACAGTCTGACACGGCGTTATCTAATCATCACCAATCGTATTAATTAATCTCAATATATTGCTCTATTGTCCGTTAAACACCTTGCAGAAAAGAAGGGATCTTAAATGCATAAAGAACATCAAAGTCATCCCTGGTGAGGAATGTGCAACCCAACATAGGCTTCTTGTGTGTAATTTCAGGGTAAGATAACATCCCGTTACTCACCATAAATTCCATCCTAAAATCAGATCTTGGAAGCTGAAGGACCAAGATGTGCGTCACAAATTCAAAGATGCTTTCATTGAATGCATGAGGAATTACCAGACTAAGAATGTGGAGGGATGCTGGCAACAACAGTGCTGCTAGCGTTTGTGATTATACGAAGAAGTGCTCATGGAGGAAAGTAACTTAGTGGTGGAATGATGGAGTTAACGCTGCGATACAATGGAAGAGGAGGCAGTAGAGAAGAGTACACAATTGCAAGAAGCCTCGCAAAAAAGGTTGTGTACGCTGCCAAGCATGATGCCACCTCCACCAAGTTCAGTGACATCGAGCCCAAAAGTAACTTCATCTACAAAATGGCAAAATGAGAACCAGGATGTTATAAGTGTAAAATGTATAAAGAATGATGATGAGCAGCTGTACCGAGATAACGAGGCCAAGCATAGAGCTTGACAACAGCATTATGAAACCTTGCTTAATATTGCATTCTCTTGGAACCCGGACCATCTAACATTAGAGCAACTAGTGCAAGGCCCAGCACCACAGATCAGCTCAGGCATGATAGAATATGCTTTAGTCAAAATGAAGAATGACAAAGCTGCAGGACCTTCTGGTATAGTCCCTGAAATGCTGAAAGCATCTAGTAGAGTCGGCATCCTAATCCTAACAGACATAGCAAATGCTATCATAAGAGAAGAGCATGTGCTGGAGTGAGAGTTACATTGTCAATTGCTACAAGGGGAAAGGAGACGCACAATAACAAGGTAATTATAGAGGCCTGAAGCTCATAGAAACAGGAATGAAAGTGATTGAACATGTAGCAAACTGCATCATCAGACCGCAGGTTGAGATAGATCAGATGCAATTTGGCTTTGTATTTGACAAGGGCACAATTGATGCCATATTTATCATTCGTCAACTACATGAGAGGTATGTTTATGCAGATAAGACTCTACTTGGTATTTGTAAACCTGAAGAAAACCTTCGACAGAGTCCTCAAAGAGATGCTATGGTGGGCAATGCGTAAGGTGAGCGTAGAGGAGTGGCTTGTCCGTCTTGTACAATCTATATACATGAACGCTAAGTAGTAAAGTGAGGGTGGATGACACTTACAGTGATAGCTTCAATGTCAAGGTTGGAGTTCACCAGGGATCTGTCCTTAACCCTCTACTTTTCATCATAATCTTGGAATCTGTCAAGAGATTTTCGGTTGGGCTGTCCATAGGAATTACCCTATGCTGATCACTTAGTTATCATTGCCGAGTCCTTTGGAACAGTTAAAGAACAAACCGGAAATATGGAAAAATGGTCTGGGGGTCAAGAGTTTGAGGGTGAACTTTCCTAAAACCAAAGTGATGGTGTGCGGTTCTGGTCTACAATCCCTAAGGGACTCTGGTTAGTATTCATGTTATGTGTGCCAGAAGGGTGCTAGAAGCAATGCAATACAGTGTAACCTATGCCTACTGTGGGTTCACAAAAAGTGCAGTGACCTGAAGGTTAAGTTAGTCCCAAACCCCAACTTGAAGTGTAGGAGATGCAGGGGACAGGCACATCCTATTGAAAGTCGTCTCCACAAAGAGATGGCACTAGATGACAATACCCTAGAGGTAGTAGACTCTTCTATCTAGGAGATATGCTAAGTGCAGGTGGTGGATGTGAACTCAGTACAACCACAAGAGTGAGGGCAGCTTGGGCAAAGTTTTGTGAATTGTTGCCTATGATAACATTACGTGCTGTCCCTCTCTACATCCGAGTTCCAGTGTCAAACACTAAATACACAGGAGTCAGCAACCAGCTCCATGTATGCCCTCGCTGTTCCTAAGTCTTCAGTTGGCCGCCTCTGCACTTCTTAAAGCCGGTGGGTGCGATTGGGAATGGGGCTACCAACTAACAGGTGAATTCTTCCTCAAGGCATCGAAGAACGTGACCAAACCAGAAAAGTCTCCTTTTAAGAAGAGTCTCTGTGGTGCATGTAGTGTTGCATCTTGCACGGATGGTGCGGTTTGAGATTTGGTCAGAGAGACTGATGCATAGGATGCGCCGAAGACAGTACATGTCAAAGACCTCGAGTGCACAGGGGTCAGGTCTAGTAACCATACAGCAGTATTGTGCATATCAGCACTTGGTATATTTTCAATTTTGTTGAGTTTTATTTCTTGTCAGAACCATAATCTACTTTGGAGACGGCAAATTGTGGTTACCAGAAATGTAATATGGATTAAGGCGCCTTGGTTAGCAAATAATACTAAATATGAAATAACCAGGGTTTAAGACTTCTATTGAATTTTATAATAAATTTATGACCTTGTCAAAAAATATTGTATGTCTTAAGAAATTGTAACTTGCTTTTGTTTTTTTTCTTTTTTTTGTCACCTCTCTTTTCCTTTGCTGTATCTCTCGTAAAACCATCATTTTAAAATATTTAATTTATCTCCCTCATTCTGCCTACCTTATGATTAAGGTGACTTCTCCTGTTGTGATGAAGATGCTGTCAATATCTTTTTAATTGTGATTCTCTTGTTGCTACATTTTTGTCAGAATCATGAAAAGTACTAAGTTTGTTTTATCCACAAACTAAAACACAAGGGATTTCTCATCTGTTAATATTGAAATAGTGGGGCAGCAGAGCTAAACTATTGTGCATTTTGTGATACAAGCACCAAATTTGGCACAAATGTACATTGACATATGGCGAACATTTTCAGATATTGAGCCACTCTGAATTCTCTCTTCATATCCGCCATATTGGAATTCAAAATGGCCACCACTTGAAACATACATTTATGCTTATCTGTGGATCTAAAATGACTATTGACTCGATTTTGGTGCCTAAATGTAGGTTTTTGGGGGCAAGGAATCCAATGTTAACAATATGCATTGCATATTTTATACCACTTAGCCGCCATATTGGATTTCAAAATGGCTGTTGTTTGAAACCTACATTTTCGATTATCAGTGGGTCTAATGCTGCTTTTGACTCGAAAATGTAGGTTTAAACAACGGCCATTTTGAAATCCAATATGGTGGCTCATTGGTACAAAATATGCAATGCAGATTGTTACCATTATATTCCCTGTCCCCCAAAACATACATTTAGACACCAGAATCGAGTCAATAGCAGCATTAGACCCAAAGATAATCGAAAATGTAGATTTCAAATGGCGGCCATTTTGAATTCCAATATGGCGAACATGAAGGGAAAATTCCGAGTAGCTCAATATCTGAAAAGGTTCACCATATATCAATGTACCTTTGTGCCAAATTTGATGCTTGTATCACAAAATGCACAATCCTTTTGAAATTTCGAGCTAAACCGCCCCACTAACAGGAAAACAATCAACATTGTTATTGACATTGTTTTTACCATTGTAATTGTTTTTAAAGTAGGGCTCTTTCAATAATCTCTATATATATAAAGTTAGGTACCAGTCTTCAAGAATTCTGGAGATAGAACTGATTCTCAGAACTACCGCCCCATCAGTCTACTCCCGATCTTTGCTAAAATCTTTGAATCCTTAATCAATCTAGCGATAGTCCGGCACCTAGTTAATGCTAAACTTCTTTCTGACCGTCATTATGGATTTAGACAAGCACGATCTACTGCGGATATCCTAACGGTCATCACTGAACGCATATATTATACACTGGACAAGGCAGGTGAAGCTACAGTGGTAGCGCTTGATATATCCAAAGCTTTTGACAAGGTTTGGCATAAAGGGCTTCTCATAAAAATTAATTCATATGGTATAACTGGACGAATATTTAATATAATTAGATCCTTCCTAACCAAAAGAAAGATCCAGGTTGTCCTCGATGGCCGTTCATCCAAACAACATAACATAAATGCTGGTGTATCCCAGGGATCCATCCTTGAACCTTTACTGTTTCTGATTTTCATAAATGACCTCCCTGATGATATTGAGTCTGAGATTGGTATATTTGCTGACACAACACACGCTACTCTTGTCATGTGGGCAAAACAGACGCGCACATATCCGAAGCAATGGCTGAATCCTTAGAAAGTGACCTCCAGTCTGTAGTGGAATGGGGTCATAAATGGATGGTAACATTTAATGCTGCAAAGACAAAGCTCCTTTCCTTCAATAACTACAAGAAACCTCTTCAACCATCGATTGTCATGACAAATAACACGCTACCTGAGAGTCCAACGTTTAAACTCTTCGGCCTAACATTTACAGGTAACATGAATTGGAACAAATACATTGAAGATATTGTCAAGACTGCTGCAAAGAAGGTGGGCTCCTGCTAGTAAACTTCTTACATCTGACATTATCCTATATCTCTACAAAGCCACCATCTGCCCATGCATGGAGTATTGTTGCCACATCTGGGCTGGTGCATCATCCACTAGTCTCTCACTCTTAGACAATGTCTAAAAAAGAGTCGCTAACTTAATAGGTCCCTCACTATCCACCAAGCTCCATCCCCTGTCCTATCGCCGCAATGTTGCATCCTTGTGCCTGTTTTACAAGTACTTCAATGGATTGTGCTCCAATGAACTTGTGCTCTAGTGGCCCCTTGACGTAAATACACTAGATAGACCAACCCGACAATCAGCTAAGTCTCATCCATTCACTGTGGAGGTACCCAGATTCCGGAGAGCCTTCTACTCTAGTAGCTTCTTGCATACTCTTGGCCTTTTGGCTAAGATCAAAGTGTAGTATCTGTTCCGATGGATACTGCACCCCATACTGGTATTGTCTTGGCCTTCGGGTCTTGATTTACGCCGGTCAATGGGTCTGTCCTGTGCAGTTCTGGGAGGTCCACCTTCCCAGGCTTTGCCTCCCCTCTTTGGGGAGGAGTAAGTTTATTGCTTACTGTCTGAGGCGCCTCTACCGGGGAATGCCGACGGGGCTGCCCAGGCAATTTTTAAACCCCACTTTCCCGACCCGACCTTGGGTCACATCTTACTTGTAGGAGTAAGATAAAAACTGGCCTTGTGCCTAACTCCTGGAGAGGAGTAAATCAATACTCTAGTAGCTTCTTTCCTTGTGTTGCCAATCTCTGGAACTCCCTGCTCCCCCAACTGTACTGACATGCAGAAATTTAAAACTAATGAAACAGACATCTTGCTGCACAGCTCCCAACTTAGGATGCCCCCCCCCCTCGAAACTTACACCCTAATCTCAGTAGTCTCTTATGTCTACAGTGGCATCCTGCTTTGTTTGGGGTAGAACTATGATTTTAAAAAATCTCAGTTTCTTTGGAGTATTTTAAAAGCTTTTTAGGGGGCATAATATGAGCACAACCTTCCTTTTGAATGTTAAAATATTTCACATTTGCATTGAATTTAAACCACAGTCATTAGACACCAATTAAGCAAGATTCCCTGAATTCAAATTTCGTCTTAAGACTAGGTATCCCAAACCGGGCTGATTTTCTAGCAAAATATGTAAAATAAAGTGAAATTCCATACAATTTCAACTTGCGATATCTCGTTAATTTTTTGGGTTATTTTGATAAAATTTGGATGTAAACAAAATGTAATCTTTTCGCTTTATAAAGATATAATTCTTTTTCTTGTCTCATTAATTTTTTTTTTTCCAGACCATTTCAAATTAGGTCACTATGTTCAGTGATGGACGCTTTTTTTCTTTTTTAAAAAAAATCGATGTCTTTTTCAAATTTGTTGCGCGCGCTCGCGCATGTTACTATACATATAAAAATAGTCCCATCTAAAAGAAAAAAGGACGCTCTTTAATTTGGTGGGCGTAACATAGGGTTTTATGTCGAATTTTATAAAAGAAATCCAAGTTAAAAACTTTAGTGTATAAAATCACAAAGAAATTCAATGTAAAAAGATGTCAAAAATATACACCTTTGTAGAGAAATATACCGTCTTTAATAATCTGTTGGTGTCATATTAATACGCCCATAACTCAGGACGCGATACAAATAAAACTGGAGGTAGGTCCGCGCAAATTACAAACTCTTCAATGATCTATGACCGCCGCGCATCAAAAATTCGAAAACGTCAACAAAACGGTTGCTGCTGATGGATATTTCAAAGATTTTAGGCGACTTTAATTATTTTTTTGTTAATTTAAAAGTTGTATGAAGTCTTTTAGAGACACCGCCAGTATTTATTTAGCGTATTTTAACGAGTTTTAAAAATCGCTATCTGGAATGTAACTCTTCAAAATTGATTTCTGATTCACACCTAAACTGAAGAAGTGCCGAATAATCTCTTCTTCATAACATTAACAGTTGTCACCATCAAGCGGTTTTGTGCAATATATCTCTATTTACCGGCGCACGGCGAGATTTATTAAGCATATTTTAACGCGTTTTGATAAAATCAATATAAATTACGTTCTTGAATTAAATATTAACATTGCAGAAATAATACGACGCGTATCATTAACGGTATCATTATTCAGTAAATTATGTTTTTGTTACATTTATTGTATTGACACAGCTTGTTTTGAACCAAAAACAACCCTTTAAAATCAGTTAAAATACAAATAAACTTATCCATGTAGGTAGATGAATAACTTGCCTTTGCTAACATTTATTTGTTGCACATTTGTTTTTTCACCCTTTTTTTCGTTCTGTTGAGTGTAGTAAATGATTCCCCCCCCCCCAAAAAAAAATTAGAGAAACGGATATTTTATTAGCACATATTCGTAAAAAGAATTTACCGAGCGCGTATCATTAACAGTATTGTTATTAACTTTGGTAAATTATTATTTTTTAAATTTAGATTCTTTAGCTGCCAAAGGATCAAATGAGTTGACTAATGAAGATATTCTTCAGCTCCAGAATTACTTAACGCAGAAGAATCTCAAGTTCAGTATGATGGTCATGTGAATAAATCAACTTCTGTCGTCCAATTACGATGAAAAGCATCTGTCCTCAACATTAAAAAAACTGGTAATAGAGAATCGGATAAAACGAAAAAACAAGACACGAAGACCTCAAGAACTGCAGCAGTTTTTGACTTCACCTTTCCACGAGCGAGTTAGCCTATCTTCCCAGGTCAAATCTCCAGACGAATCCAATGATTCAGCCACTATTGAACACCCATCTGCTTCAAAAATTAAGGCACTGGAAGAATCGGTCAAAAAATATCAGAATAAGCTGTCCGATATGAGAACTGTATTTCGATTATTAACAGCAAAATATGAAACTGTTTCTAAACAAAAAGCATCTCTGCTAAATCAGAATGTTCATGTTAAGAACGTGATTGCCAGATTGCGCATGGAAGTCTCCAAACAATCCATTGACAGGCAGAAAAAGTTGACAGAGTAAATTGTATAAAAGAATTTATATGTTGAAACAAATGAACAAGAAGAGACTGAGTGAAAATAATGAGCTTAAAAAACAAATCAACTCCTTGAAAGAGATTCAGGTAAAGCTGAAAAGCTATCACTTCAGAAAACAAGTCTTTTGAAAAGGAAGTGTAAGAAGTTGAGGAACGAGAAGACTTCCATAGATGAAGAAGCTATTCAGCAGATATTAGAAAAAAACAAAAAGGATGTTAGAGCAACTAGGAACAGTTTGTGCAACCACTTTAATGACAATGTTAGGATGACCATTACAGGCCTGCAGGAAGCAGGTATTTCTGTTCACAGGTAATTGACATTGTTGGCCGCAACCTTTTTGAAGAAAAGCTGGATGATCTTCCCTCAATATCCACATCAGCAAATATCAGTGATGAATCTCATTTCATCACTAAGCTTCATGCTGCAAAGATGATCCTGCAGTCACCAAGTGTCACACTCCATACAGATGGGACTAGTCGGATGAAGAACTGTAGGGGAACAATTATAAGATGTTCCGTCAGTTAAGATAAAAATATTTTAGCTTATTTCAAATTTTTTAAGTTTAAAGCTTTACAATAAGTATTTGCCTGAAAAAAAATGACTTGTTATTCCTTTTATATAACAAATTTTTAATTTTTGTTGTTGTCGGCCCTTTTTTGGCAATTAAAAACTGAATAAATTTACCAAAGTTAAAATAGATCTATGACAAAAACTTTTGATAATACAGAGAAGCCACACATGTTTTTGAATTCCTCATCCCCAAATTAGTAAAGTGACTAAGTTTCAAGCTTGTAGCTCCAATGGATACTGTTTTATAGCAATTACAGTAACGTATACTTTTTACTTAATTTTTCGTCCATTTTTGCCCTATTATCAAATTGTGTTTCCGCCTGTTTTTACATGGTCTTAATCTGAGTATTTTCATTGGTTTACTATTAAAAGAAAAAATTAGCCTGATCTCTAATGTGCTAGGAATATTATTAAGGAGATTTAATGCATTAGCTGTTGAAATGAAATTTATATGAACAGTCAAAGTTGCACTTCCGTATGATTTTTGTATGATTTTTGCACATTTTGTCGGGTGGGAATGGGATTTCGTTCAATATTTATACTAATTTTATCTAATAATTATTGTTTCTATTCTGATTAATTTTCATTTACTACAAGATGACATTACATTTGTAAGGATGTTTCACTTGTTTGAAGCCTGTATTTTTAGTTATACACTGTTAAAATTGGCTTCTAGACCAATATCACACAAGACGACAAATTTTCTAATTTCCAGGAACTTTGAACGGTCATAATTTGGTGACTAATTGAGCTATCAAAATAACTTTGGTACCATTGTTTATGTTTTGCAAAAGTCTATGTGCACACATAATTTTTTTTTAGATATAATGAAAATAAAATTTTGGTTTGGGATACCTATTAAGACCATTTAAGTTTAAACCTTAAATTTAAGACATTTTCTAGAAACAAAATCATGTAAAAGATTTTGATCAAAATTGGAATAAGGATTCTAGACATAAGGTTTAGTAGCATCACATCTTGATTTTAATCTTTATAATGGAACATAACTGTTGTGCAAAACTGTTATGTTTGGAGAATTAATTTTACCCATCCCAGGACATGTATTCTACTCTAGTTTAAATATAGAATATTTATGAAATAGGAAATTTTAATATCTATATAATACTAAAACTCTGAGGACCTTGTATGTTTGTTTGACAGATAAAATGGGAGATAATTGAAAAATTACTACCCTTGATACAAGAAGAAACTGGTTATGTAAATAGTTCATTAAAAAATGTTGCCTATTTTATTAATACTCAATTGATATTGTCGAAAAATTTAACATCTCTCTCTATTACTTTTGACAAAATGGGTACTCTATTTTATTTATAACTTGAAAATTGAAAACTTTCGAAATTAGAAAATAAGAATAAAAATGATAATATAGGGTTGAGAGCAGAGGTACATAGGGGGTTCTCATTCATTACCAGGCAACACTGATTGGCCTTCTAGTATTTTTTAACATTATTGAATATGTACAGTTTAAATTTATTATGTTTACAGTCAGTAAAAATGTACCAATTCTGACTCCAACTCCAGTCACCTATGAATTGCTTCCGATTCCGATTCCATGCTTCTCATTAAAAGAAAAATGGTTAATGATTATTCTTTTGTCCTTTTTTTTATTCTAGTTCCGTCAGCATTGCGACATGGCTTGTTCCTTTATTGTATGCTGGTCATATCAAAACAGTTATTTGGGTAAAGCCACCCTGGGCTCATCAAATTCCTGATGGTAAATGTGAATTCTGGGTGGGTGAATGCAAAGAAACAGGTAAAATCAAGTAAGTCTGAGAATTAACTTTTGTTTTTCTTATTTTTATTATGAATACCAGCTTATACCCACTCTTGAGCGGTATTGGTACAGTACCTGGGTATGTCGATTTCCATCTTTACCTAGTTTCTACCGCTTTATAGCAAGTACGGGCAAAAATATTTGTGGAAAAAAATAGACTATTAGTATTTGCATGAGAGAGTAAGTAACTACAATGAATGAATTTACATATTGTTTTTATTGACAAAAACCATTAGAAGGTATGTTGTTAAGCAAAAATAATTTTCTTTGGGCTGATGCTGAATACCCTTAATGTCTTTTTTTAGGATTATCAAAATAAAATGAGGTCACTTAGTTTAAAAAACATATTTGTAATGTTTTTGTTATATTATGTTATGTTATGTTAATTTATCAAAATTTATAAAACATGTATCCAGTTAAAAAAATCCTTTAGACGTATGCAAGATTCAAACTCAAGTATTGACATCGTAAAACCTATTGTTTTAGTAATGTGTACCGTTCCTATTCTTTATTTTTTGTCAATCAATCACATTTCTATTTGCTTACGAACAGACAAACTCCCATAACACCATAACTTTTTAATAGTATATAAATTAAACATTATTAATCTTAAAATAACTGAACCAGGCATGTTCCTCTTGTTCAGTTGTCGGATTCGACTGGTTCACATGAACGATTTCTTAAATTACAGAAGTTTGCAGAACCAGTCTTGCATATTCTTTGGCAGTGATATATTCTGTATGGGATGATTGATGGAAGGAGGTGGAAGTAGATAGTTGCTTGTTCAGCTTAACCATGTGACTGTAGCATGGGTTCGATTTTAAAATTAGATTAGGTTGCCTCATGGCATTCTTTACCTTTCTCGCAATAAATTTGAGTTCTAATAGGCTGTTTTGTATTCAAGCTCATTTAGAAATTTTGCTCTTCTGTAATTTGAGGGCATCATTAGTGATTTAGAGAGAGAAGAAAATGCGATGGTAACTTTACAACCTTGCCAAGACCTGCACTCAAATCTATCACCTATAATGGCTGTACAGAGACATGATAGAAGTAAATAGACATCCTTTATAATCATTAATAACAAGCCGCGCATGCGTGGTCCCCCTCTGTATGTGACTCGATGTGGCGAGTGTAAAATGCAATAAATTTGGGCAATATGGTGCATTTTTGACCCCCTGGGGGCGCGAACCAGAATTTTTCTGAGGTCAAGGATGCTCATTTTATATCCAGAACAATTGCCTCTACATTTTGGCCAAGTTTCAGAAAAATTGAATGGATGGATCAAACGTTATGGGAGAAAAGGGTCATTTTTTGCCATTTTGGGGGCTTTTGACCCCCTGGGAGGCTAACCAGATTTTTTTTCAAAAATCGGAGAATGTCACTTTCTAACCTGACCAAAGTTACAACTTCATGCAAAATTTCAGAGAAATTCAATGGATGGTTGCGGAGAAAAATACGGACGGACAGACATGCCTCAAAACATAAGTCTCCCGATTTTATAAATCGGGGGACCAATAAAGCCTGCTGTGAGCAAGCCCTAATCAATCTTGGCGAAATGATATTGAGGTTTGCAGTGATTTGATGTTAAGTCCACCTTCAGATTGATCTATACTATGACTTCTCTGAAACTCTGATAATTCTAATGCTTCTATGGCCTATGTCATACTTAAATGGTGATATATGATAGATATATTGGTATCTGAAGCACAAAATGTCAATTAGTATAAAATATCCGTTTCAAACTTTTTTCCGCTGCTTTATTTGGCTCCGAGGGCTGGCCGTTGGCAAAGGAAGCAGAAAGAGACAAAGATGTTGTGTTGGACTTCTGACCAGACTCAACCATCTTAGAGAAACTGATGAGACGTTATTTAAGAGGACCGCTCAACAAGAATTTGTTTACATTGGACTTGAAAACGACCAAGTTGTAGTCAGTTTGGAAGCTGATACGTGAAATAGAAAAATGTCAATTTGTATAAAATATCAAGGTTTCAAACTTTTACTTCTAATTTGTATGGCTCTGCGTGTTGACCATAAACGAAGTAAACAGAAAAAATATCAGCTATGGAGACATGGCTGTTGCGTTGGACTCAACCGTGTCCAAAGTTACACCAATTTCAGACAAAATGTGGGAAAATCGTCTGCGCTGGTACGGACACATAATACACACAAACGACGACACCGTTGCGAAAAATGAGAATCAGAATGGAAGCCCCTGGGAAAAGGCCAAGAGGATGCATGAAACAAAGTTGGTTGGATATCCTCCAATAAGATCTCAAGATGACCGGACTTCATTCTGACCAAGCCTTTGGTGGAAGGAGATATCCAGTGCAGACCTGGCTTTGCGGGATAAATACTGAAGAAAATGAAGATTAATGTTTCAAACAAATAAACATGTATAAATTATTTTTTTGTCTATTTACTTTCGTCATGTCTGTGTATATTGTTTCTCTAATTTATGTATTCGACCTCCTTGGACATCTCTTATTTTAATAAATCTCATTTGAACTTTTGGTGCTTAGTTATATTGAGATACATGCGAAATATGGCAGTTCAAAATAAAATAACAGGAAAACTGATGAATATACTTACTTATCAGTGAAAAATATTAATGTACGTCAGAAATTATGGAAATTTATTAAGTAAAATTTTAATAAAAAAGTAAAATTAATTTACTATTCATAGTCCACGAACTCTGAACGACATTCGCGTTAAGCCAGCGCGTCATAGATTATCTCTCTTCTAATATGAAGATGCCATGCCGTTCGGAGTTTGTTGACTCAGAATAGTAAATTAATTTTATTAAAGTTCTACTTGCTTATTTTCTGTCATTTTTGGTGTACACTAATATTTTTCACTGATAAGTATTTTCATAAGTTTTCCTGTTATTTTATTTTAACTGCTATATTTTGCATGTATCTCAATGAAAATAAGCACCAAATTTTTAAAATAAATAAAATACTTGCTAGGTTGAGGAAAAAGTTTGTGCGCTGTTAAAATAATTTCAGAAAAAGGATCATGAATTTGTGCTGAATGATCACATCATCAGCGCTAAATTTTACTGCAATTAACTTGATCGAGTCTATGATAAGCTAGTTGAAAAGTATCCAATTTTTTTTCGTCAAAAACTTTGTTACGACAAGATGATGCAAAGCCGCAGAATGCCAAAAAGACCAGCAACAAGATTAAAGAATTGGACAGTGTAAAAGTCCTTCCTCATCCACCCTATAGTCTCAATGTTTCTCCATCTGACTACAGCCTATTCTGATCAATGCAGTATTTTATGAAGGGTCACCCATTTGAGTCATTCAATAAAGTCTAAGAAGAATTTTAAAGCTGAAGGATTGATACTTTGATCTAATACGAAAGTTTACAAATCATTGGCAGAAGTTTGTGACAATAATGGTCTTTATTTTGAAGAATAGTTTGAATTAATATATATATATTATATCTTCTTCTTCCGATTTATTTTTGAACAGGCCTTTGATTAGTCCTCTATAAGAGGGTGGGACCTGTCTGTCAGTCTTGATCGAAGTCTTCCACTCCAGGCTTGGCGGTCGCGAGGATCTAACTTTGTAATTCCCAGGGCTGCACGGTCATGTTTACAC
The DNA here is from genome assembly GCA_963556195.1 of Sepiola atlantica. Taxonomy (NCBI): domain Eukaryota; kingdom Metazoa; phylum Mollusca; class Cephalopoda; order Sepiida; family Sepiolidae; genus Sepiola; species Sepiola atlantica. The sequence goes on from OY744517.1 coordinate 76,672,561, forward strand.
ATCTCATCTTAAGAAAGCTTCAGTCTCCCAACCTGCCGACTTGAGGCGATAGACATATTTCTGACCCGGGAGATCCAACTGGAGCTTCGCTCAACATGGCCAAGCCATCTCATCCTGCCCAGCTTAAGGACATCAGTTATTTCCCGTATACTAAGCCTTGAGAGAAGAGTCTGACATAACATATCCATCTAATAATGGCTCTTTCGTTATGTTGCAGTCTCTTGAGAGTGCTCTCATATATATATATATCAATGACATGAAAAATAAACCTCTTGAGTCAAAATAGATCCCATTTAAGCTAACAGATCTTGCACTCACATAGGGCTTGGTATTTCATAAGTGTTAAAATGTCCCTTTATATATATATATATATATATATATATATAATCACACACATTACAATTCAATAGAATACAAAATGTATGACATAATCAATATTTTGTAATTATGCTCCAATTAAACATGAAGAAATATTATTGCGTTCATTTTTTGTCTCTTTATGATAAAACTAAAGTTAAAATATTTTAATTTGACTTTAACACATATATATATATATATATATATATGATAACATGAAAATCAACTTCTTAAAATCAGAACAGTCAAGTCAAAATGAGTAGACAATACACACAGAAAAGGCTCGATATCCTTGAAGATAGAGCTTTATAACAATAATAAACAATTAAAAGGGCTTATCTTTACACTTTACTAGAGTTTAACTGTAGATTCAATTATTATGTTTTTATGAATTTTAATGTCAATTCAGACTGAGCTGAAAAAAACTGAGTTGCAAATGTATGTGGTGTGACATAAGATAAATGTATGTGGTGTGACATAAGATAAATGTATGTGGTGTGACATAAGATAAATGTATGTGGTGTGACATAAGCATGCACCGTCACCTTTTTACAAACTTAAGTCACACTTACAAAAAATAACGACGAGCATACATTTGTAAAATCAAGGGAGGCGCGAGAGCGCTCTATCTCTTAATAGATGTCACGAATGGCCTATGCTGGAAAATCTCATTTCTTTGATCAATCATAACTCAAAAACCAATAAACCAAATTAGTTAAAACTTTGCACAAAATTTTTATTTGATAGGTTCTATAAGTGTGTAGAATTTCAGCATCATTAGTCAAGGCAACTCAGAGATCCAGAAAGTGAAATCATGTTATCTGTGTGTACGTACGTATGTGCCACCCTGTATCTCATCAACTATTTGATGGATTCAGCTGATTTTTGGCAGAGATAGATGTTCTAGGGTCTAGTTGATGGCATTTTAATTTCAGTTTACCATATACCTTAGTTTTCCAGAAAATTCCAAAACCCTCATGAGAAGGCATTGTATTGAGGCATAGCCTTAACAAAAGTAGTGACATTCCATGAAAAATGCCAGTATACTGAAATCATATGCCCTTAATAGGGTTAAGATGAAAATTCATATACACTAAATGTACAAAAGCAAGGAAATTCCCAAATTTTTACACTTTTATTGTCATTAATTAAGGGTATGACTACATATCAACCAAACCATTTCATTATCACGTCACTACAGTATAAATCTCTATGCATGAGTGGATGAAGTGTGTGAGGTGCGTTGAAGAAAAATTCCTACCAGTAAAATACATAGCCCTGTTGTGCTCGCATACCCTTACTGACAATAAAAGTGTAAAAATTTGGGAATTTCCTTGCTTTTGTACATTTAGTGTATATGAATTTTCATCTTAACCCTATTAAGGGCATATGATTTCAGTATACTGGCATTTTTCATGGAATACCATTAGAATTTGCTTTACAGCTCAATTTGGTGTGACATAAGATAAATGTATGTGATGTGACATAAGCATGCACCGTCATCTTTTTACAAACTTAAGTCACACTTGGAAAAGATAACGACGCGCACACATTTGTAAAATACCATTAGAATTTGCTTTACAGCTCAATTTGAATTTGCATTAAAATGTATAAAGACGTAAAGGAAATTATTCATACATTTCTGACAAACTGATCTACCCTGAAACTTCAGTAAAGTATTAAGATAATCCCTTTAAATTGTTTATTATTGTTACACACAAAAACCTATCACAAGATATATAATAAAAATATACAGATAAAATTCTTTTAAATATTTGATCAGATATACAAAAAAAAATGCTATTTTTAATAATCTGTCATCACAATAAATTCCCAGTGTGAGGTGAGCTCTTAAAAACAATGTCTTCTATATTTAGAAATCCAATTAATTATTTTCACATTATCAATTAAATTCCTTCTCATTTTTCTCTCTAATAAAGTTACTGTTAAACCTGTTATGTTATACAATGAAGCCTAAGTTTTTTGTCTGGTTAATCCAAAGTGTTGGATGTAAGGAGAATAATCCAATTCACTTTCTTGTTTCTCATCGGAGCAAAGCTGCTATGGTATGAAATGAGCAAAACAGTTTTTTCTTTGCTGATAAAAAAATAATTTTTATTTCTTAATTAAATTCAAAGTTGCTTCCCTTAGTATAAAACGAGTAAGACAGTTTGTACTTTTTAGTTAAATTTATTTATAAATGAACAAATGAGTCTTGGACCTGCACGGCTCTCTCTCTCTCTCTATCTATCTATCTATCTCTCTATCTATCTCTCTATCTCTCTCTCTAATAATTTTGAATCACGTCATCCAACCTCAGTAATGAGGTAAATGGTAGTGACCAGATTCATGATTACAGCTTTCTCGGACAATACCATTTTTTCAACTGTCATGGACATGGAATGTTTTTGCTTTGTTCATTTCTTTCCAAAATAATTCTTTGTTCCTTTGATTTTTTTTTTTTTTCTTAATTTTGACCTCAAATCCGTCTGCAGACGACCCGGGTTTAATACCCGCATCCTGCCTAATAACACTACAAACTTTCGGATTCTAACCTCTGTTTGTTTAATAATTAAGATCTTTTTATTAGTTTCTTTTCTTTATATGTATTCTAATTTTCTTCTCTGAATTTGTTACAGGTTGACATGTACAGAAAGCTATTTTCTCAGTGAATCTCTGTACGCTTGTGAAGAACAGTTGATAAACAAGAAGTTTATAACTTTGATCACGATCACAGTTGATCCTCAAAAATGGCCGTCCTCCCCAACACTTAATTCAGATTCAGAAGATTCTGACTGCAGTTTCAACTCGAATACGTCTTGTTCCAAATCTCAAGACGATCAAAAATCTGCCTCATCTTCAGATGGAAAATCAACTGCCAAGAGCAGTTTTGAAGAAAAATCTAATACGAATATCACTGTGCAATTAGGTAAGAACTCGTTTTACCAAGAATAAAAAGATAAAAGCTAATCTCCTGCGTCTGTCCTTATGATAGAAATATAAGAGGATGTTGAATTTGGAATGTATGATTCTTTGTATTACTTTCATACTTACTCTGTTCGTATACCTAATAATACTTGCACTAATACTTTGTTTTAATCTTCTCTTACCATATTTTTGTCTAGTGGTATTCTCTTTTGAACATTTGATGTTATTACTATTCATTGAATTTTGTATAGTAATGTTGGTGATACCATTGGAGCACAGGGTGGAGCAGGTGGTAGTGTGATTGCAAGAGTTAGGAGTGGATGGAGTAAGTTCAGGGAACTAAACAGCAGAGCGTTACCACTGCAATATTTCACCAAAATGGCCGCCATTTGTTTACTAATTTGTAGATCGATTCAACATCTTTGATTTGCGCATGCCAAATTTTATCATGTTGCCTACCGAATTTCATCGATTGTTGTTGAAAATTGTTTGAGTCATTACAAAAAATTGATTTTCATATAATGTTGGAATATATCACTCGAAGAATACTCATCCCAGGACAGGTAAAATTAATTCCCCAAACAGAATAGTTTGGGACTACTTTTATGTTCTCCTTACAAGGATTAAAATCAAGATATAATGCTGCTAAACCTTATGTCTAGAATCCTTATTCCAATTTTGATCAAAATCCATTATATCATTTATATTCTAGAAAATGTCTAAAATTTAAGCTTAAGGAGTCTTAAGAAGATATTAAAAATCAAGGAATGTTGCTTAATCGATATTTAATGACTATGGACTAAATTTAATGTAAATCTGAAATATTTGAATTTTTAAATATGTAGCTGTGCCCATATGCCCCCCCCCCCAAAAAAAAAGCCTTTAAAATACTCCAAATAAACTAAAAGTTGGGGAATATTTGTTAATTGATGTTTAATACTTATTGTTATAATTTCACAAAAATCAGAGGTATCTGAATTTTTACGAAAGCCCCCTTTTGCATAAAACTAAATTGAACTAAATATAGCCCACATTACCGACCTTTATGCCTAACAGCTATGTTCCAAAGTGAATAATGATCGGTTGATTAGTTTAGGAGTGAATCCTGTACATACAAATATATAAACATACCTAATAGAGATATTGTGTACTAAGAGAAATGAACTTATATTTTTTCTTCATTTAGATTTTTATTCAGGTGCAAATCAATCAACATCAAGTTCAATAAATTCTACTTTGGAAATGTGCCATTCCAAAGAAGAAAACCATACAGCATCCAGTATAGGAACACAGAATAAAAGAGCTAGTTCTGATTCAAAAACATGTCATCCTGAAGACTGTTCCAAACAATTGAAAATGTCACCTAAAGAGGACATCGTATCTGAAAAGACAATCGAGGACAACGAATCGTACACAAATAGTAAACAGCACAGTAGAAATGGCGCCACTTTTTCCAAGTTCCAAAACCTTTTTGCAGAACTTGGACCCACAGATGCCTTAATTCTTGATATTGATTTGGACTTTTTTTCTACGAAGAACCCTTTTCTGGAACTCTATACCGATAGGCAGTACCAACTGCTGAAGAGACTTTACCAATTCTCAAAGCCAAAGGATTCTTCACATGAGGTAAGAATTTCTGCTTTGATTTTACAGGCATTAAAACGTTTTGCTCTGGGATCTGAAATTATTTATTTTTGCTTGTTTTTTTGTAAATTTCTCAAACATGACACGTAAATTGTGATCTCTATTCTCCTGGCTAATGATTTACTGCTGATATAACGATTGATATCATGTTGGTGTCGATGGCGATTGTATTGACAACTTTTCTTCCTATTGTCATTTATTTCCATATAATTTTGTCACATGCAGAAACACAAAATTATACTAAATGACTGACTATTGTTCGCAAATGCACATTTTCTACTGGCAAACTTTGGCCGGAATATATCTCTTAAGCTTTGGATATGACGGGTAGTGCATAAATTATTCACAGATGCATTAAATGTATTTTAAACTACCACGTACGAATCATGGCGTTGGAAAAATAATAAATTAAGAAAATGGCTTCAAGAAATAAATATCTATGAACAATAAAAGTGTCCGGCACGCGTTCAATGTTATTTTGATGCAAAAATCTGTTCGAAGCAACATTCTGGTTGCATATTACACGCAAGATTACTTTCAAGGCAAAAATAACAAGTAGTTTCATTTTTTTAGATTTATTCATCAAACTTGGGTCAGTTTTTCTTTATGACTCGTTCTGTTGATTTCACTCTATGAACCTGACCTTTGATACCAGCCTTGTAACTGGCCATAGGCCTTCAGTTTCCTGGCAGGCCTCCTTGTGATCCTTCCCTTTAGCCCATCCTTTATATTACAGCTGAATCTGTTGGTGTCTGGTTCTATTGCAATCTACATAAAGAAGTCAAGGGGTTGCAGTGAGTGGGGGAAGGGGGACAGATGTCAGGTGAAATGTGATCGACGCAGTTCTGACAGTCAGGCCTGTGTCTTTCAACTTGTATGGCAGGGCACTGAATCTTGCTGCCACATGTACGACTTATCTGCAGCTATCTGATCAATCCCAGGCTTTACTACCTCACTTAGAACGTGGATTTAGTCATCAGTGTTCAGCCTGAGGCACTTAAGGAAGAACTGGGGTGGCATGATGTCATCTTCACTGCTGACGACACCGTCAGATCATCGATCATGCCTTTTTCTCTTAGATGTCACCTCGTAGTCGAATTTTAAATCTTTCAGTTTCTTTCTGACCATTTCTAACATCCTCCTGCTGATGCTGAGGAAGTTTGAAATCTCATTATTTGTCCTTCCGGCATGGATTCCAAAGTGAACTGTGTGTCTTCCACAAATATTAAGCTTAATAAATGTCCATAATCAATTATAACTGTTCTGTTCGGAAAACCTAATAGTTAAGGAGAAGTTGCTTTCCTTTGACAGTTGACTTCATTATTAAGCTTAAAACATGGTCGCATTTTAAATTTTATCTAATTTTTGTCTTTTAACTTTCAGGCTGTAAAAGAATGTGTAGACTCCAGGAGCAAGCAATTGCAGGAACTGGAAAGAATGTTTCACCTTCTTAATAAAAATCCAAAAGCTCCAATTGACCGATCAATCCAAAGGTAAAAAGAAAATCCTTTATTATTTCACAAAGCAAAGATAAGATGCCTTTTTAACAAAAAGTTACATAACGTAGACTGTGGTTATAAACTTGTTTTGGTTATTGTTACATTAGAGTCGGGTTAAAGAAAGGTTAAATAATGATACATAGTCAGGTTGTCGGCAAGAAAAAACACATTTAACGCAGTTTTATCTAAGATACTAGAAGAATATTTGTTCAAGATGGATAAAATGAATTCCTCAAACAATAGTTTTGCACCACTTTTATGCCCTCTTACAGGGATTTAAATCAAGGCATAATACTACTAAACCTTATGTCTAGAATCCTTATTCAAATTTTGATCAAAATTCATTATATCATTTTGATTCTAGAAAATGTCTAAAATGTAAGGCTTAAGCTTAAGGGGTCTTTAAATAGAAATTGAAATTCAGGAAACCTTGCTTCATCGGTATTTAATGACTATGAATCAAATTTAATGCAAATCTGAAATATTTGAATTTACCAAATGGTAAATACAGTCCATATTATGCCTTATAAAAACCCTTTAAAATACTCCAAAGAAATTGAAATTTGAGGAATATTTATTAATTGATGTCTCATACCTATTGTTAAACTTTCATAATAATCTAAGGTATCTGAATTTTCATAAAGGGCTTCCAACCCCTCTTTTCTCGCTTTACATAAAACTAAATTAAACTAAATATAGCACACATTACAAACTGTGTTGCAAAATTTATAATAATCGGTTCAGTTATTTAGAAGTGAATCCTATACATAGAAATATATAAACATATACACATACCTAACTTTATATAGAGATAAGTTTCTTTATTCGTTGTCAGACAAAATAAACGGTTCCTTCTCAATTTATTCTCTTTGTAAACTCGGAATGGTTCTCTCGATGCAATCTCAAACAGGGAAGTGAGATTTCATTGGTGAGCAATTTGCTTGGTTTCAGTAGTGAGCAATTTCTTGGTTTCATTGGTGAGCAATTTGCTTGGTTTCATTGGTGAGCAATTTGCTTGGTTTCAGTGGTGAGCCATTTGCTTGGTTTCAGTGGTGAGCCATTTGCTTGGTTTCAGTGGTGAGCCATTTGCTTGGTTTCAGTGGTGAGCCATTTGCTTGGTTTCAGTGGTGAGCAATTTGCTTGGTTTCAGTGGTGAGCCATTTGCTTGGTTTCAGTGGTGAGCCATTTGCTTGGTTTCATTGGTGAGCAATTTGCTTGGTTTCAATGGTGAGCAATTTGCTTGGTTTCAGTGGTGAGCCATTTGCTTGGTTTCAGTGGTGAGCCATTTGCTTGGTTTCAGTAGTGAGCCATTTGCTTGGTTTCAGTAGTGAGCAATTTGCTTGGTTTCAGTGGTGAGCAATTTGCTTGGTTTCAGTGGTGAGCAATTTGCTTGGTTTCAGTGGTGAGCTCTCGTTATAAATCTGCCACAGTACTAGGATTTCTGATTCTTTTTTGTTCACTTTAATCCACAGCAGCCAAAATTCGTCATTGACTTCCTGTCTGACACCATGCACCTACTTTCCATAGTCTTTAATAGCCAAAAGGCTATTCAGTATGTTACAATAGGTATTCGGGCCCAGGCAAGAGCCTTTCTCCTAAACTCTCTAATAGGGGTTTAACTCCCTAAAAATAAAAACTTTTTTAAACCATAACTTGAATTATATAAGTTCTATTTTCACAAATTTTTTATAAGAGTTTTTTAAAAAATTGTTTTGAAGTATTTTTGGTTCTTGCATTAATAAAAGGTCCAAGGATTGTTCAATATTATGAACCAATTTAACTCCAGGCATTGCAGCTATTGTGTGATTTTTTGTTTTTGTTTTATAATGTAGCAACCATTTTGGGATTATTTAATCCTAAAAAACAATGCTAGAAATTGGAAATGATTCATTGTATTCAATTCATTGAACACAAGTTGCTATTTTATGCATATATGACAGAGTGCCAGGACTCTGCAAATAATTTTGGATGATTAAATCGCTAGTGTATATTTGGGAATCCATGCCAGAAGTAACATTATATTTGCATGAATTGTGAGATCAAGTTTGTCGTTAGCAGAGATTGTTTAGATCTCTGGGGTCTGGCGACACATTGTTTTCGGCTGATTTGCAGGTGTGACCTCACGAAAGGTTAGCAGTCAGCTCAAGACAAATTTTCGGACCGAAGAGAATCGAGTGCAGGAGAAATCTGGGCCACACAAGAATGAGACAAGTGATCGACACGGAAAGTCCAGCCTCCAAGGTGTAAGCCAGCTACCAATTGTATCGCTTGATGGCTGAGGTAAGTAGGATTCACACATCAGGACGTTTCAACCCCACCAGACTTTCATCAGTGCTGGCGCCCCGTGGAGATGGTCAAGAGTTGGCGATGCTATATCAACAAACGCTGGCAATATCAGCTCGGGATATGAGAGAAAGTGTATGAGCAAGGTTGCTGATCGGGAGGAGTGGATCACATATGGGGGGATGGGGAGGGGGTTATATCTTTCTCAATGGTATAACAATATAAGTAAATGAAATAGATCTGATTGGATTTGAACTCGACTTGGTCAATTTCTTTAGTTTGTGTCAGTATCCATGACACCAGTTATGCCCCTTAGCTATTGTGTGTGCATAAAGGATTCAAGGAAGTCTTACCCAGAACGGGCTCATAATACTAACACATACTCCCTTTTTTATTCTTCTAAACACTTAGTTATATGGTTGTCAAAGATTCAAGTATCTCTCTGCAAGAGAGATTTATATTCTGTGTGCAGCTTTTAAGTTTGTTTTCAATAAGCTTTAAATTTTTATGCTTTTTTTTTGCTTTTTTTAATTTTTTTTTACTTATATTTACCCCAACGAAGGCACATTTCTACTGTGAATTAGGGGCCAGATTTATAGGGGTATCCTAAGTTGAGAGTTGTACAGCAAGACGTTTGTTCACACTTAAATTTCTGCATGTTAGTACAGTTGGGGAAACAGGGAGCAGGAATGGAATTCCAAAGGCAAGCGGTCTGAGGAAAGAAGCTATTAGAGTAGAAAGTTTTCCGGCATCTGGGGACCTCTACAGTGAAGGAGTAGGATTTTGCTGCTTGACATGTTAGTCGGGGTAATTACGTTAAGGGAGTACAAATGCAGCAAGTTTGTCGGAGCACATTCCATTGAAGTACTTGTAAAACAAGCACAGGGATGCAACATTGCAGCGATGGGACAGGGGCTGGAGCTTGGTAGACAGTGCGGGACTTATTAGGTTACAGACTCTGTTTTGGACTTTGTCTAAGAGGGAGAGACTAGTGGTTAGTGCACCAGTCCAAATGTGGCAACAATACTCCATGCATGGGCGAATGGTGGTTTTTGTAAAGATATAGGATACTGGCAGGTGTGAGAATTTTTCTAGCCCGGTAGAGGGAGCCCACCTTCTTTGCAGTAGACTTGGCAGTATCTTCTATGTATTTGTTCCAATTCATGTTACTTGTGAATGTTAGGCCAAGGAGTTCAAATTTTTCCCCTGAAATATATGACGTGATACACCGGTTTCACACATACACCCCTAGTGAACAAAGTGAAAATTGGAAGTAAGATATGAAGAAAAAAAAAAAAGTAAATAAAATAAAAAATGAGATAAAGCAAAACAAAAACAACTTATTTCCATCTAATTTTCAGTATTCCTTCTAACAACACAGCATATTTGTGCATTGTTAATAACCTTCTCGTATGGTCCTCCTCTCCATTCACAGATGGTTGGGGCTAAAAAACTGACCCAATCATCTGTGAATATGGAGAGGAGCACTGCCTTGTCTTCCCTCTATTACCCAACTGGTGCAGCTTGAAAGAACTTGCAGAGTACAACAATAATGCAAAAGACTGCATAAAATAGTGGGGAAACTGTCGTATGACGACATACTTCAAAAACACGCAAAGAAGAATAACCTTCTATAAATTGCCTGCATAAAAAAAAAAAATTTTTGCAGGCAAACACATACATGATTTCATTTTTTTTTTTTTAAGAAATAAAAAGTTAAAGTTATGGGTCCATTCTGATCCCGTGTGGTAATACCTGTCAGGGTCCCACCAATGGGTTAAATAGAATTTATCATTTACCAAATATGTCTACAAAACAAATTGATCTATAAGTATTTTAAGATATTAAGAATTTGAAATATAAAAACTTGAAATATAATTGAATTTAGCATTAAATGACTCCCAAAAAGGGTTGATATGCCATACAAAAAATAACAATATAAAAAATATTATTTTTCCTTTTTTTTTTTTTTTTTTTTTTTTTTTTTAAATAGATGGGACATCTTAGAATCTCTTGTGAAGGATTTGCAGCTTTCATCTGATGATGTTGACTACATTCTAGTTCATGATGCTGGCTGCACATGTGATGATACAGAACTGCCGCACCATGTCAGTACGGATGCACAAATTGACAGCTTAATGCAACATGCTGACACCATTTTCTCATGTCTTCCACAACCCACAATTGTTACTATAGCAAGGTGAGCTCTTGTTTTTTTTGTTTTTTTTTACTCATATTCACCCCAAAACAAGGCACATTGCCACTGAGACGTAAAAGATTACTGTGAATTAGGGACTATGCCTACAGGGACTACTCTAAGTAGAGAGTTGGACAGGGAGGTGTTTGTTCACATTACATTTAAATTTCTGCTTGTTAGTACAGTCGGGGAAGCAGGAAACAGAGGGAATTCCAAAGTCTAGCAGTTTGAGGGAAGAAACTATCAGAGTAGAAGGCTCTCCAGCATCTGGGGACCTCTACAGTGAAGGTGTGGGATTTTGCTGCTTTTCGGCACCAGTGCTACGAAGTCGTCAGAGCACATTCATTTACTAGCATTTGTTTTGTTTGTTTGTTTTTTTTTTAATATTTATTTTCCTGGGGTTTTTTTTTGGGGGGGGGGGGTAAATTATCTGTATGACTTGTTTTAATACACATGTAGCATTAGTAGTAATATTACTTTGAAGTCATTAAAAAACATTGACAACTATTTACAATATTTGTTGGGTTTTTTCCCCCTTAAATATTTATTTTCCTGTTTTTTTTTTGGGGGGGGGGGGGTAAAGTATCTGTCTAACTTTACGTTTGTGATCCTCTGGTATAGATATAAAAGATCTTAAGACGGTTGAACCTTACCCTGATCAAGCCTTTAACTGTATCGTGGAGGGAGAAATCCAATGCGAACCCTGTATGAAGAAGGTGCTGCTTAATTGATGAGAGAGAGAGAGATTGTTAATGACAGATGAATTACTTCCCTTGAATGAACATACAGGAAGTGGAAACTATTCAAGGTAGACATGCTGACTGCTCAGGGTATGAAGGAAGTGGATCAGTGAATGTCTGGAGGTTCTGGGAAATATTAACACCCTGCTGCGCCAGATAAACACAGAAGAAAATGATCATTTCAAAATTTGGTACATAATTGATAATAATCAGGAGACTTTTTTCTTTTAATTGAATAATAAAAATTTAAGGTGGAAGAGGGCATGTGTCATCTCGATCTGCCTTTTTTTTTTTAGTCATAGCCTCCATTCTGTCTTGAGACAATGGATACCTCCTTTAAGAGTGCCTGCACGTGTAATTGTGAAGCAAGTGTTGCGCAATCCGAACCACACCTCTCCTGAATTGGCACTGCTTGATTCCAGTGGCAAGGAGAAGTCTAAGACAACTGGAAACAATGCTCTGAGATAAGCGGAGAGCACATACAGCATCTGGTATTCCCAAATGGTCACTTATTTTAGTAAATTTTTTCGTGTCACTATTTACTTGCCTCCCCACGAGGGCAGAATGCATAATAAAATAAAACTTATATCGTGCGTCTTTTTTACAATACGTTTTAATAAACACAGAAGATTTCGTTTGTTTGTTAAAAAGTTGTAAATAGAGTGCACATGTCAACCGGAAGACACAGGTGAAGACAGAAAAGCGTCCCTTTTTTTTTGGCCATTGTTTTGGGGTCCGTATTCTTTGTATGGTCCGAAAAATGTGCAAAAGGCGATATAAAAGAATATCTATATACTACAAAACCTCTGAGAATTTTTGTTATCTTGTCACCGTGCACACTTCATCTGTACTGAATGTTTTAGAGTTTTAGACTGTGGGAGGAAGGGCAACTGATAAGGAAAGTGGTGAGAAAAATTGAATGATGTAAATAATTAAATGACAGTCTATTATGACATCACAATGTATTCTGAAATCCTTTGACTTTCACAAAAAACATGCTCAGAGTTTTAGTAGTATATAGGTATAATAGATATTGATCCTAATGGGTCATGGGTTATCTAGTGTATAATAATAAAAAATAAAAAAAAGCAATGACTCATATCTATTTAGATATATGTCGCACAAATAATGACATTCCAATTCCCTACAACACTGCTTTTTTTTTTTTTTCAAAATGATTTAAATTTCTATTTTTCTGTCTATTTTTTTAGGTCTTCAGAAGATGAATATTGCCCACCAGTGCAAGTTGACACTATCCAACTATCTCTGATCAATTTGCTGACTAATCATTATCCAAATATCAAAACGGAAAAAAATTATGAATAATCTTTTAAATATATACGGTTTTCTTCTTGTGTATAAATATATTTTCATGGATTATAGCCAACAATAAAAAAATTTTTAAAAATTAAAAAATTTTAAAACGTGAAAAAGAAAACATTTTTTGTTTGGTTGGAATATTGAAGAAAACCAATATCAAAATAATCACAAATTTCAAAATGAAAGTCAACAACAAAAACTATATTTTTTAAATTTGTATTAAATGTTATCCCATGTCGTAACAGAAAAAAAAAACATATTGAAAACAGGTTACATACAAGATGGGGTTTCAGGAATCTACAATTTTTGGCAGAGTGGAGTTTTTTAAAACCGAGTTGGGAGTCATTTTTTTTTTTTTTTTAACCGACTTCCAGCCTTCATAAGTAAGTGAGTTTTTTTGAAGTCACGATCATAGTTTAATTCTAAGAAAAGACATGACATGAGGAAAGTAACATTTAATAGAAAAGAGTCTAGGAATGCCAAAAATGTCACCTGCAAATAATAAAATGTTAAAATTAAACTATTCTGCTAAAACTTCATTATTTCATTGTATATATGAAAAATGTATTTTTCTTCAATTAAAAATGGGCTCATTTGCATAAAAGATGAACAAAGAAGGTTTATGCTTCAGAATTTTTTAGATGAGGATTAATAATTTGGATTATTCGAACTACTGTTCTCATCTTGAATGTTATATTCACGTTTCGGTCTACGTAATCTCCGACCTTCTTCAGGTGCATCTTCTCGAACTCGGGAATCTGTACGGAATTTCAAACGGAACCCTTTATTTAATCCACGGGGGTAGCTTGCTCGCGTTCCGTCAGCAATGACCGGGTAGAAGTCCTAAATAATTTGTAATTGTATTTTTAGTATCACCCGTACTGAGGATTGAACCTTCAACCTCTAGAAAACTCACTTGAAACTGATTATTACTTAGCACTCATATCCGTTGCACCACAGGTGCTTCAGACTATTATCTGGAGATTGATGGTTCAATCCTCAATACGTGCGATACTAGCAATACAATTACAAATTACTTAAGACTTCTACCCAGTCATGGCAGACAAAGCGAGATCAAGCTACCCATGTGGATTTAATAAAGGGTTCTGTTCGAAATTCCGTATGGATTCATGAGTTCGACAAAATGCACCTGAAGAAGGTCGGAGGTTATATCGACCGAAACATTGTTAGAATAACATCCAAGATGAGAACAGCAGTTCAAATAATCCACATAATACAAATGAAGGTTTAAGAAAAAAGGTATGGCTACTTGCCGATAAAATTGTATCTATCAAAGTGAGTACTAATTTATATTTCATTGAACATTTTGTAAATATTTAAAACTGGTTTTATTTTTATATAGTGAAAATGTATTTTAAGTTATATAGCTTTTGTCTGTAAAATGTATTTCAAGTGATTTATTTTTTGTATGACATAAAATTTAAGTATGTTATTTCATATTTTGTCTGAAACAATTTTATACCAAAAAATAATATGCAAGTTAATTAAAAATTCTTCATGTGCTTTATTTTTGGAAGATGTGTGAATTAAGAATTAGTTAATTTTATGCAGATGCAACACCGATTTTATGGTACTCTTGGTTCCAGATCCTTGTCAGATTACCTGTTTTACCGGATAATCCGATTCATGATAATACATCGACATCACTAATTCACTAGTTATACACCTAACATGAAATTTAAACAAGAAATAGACGGATGTTTATGTTTAACACCACAATTGCCACTTTAATTATGACCACCGCCAGCAGGTGCAGTGTAAACAAGCAAATTGAGGACATACTACACACAAAACCCTTCTGTTGGCTGCCCAGTAAATGAGGATTATCGTTCCCTCTTATGATTTTGTCCAGATGAAAAAAGGTTTGACTTAGCTTTAAAAGACTTGAGGGTTTAGGATATGTGTTGCATGAAGAGAAATGATATGATTGATGTGTAACATGAGTCTTAAAGACAAGCTTAGATCTGATGACCTCAGAGGAAGATTAAATCTGGACAGTATAGGGAGATGTGTTCCAAACAGAAGACTTCATTTGTTTGGTCACATTGGAAGAATGGATGAGAGTACTTGGCTTAGTAGATGTAGAACAGTTCAGGTAGCAAGGTCAGTAGGCAAGGAAAACATGGGAAAAAGTGATAAGGATGGATTTGAGAGAAGGGAGGGATAAATAAAGACCTGGTCAGGTATAGGTTAGTTTGGAAGTCAATTTCTAAAAGATGCCCAACACAAAACAGACGTTAAACCGAATATGATGATGAAAAGACGTACTGAACCATCAGTTGCTTCAACTATATTTATTATAATTACTTGTTTTAAGTAAGCCCGAAACTAGTTCATCAAAAAGAAAACCGAAGTTACATAGATTAAGAACAAGATGGCCAACTTTGAATATCAACAGTGATATTTCACTGGCCTGAGAGTCTCCCTGTAAAACGTTTGCTAAATTTGATAAATATTTTCAATTATTATGTATCTTGCTGTTTTTTTTAGGGTTTTTTTTTTTGACACTCTTGAGACTAAATTGTTTTATTTAAGTGTAAAAGAAAAAGCAGCAAGATACATAACATATTATCAGAAATAAAAACCCAATGTTTACTATAAACATTTTTAGGTTTAATGTATTAATCTCAAAACATTGTTTGTTTGTTTTTTTGTTTGTTTGTTTCTTTCTGTTTCAACTTTTTAAATTCAACATAAACTCATATCAGGAATGCTTAATAAGCATTTAAACTACAAATCATATTCTCAAAAATATTGGTGCTCTTAAAATTCTTTCCAACCCCTTGTTAAACCTTTTTTTTTTTTTTAATTCACACAATCATGTAAAATAAACATTGTCCTCAACACTAAATAATACATATTTTTTGTTCAATTATTTTATAAATATAATAGAAAAATATCAATACTTTTGAAACATTGAACTTTTAACATTGAAGTGACCATGTCGGTTAAATGAGTGGGTGTAAATTTGAATATGTGAATGTGAGTTAACAAACAAAAATATGAGAAATAATTTGAATGAGGAAACTTAGTATGTTCAAAAATGAATTATTTATTTACTTTTTACAATTGGAAGAAGGGTATTTACTAATTAATTGAACATTTAGTGTGAGCTGATAACGATCACGTCATCACAGGAGGTCTCTCTCTTGGAAGCTAAAGGGGACGTAACTCTTGCAATTTCGCAAGGGAAACAACTCTGACAAGTTTTCTCCCTTTAATACATCTATTTTTAAATGCTTTCTACCTAACATCTCCTTTTTGTGTTTTTTGACGTGGCATAACTTGTATTGGATTCAAACAATTTTGTATGCGAACAGACCTCTTTGGTAATGTCTTCAGTTGAGTTTGAGGTTGTTCCTTTTGGATGACTGGGGTTCGTTGTTGAGGCAAATCGAATGTATCCAACAGTATCTCCAATGAGAAAGTATCTTCCTGTGTATTTTGTGACTTGCATGTCAGTCTGTTAGGTGTAAGGGTCGTAACTAGTTTTTGTGGTTAACCCAAACAGAAGACTGCACATTAACATCATAAATGACATTTCCACTTTTGCACAAAATGTAACCCTGTATCCACTTTTGATTACGATTCAAATAGTCACGTGCTAAGACTTTCTGTCCTGGTTTGAAAGTGCGACTTACTTCACCATGATGGCGGTTGAACTGTTGCTCCATCTGCATGTTTCTCTTAGGAGAATTTCGCGCATCTGGACGAATGGCATCCATTGGTAAACATACTTTCCGGTTCAATAAAGCTTCAGCTGGTGAACTACCATTAGGTTTATTTGGGGTTGGAGTAGCTCTATAACTTGAAAGGAACATCTCTAGTATTTCTGGAGGAGTTCCCTCCCCCTTTAAGTTTAAAGAGTGCTCTCTTAAATGTATTCACAAAACGTTCGACCTGACTGTTGGATTGAGGGTGAAAAGGTGGAGTACAGATGTGTTTGATGCTGTTCTGTTTGCAGAAATTCGTGAATTTCGCTAAAGTCAATGCAGTACCATTGTCAGAAACTACGATCTTTGGTACTCCAAATCTTCAAAAAAATATGTTGCAATTTTAAAATTGTTTCCTCAGAGGTAATGCGGTTCATTGGAAAAATCTCAGGCCATTTACTGTAAGCATCCACTAGTAGTAGAAAACATTTTCCATCAATGGGTCCTGAAAAGTCAATATGAAGACGTGACCAGGGTGAATCTGGAATAGGCCAAGAAAAAGTTCAGCTTTTCTCAGAGCTTTTGCAGCTAACTGACATTTTGAACAGTTTTGGCTCAGTTCCTCTAAATGTTTGGTCAATAGACATAGCTACGTGCTACGGCTTTCATTCGGCTAACACCTTGGTTTCCAAAGTGAACTTGTTTTAAGACACAATTTTGCAATTTTAAAGGAACAGTAACACGTTCTCCAAAAAGAATACAACCATCAACCTCAGACAATGATGATTGACGCTGAAGAAAGGGTTGAAGGTTTTTGTCTTTACATACCTTAGGCTATTTTGTACGATGAAAGTGCAACACTGATTTGAGTAAGGGGTCGGAAGCTGTAGCCTTGCGAATCATTTGTGAAGTAACTGTCACTGCTCTGACAAGTGATGGGAGTACTGAAATAATTTCTGGTTTCATAGATAATGCTGAAATGACTGAATCCTCTTTGACTGCTTTGCTTATCCATGAGTCTGGATAAATCATCTGCATCCGATTGCATCAGTTGAAAAGTATCTGATGGAGAAATCATAATCCAACAGCATAGTGGCCATCTTTGCAGACGGTTAGCTGTGTAGACAGGGATACCTTTCTTGGATCCAAAAATGCTAACATGATCTGTGATCAAGGTAAAGTGACGTCCATATATCTTGTAAAATTTTTTTGTAGCAAAAATTATTGCTAATGCTTCTTTCTCTATCTGACTATAGTTTCGCTCGGCATGTGTCTGGCCTGGATGCATGAGTTATTGCTTTTTGGCTGCCATCAGGAAAACTATGTGAAATGACAGCTCCAACACCATAATCAGAGGCATCAGAAACAACAATAATATCCATGGATGGGTTGTAGTGTGTGAGCAACATATCTGGAAAAAGTAAAGATTTAATCTTATTAAAGACAGATTGACACTCAGTGGTCCATTTCCATATTAAATCCTATTTTAAAAGATTGTTGAGGGGGTGCACAAACTCGAAGTTTTGGCAAAAATGCACTGCAGTGGCTAACCATGCCAAAGAAAGAGCATAATGTTTTAATATTTGCCAGTGCCGGCATGTTTTCATGGCTGAAATATTTTTTGGGTCTCCTCGTCAACCATTTTTGTCAAAAATAAATTCCAGATATTTAATTTGTGTTTGAAAAAATTCACATTTTTCCGCCTTTACATGGAATCCATATGGCTGAATTCTTTCAAATGTAAAAATCAAACGTTTTAGAAGTTCTTGTTGTGTAGCACCTGTAACGATGATATCATCGGTGAACGTTATTGTCGAACAATGCTGCAACTCCTGTCAATCATGTTAACATTGCTGAAATATGGCTGGAGCTGGTTTGACTCCGAATGGAAGGCGGTTGAATCTAAACAATCCCTTGTGAGTGTTGATTGTCAGAAGCTCTTTTGACTCCACATCAACCTCCAACTGCAGGAAAGCATCTGAAAAATGAATTTTTCTCAAAACAAATTCCACCATTTAATTTTGCGAAAAGATTCTCTGGCAAAAGTAAAGGATACTGGTGTGCATTTAAACAATTGTTTAATCCTGTGGAATAATCGGCACATATTTGTACTCTTCCATTCCCCTTTTTAACCACAACAATGGGAGCTGCCTATGCAAAATAATTAGTTGGTTGTAATACTCCTGCTTGTTGCAGACGTTCCAACTCCTTGTTCACCATGTCTAGTGCAGTATAGGTTGCATCTCTTCCTTTTGTTCGGTTTATATTTGTTAGCCCTCCCTAAAATGGACCATTTCAGTTCGAAAGGGTCTTGCCTAGCAATGAGGTTTCTCACAAAACGGCCAACAGAAGTGTTAGGCCTATCTATGTCTTCCCTTTGGCCTCCCCTGAAGGAACTCATGTGATTTCTGAATCTATCTTTGAACTCACCCCCGGTGGAACCGATATATGATTTCCTACTCATATATTGGTTCCACCGGGGGTGAGTTCAAAGATAGATTCAGAAATCACATGAGTTCCTATGTGCATTGGAGTCGTACCACATCATGACATCTAGAGATAATTTACTGAGCGCTAGGCAGGAAATACTACAATGCTGTCTGCATAGAAACCGTTACCTGTTATCAAGCCTAAAACCTGGATAGGGGGGGGGGGGGAATTGGGGGAAGTATAAACTTACAGCAGAGATAGGCAGGATGGACCCTTCCTGAGGCAATCTGGGGCAATAATTAGTGTATAATATAGAGGATGAGAATTAGTAACACGTACTTATGCTAAGATATGTCTTGATTCGATTATTAGCGGAGGCTCGGGGGTGATTAGGTAGGAATATTCTATCGGAATAAGGCCCATTGATAGTCAACTATAGTAAATACTTATTCAGCAGAATAGAGGGGGGAAATTTTGTTACATATAAAAAGATAGTGGAATAATAAATAATAAATCACAATTTATTCTCAGAAATAGATATATTATACGAAATGCATTGGGAATTTCAAGTAATTTTAAGTGAAAAATAAGAAATAGCAACCTGGATGCTATCACTATTTAATTAAATTAGGTTAAATTAAATTAGTTTTTAATTAGATTAAATTGAATAAAACAATGGGTGGCAGGAATGGGGGAAAAAATAATTAAAAATACATGCATGCCGACACGGACTTAATTTCTAAAAATAGAAAGAATTGGATTTTTATATAAAAAATATTTTGTACGGGATTTTAAATTAGTAATAACAAAGTCTCCTGTCATTTAATGAGTTAGAGTGATATTTTCCCGTAAAGTTGGCAAAGAATAGCCCCGTCCATTTAAAAAGTTTTTTTCAAAATAGAAAATAGATTTCTGATAACGATATTCCGTAGTAATATTTATTTATGGAATATAGAATAATATTCTCCACAGAGAGTTGCAAACAGACACAGCCGTTAAGGAAATATTTTAAATTATTAAGTTTTAAATTATTAAATTTTAAAATTATAACTAGATTTTTGTAGAAAACTTTTTTATAATAACATTTTATTTTTGATATATGAATAATTTTTTAAAAACAAATTCTGCGGGATAGGCTTTTTTCGCTTCGTTAAACAACCAAACGATAATAATTCGGCAGTTAATTAAATGAAGAATATTTTCCCAAAATGTAAAATGACATCCCAGACACTAGATAATTAATTTCTATAAAGAATAGTTTTAATAATAATTTTTTTTAGAAACAGTATTTTGAATAAATAGTTTCTATCTACTAATTAAGATTTTTCCTTAATATAAAGGAGAGTTTCTGCGAGATTGACGTTCAACTCGTCGTGTGTTTGTTTCGAAGGGTAAGAAATCAGCCATTGAAATAAGGCTCTTCGAACCCGGACGAACATTTATGTTGATTTTTCTTTGTGAGAAGTTGGATTTAGAATTCCCATACTATCATTGGATTGGAATGGTAACTTGTGAGCGGTATCTTGAATGATTTAGTTCTTTTGTTTTTTTTTTGGGGGGGGGGGGATTTATTCATCATTGTGCCAGCCGACGTGAAAGTGTATTATCGCACATTGTTCCAGTTTTTTGTTTTTTTTAATGTATTTGGGATCGATTATTTGCTTGTTGGCTTGGTGGAAGAAATAATGCACGAGCTACTTTTCTAAGACTTTTTCTAGGACTTTCTTTTTTTTATCGTTGTTCTTCCTTGTTTTTTAAATTTTATTTTTATTTTTATTTTTTTCCTTTTCTCTTCTTAAGTGACCTCAACTATTACAACGCCACATTGTGTATTGTCGGCAGTTGAAACCCGTATTCCAGACATTTAATTTCCCTGATGATCTGCCAAGCAAGTAACTGCTTGGTAGTGAAACACGTGTAGGAAAAAACATTTAATTTTGAATAAATAATATTTGTAAGAAAAAATATCTTTAATGGTGATCATTGGTGTCCGGAAAGGAATGCTTTGGTAAGCCTTCATAAAATCACATATAAATGCTCTGTACTCTGTAATCGAGTATCATCGAGCTTGTTTTTTATTGGAACAACCCCGGTCTTCACTGAATGATCTATTTTATAAGTGAAAAATCTAAATCTATATATATATATATATATATATACACACACACCTAACTATATATAGAGAGATATACTAGATGTACCTGCGATCCGTTGGGCCATAACTACTATCACTATTCTACTTTGATTTCATTAAAAAATTCATAAACTGTCACATATCGTTTAAGACTTTCTTCTTGCATAACTAAAAATAATAAGTCTCTTTATTTCTATATTATCCTTATTATTATTATATAGAAGTATTATTATTCTTTATTCCTATATAGATAGAAGTAAAGACACTTATTATTTTGCCATCAAATTTACATATGTGTTTGTGGTGTGTACAGACACATGTAAATTATCTGAGAAAAGAGTTACTCTTTCTCTAAATGCTCACAGAGGCATTAAGAAATATTAGAGAGAGAGATTGATTCGACTTTGAGTGAGGTGAAAGAAATACATAGATAGCTAAGAGAGAGAGAGAGATGAGTGACTTGGTCAGTTAATTACAAATTACAGTTGTTGTTTTTTATAAATTACGGTTAATTAAAACAATTAAAACGGAATTTTGTTTCAAACATAACTCAATCTCAAAACTAAAATATATTTTAGCATGTATTTTGTGCTATTAAAGTATATAAGAAGAAAGCTTTAGGGAAATAAACGTTGATGAACCTGGTATAAATATATGTATATGTATATATATATATGTATACAAAAACACACACATATATATATTTCCATGGAACCCCGATGAGCTGACTTATGAACCTCCTATAGAAGGTCCTAGTACCTCCATTACCCAGGAGATGATCACTGAAGCAATCCGTAAAATGGGAGCTGATAAAGCAGCTGGGCCATCTGGTATAGTTGCTGAGATGCTCAAACCAACCGGTGAACTAGGGGCCAGTTTGGTGCATGAACTGATTGCAGCCATCATCAGAGAAGGATGCATACCTAAGGAATGGGAAGACAGCATTATAGTAAGTCTGTACAAAGGTAAAGGCGATGCATTAAACAAAGGTAACTACCGTGGACTCAAGCTCATTGATCAGGTCATGAAAGTCCTGGAAAGAGTTGTTGAACAGCTGATCAGACAACAAATACAGATTGCTGATATGCAATTTGGCTTCATGCCCGGTAGGAGCACCACAGATGCAATTTTCATCATACGCCAAGTCATGGAGAAACATCTAGCAGCAAACAAACCACTGTACATGGCATTTGTAGATTTGGAGAAAGCTTTTGACCATGTCCTCAGAAGGGTCATCTGGTGGGCCCTGTGAAAGCTGGGTGTTTCTGAGTGGTTGGTTCAGGTGATAACGTCTATGTACACCAATGTACGTAGTCGGGTACGAGTCGGTAACAGCTACAGCGACGAATTTGAGGTTAGAGTAGGCGTCCATCAGGGATCTGTCTTAAGTCCCCTTCTATTCATCATTGTACTCGAGGCTCTATCACTGGAATTCCATACTGGCTGCCCGTGGGAGCTGCTATATGCCGATGACCTAGCGATCATTGATACTTCACTTCAGTCACTCAAGGAACGTCTGGATAGATGGAAGAGTAGCATGGAGGAGAAAGGTCTCAGAGTCAACATGGGTAAAACTAAGGTCATGATCGCAGGTCCAAACCTCAGCTTACTACAGAAAACAGGAAAATACCCGTGTGCTGTATGTCTGAAAGGAACTGGCAGCAACTCAATCATCTGCACTCACTGTTCAGGTTGGGTCCACAAAAGGTGCAGTGGCATAAAGGGCTCTCTCAAAGCAGATCCTCACTTTAAGTGCTTTCGTTGCACAGGCACGGCAAGACCAATAGATGGCAGACCACTGACGGAGATGGATACTGGTGACAACAAGCTGGAAGTAGTGACAGACTTTTGTTATCTTGGAGATGTGCTGTGAACTCGCGGCAGCTACACGTTGCAAGTGTGCCTGGAAAAAGTTTAGAGAGCTGCTACCAATCCTGACAAACAAACACCTGCCAACAACTACGAGAGGGCATGTATACTCCTCATGTGTCAGAGGTGTGCTGTTGTATGGCTCAGAAACTTGGGCTGTCTCTGCTGGCATACTAAGGAAGCTGCGCCGTAATGACAGGGCAATGGTCAGATGGATCTGTTTGGTGAGGCCTGAACAGTACGTTTCTTTTGAATCCCTGCTCTCACAGGTCGACTTGAAAAGCCTTGCGGACATCATGCGGAAGAACAGACTGCGTTGGTTGGGTCACATTGAGCGTAGCGATGGCTGGATTGCTAAAGTCTGACAGTTTAATGTGCCAGCAGAGAACATCACCACTGGCAGACCTAAGTTGACTTGGGAGGACGTAGTCAAACGTGATAGGAAGGCCATGGGTATGGATTCCATCAAGCCTTGCCAAAGACAGGAGTGGAGAGGAAGACTTAGATTTTGAGACTAGACAATCAGGCCCCACCCTCATCAGAGGATTAATTGTGGCCTGATTCAACAAATAAACCGGTTGATGATGATGGTATATATATGTATACAAAAACACACACATATATATATATATATATATGTATATAAAAACGCGCAAATATATATATATATATATATAAAACACACACAAATTATATAATATATATATATATATATATATATATATATATATAAAACAGAAACTGCAAAGTGAAATCTCTTATGTACGAAACTACCATCAGTAGCCAACCCAATCACATGTCCGAAATATATATAGGGATGACACAGGCTACCTTCAGAGGATATATGCACACAGACATACTTTTAAATATAGAGAAAGCAAATGTGACACTTGCAGCCTGAGTATGGGAATTGAAGGATGAGAGAACCCCATTCACCATCAAATGGAAATTGTTAGTAAAGCAACCGACATACCAACCAAGCTCAAATTTTTGTAATCTTTGTGAGTCGAAGAAATACCACATTCTACAAGCTATAAATGACCCCAACAAAAACTGCTTGAATAAAAAAGGGAAAGTTCTTCAGGGTTGTATCCATAGAAAACAGGCCCTTCTAATAAACTAGTCACACCAACCACCATAAGTTTAGACAAGACCAACGGACAGCTGGGACTGTAAAATCTACAATAAATAGATAAAAGAGTCTATTAATCTGTCACAACCCACCCACCCGAACGTGATGGTAGCCTATACATGTGCTGTTTGAGATTCCATATTTCATTGGGCGAGAGGCTGCCAACATGCAGGACAAGAAATAGATGTTGTGCAGGCAGCAAACCTTGTGCTTATGATCAACTAGATCAGGCAGTACAAATACCAGGGACAACGTTGTTGGTGCAGACTATTGGTGCAGTCATTCTTGACTCTGGTGATTCCCATACAGTTTGTGGCCAGACTTGGTATCAATGTTACCTTGATACTTTACCTCAAGTTGTACGGGACAGAATAGAAACTAAAAAGGGGCACAGCACATTTAGATTTGGTAATGGTGATGATTTGCCATCTCTGTATCATGTCATGTTACCCTGTGTGCTTGATGGAGTGGATATCACTGATGTTGTTGATTCGGATCTTCCAATGTTACTCAGTAAAAAGACAATGAAGAAGGCAAATACAATTTTAGATTTTGCAAATCACTCAGTTGAAATATTTGGAAGGAAGCACAAATTGTGCTGCACTGATTCTGGACATTATTATGTGCTTTTAACCAAACCTCAAACAGCGTATCATATTTGTCGAAAGTGTATCAAAAAGAGCAAAAAAAGAAAATAAAGTTTCAGAAAGATTGCATCGACAATAAAGAAAAAATGCTTGGCTTGATTAAGGAAGCAGGAGTAAAAGATGAGGAATTCTTAAATATTGTCAGAGAAATCCCATCTACATGTGAAATATGTCGTCTAAGATACAAGAAAGCAGATCCTAAACCTATCGTCGGTTTTCCTTTGGCATCGCACTTTAATGAAACGGTTGCAACGGATTTAAAGGATATTGACAAATATAAAATCATACATATGATTGATCATACGACAAAGTACAGTGTACCTATAAGAATTCCAAACAAAGAAAGCACCACAATAATTGGTGCAGTTTTTAAGAACTGGACTTCGTACTTTGGCACAAATTTTCTAACAGATAATGGAAGAGAGTTTAATAATCAGGACTTTCGAGACACGTGCCAAAATGTGAATGTTTATGTTAAAACCACAGCTGCACAAAGTCCTTGGAGTAACGACCTTGTTGAACGTCATAATCCTGTCCTTTGGGGGAATGATGATAAAGACGTTGAAGGATGGTAATATCGCTTTGATATGGCATTAAATGTCATTGCTTCTAACAGATGGTCTTGTAATTTTCGTGATATAAAAACGGCATTTCGTCAAGTTATGGAAATTGACAGACCAATTTATTTACTACCCCAACATGAGGCAGTCAGTGACATGGGAAAACTTTGGAAGCTCTTAAAGTGTGTGTATGATCTGACTGATGCCTCAAGATCTTGGTACCTTACAGTGAAAGGTTTGTTACTGTAACTGGGAACTGAGGTGTCAAAGTATGACCAAGCTATCTTCACATGGTTTCATAATGGAAAATTGTCATGTTGATGAGTTTTGTTGGGATGGCTCGGAGTTCCAATACCTTGGTCTAGATGTTGAGCTACACAGTGAAAAAAATTATTGTCTCCCAGGATAGATATGTGCAAAATCTACAGACTATCCATGCACCTTCGACTTTCGTAGATGGGAGATTGTGTCCAGTAGATGAAACAAGCAAATAGCAGATTGAATTAGATTGGTACACAGACTAGGCCTGATCGCAGTTTTGATGTCAGCGAGTTCCCTTCTTTTATGAAAATAAGCTAAGGAGTTTTCAGTTTTGTATTCCTAATCTTGGCAATCTACATGAGCTTCGTATAGTTGGCTACAATTAGAAGGGTGTGAAAACCATGCAAGCTGCAGAGACTTTGGCAATGGTGGACCTCGCAGAGGCTTATATGTTTTATAAGGCATTCCTCTGAAATGTTGCATATTGACATTTTATCCAATATTCCTGTGATTTGCAAGACGGATAATTTATAGGTTCATAGTGCCACTCAGATTCTAGATAAATGGCTAATAATCGAGACGACCATTCTTAGCAATGGCGAACTGGATGAAATTGTTTGGGTTTCACAGGAGCATCAGGTTGCTATTTTAACAAAAAGAGGTGTTCCTTTCTTAAAAATCTTAAGACCACTGGATTGGCATTAGATCTCCTTAAAAATGAAAATGGAGAAGAGTTATTAATTGAGATGGCATTAACAGTCAATAGTTGTCAATTGAGTTATCTCCCCTTTGCAGATTAGCTGTTCAGAGTGTCTAAAGTTAGATGACCCTGGCTGAAAGTTAATTTGCATTGGTAGTAGTGTTATCATTAAAAAAAAAGTAGTTTTTATGTAAATAACACTACCATCTATGCAAATTGGATGTTAACCAGAGCCATCTAGTTTTAAAGCTGAGGTTCGCTTTACTATATAAAACAGCATAAAATGATTACCGACTTCCTGACCATAAAGTGCTATATCACCCATAGCATAGGACATAACGGGTAACCATTTTTGTGTTTCCAAAATGGCCACCATTCAAGTTTTGTTTTCAGAATCAGTATATGGTAGGTTTTTTTTTCGTACTGTCACCCTGAACTTAGGGTTTTCTTTCCAGAAAAAAAGTTTTCCTTTAAACAATCATTGGTCACAAATTTTGTGAAAAATTAAGGGAATCTATCTTCTAGTATATAAAGAAAAGTCAGTTGGATTTTCGACTTAAGACCTAAATATCATTGCATCTGCTACATCGATATTTGATTCTGCCTAGCCAGTGAATTATTGCATTTTTCATGAACAAAATTTTGCTATTCAAATATATTTACTCGATTATATACTATATGCAACCAGAAATTTATTTCAGAAACAATTTTTCCAAATATTCAGTTTAATTTCATTGGATAATCAGAGATCATCCAATGAAATTGGTCAGTTTTTTTTTAAAAAGATCGATAAATAAATATGGCTTCTATGTTTCATCAAGTAAGTAAAAGTTATTCCTTTTCTCATTATTATACATTTCAGTGAGATTTAATTTCTAATCATTTTCCTACACAATACCAGCGGTTGCTCATAACAAAAACAAGTTCTTTTTTTTTTGGGGGGGGGGGGGGTAGGTTACATGTCGACATAAGAAAATGATTAAATATTTCATTTCTCTCATATACATATTTCCAGCAGTGTGCTAAATTTTATTAGCATCTACATAAATGGAGTTATTTCAGTTTTTCTTCAAGTAAATCCCATTTCAGTCACTTAAATAATTTACAAGTTTTATTTAAAATTACTTAGTTTGCTTCTCGCTACTTTACGCCGATATTGTTTGGTGTAACGATGCATGATTTTATCTCTTTTGTAAGAATTTAAAAAAATTTTTTAATTCATATTCTTTCAGAAAAATAATAGCAAGTTTAATCTTTTAAATAACTGACAATGAATTAATTGGATAAACATTTGCTTACTAAAAATTCGTCCTTTCTTTTAACTTTGCTGAAAACAAACCTATAACACATTCCATATTAGAATTTTCTTTCGTACAGAAAATATTGGCACCTTTATTTTTTAATGTTTGACAATTCACTTAATGCATCGTACACTGTTAATAATTAAAAAAAATGTATTTGACAATTAATTTACTACATCGGATAATGCTTTCATTTTAAATATTTGTGAAGCATATGTATAGATACAACTTTCCAGTTTAATCAATGCTTTTCCAAGGAAGATATATATATATATGACTTACGACGACAGTTGAAAGACAACCATTCAAAATTGGTCTGTTTCAGGAATTAGAAAAATAAACAGCTTTTACATTTTATTGCAAAATAAAACAAGTTATTTCTCGTGTTTAATGGAAGAGAGAGAAATAGAAAGAACGAGTTAGAACAACAGTTGAATGGTGACCGCACAAATTTACACTCAGCTTCAGGAATCGAAAAATATACAAGGGAGATAAATCTGTTTTGACTAGTTTCATTTTATATTTTTTCACAAATTACACTACCATTAATCGATATTGAATTAAAAAAACAAACAAAAAAAACAATGGCAAACTTTAAATGCAACTTTTTCATACTTTAATCATTTAAGACTAGTCTTTCCTTAAACAAGAAAGTTTCCCTCTATTATCCTTAGTCTTTTTAACTAATCTCCCTGTTTTTTTAAATCTCTCAATCTTTCTATAAATCGATTTCACATTTGTTTTCCCAAATAGACGTTCAGTTTTATTACCATTCAGATATTTTAGAATTAAAACAGAAGATACATTGTATAAATTATTTAATCAAATATAATTTGTGCCATCTTAATTAATGCAAATTTCACTTGTTACCACTGCATCTACAAATTTAATTAGATACAATAAAAACCAAGGAACAAGCAATTCAGGTTAACCAAAGAGCCTTATTCAGGTATGAAATAAAGTTTGTAACATTACACGCTTTAAGAAATATTGTAATTGTTAATTTTATCAACTTTAGATCATAAGATAGATCTGGAGGGAGGAGGGTATACACAAGTAAGGGTTTCATTAGATTGAAAGAATAGGAATTAAGGTTCTCTTGGATTTAGAAATTAAAATATTTACCTATAAAAATCAAGTGTCAATTATACATATAGCATTAGCAGAATAGCCGCCCCAGGACAGGTAAAATTAATGCCCCAAAACAGTTTTGCACTACTTTTATGTCCTTTACAAAGATTAAAATCAAGATATAATGCTACTAAACCTCATGTCTAGAACCCTTATTCCAATTTTGATTTTAGAAAATGTCTTAAATCAAAGGTTTAAGCTTAAGGGATCCTAAAAATTTGAAATTCGGGGAATCTTGCTTAATTGGTATCTAATGCCTATGGATCAAATTTAATGCAAATCTGAAATATTTGAATTTTCAAATGGAAGGTTGTGTCCTTGTTATGCCTAAAGAAACTGAAATTTCAGGAATATTTATTAATTTATATCTAATACCTATTGTTAAAATTTCAAAAATTGGAAGTAGATACTCCCAATTTTTGTGAAATTTTAAGACCCCCCCCCTTTGCATAAAACTAAATCTAGCCCACATTACCGACCCTTACACCTAGCAGCTGTGTTCCAAAATTCAATGATCAGTTAATTAGTTTAAGAATGAATCCGATATACAGAAATATATAAGCATACCTAACTTTATGTAAGTAGAGATTCAGTATATTAATCTAGCTGTAAACTGGAAAATTGTTATAGTATATACCAAGTGAAAATATAAATCTAGAAATTTTTTCCCAAAAAAAAAACATTTCTGCATTTGTTTAAAACCAAATTTAATTTACACAAATTTATTTTGCATCCATCTTGTAAGAACAAAGCATTAATCCTACAATTTTTTTTTAAATAAGGAAAACATTTAAAGTATACATTTTAGAGAGCAATTCAAAGAAATCTTAGTGTTAAAATATAAGCCACCAAAATATTTTCCAATATGGTGGCTAAACTTTTAACTAAATACTGGTATGCATCTATATCTATATAAATAAAACAAAGTTATTCATGTGCATATGTGTGTCACAACATCATAGTTAAACAATCGATCTCAGAAACAAGTTAACCACAGATTTAGAATCAACACCGATCTGATGCCTTAATGATGTTAGAAGTTCTTGAACCTTTTGTAAGACTAATTATTCAAAATATGTAAAAATAATATTAGAAACAAATGTTTTGATATTTTTCATCTCTTTCCAGCCGACTAAACATACTTACAATAAGTTGAACCTGGTTTAGATGTGATATTATTAATAAAAATAAAATCAGAACAAATTTTTTTATTTTTACTTTGATCTTTTGACTAATCATTTTGTCAGAGTATGAAATTGTAACAGTTCCGTATGTTGGCAACAGTCCGTAAGAATGAAAAATAGACATGGTGTTATTAACGGTTACTTTAAATTAAACAAACTGAGGAATATCTGTTTGATGTACGTACCTGTCATTGGCTGAATATATCCTATACCAAAAAGCACGTAAAGTAATAAAGTAGTTTTTATTTTATAAAAGAAAAAATAATTTCATCGAATAACGAATAATGTTGAAATACGTCCTCCATTACGAGTTATTCAAATGATATTCAAGGGAGATAACCTAAATTCATAATAAGCCTTAATGAGGACGTATTTCAACGTTATTCGTTAAAATTTAATTTTCTTTAAAATATCCGCTAAACTGTAAAAACACCCACTTTTTAAATATGAGGTGACACGCATGCATGTGATATTTGTATTAAAATAGGAGAGTTCATATTTACAATCTCAAAACTCAATATGGCGACCGATAGATAAAATCGTTTATTTTTATTTAATAAATATTGGATAAATTTGCGTAATTTTTGGTGTAGTCTTCTTTTCAGCTACCACGTAAGTACATAGCTAAAATAATGTATAAATTTTGTTATTTTTTTTACAGAAAAGCCTAACATGTTGCCGTGAAAGTAAAGAAGCGGCGCATTCATCCTCAGTTCAGTTTTATGCCATTTTCAGGGTTCGAATCTCAGTGTAGACAGTTTTTTTTTTATTGTTTTTTTTTTTTTTGCTATAACATTCCAGTTATTTTTTAGCTGATGTCAATCATCATAAACCTGGATTTTTTTTTTTTTTAGTTATTTTATTGCAATGATTAAAAATTTTCATTTGAACTGACACGCAGAAGAGAAAAGTTTGAGAAACCTGATGTTGACGAGTACTTCATCTAATGTAATAAATTTTTTTATATACCTTATATTATATTATACCTCATATTTTCACGTCCATGAAACCCGATGCTTGCAAACTGATCAAATCAATTTATTAATAGTGTTGTCATACAAGTCCAAAACTGACACAAATAAAAGTGCTTTATATATAAAAATCTTTTAAAATGTAATTTTTTTTACTGCTTTTGGGGAATTCTAAACTGCAAATACGAGAAGTGGAAGTTAACAACCAGATTAAGCTATTTTATAAAGTGAAAATATAAAAACATCTAAGCTGTTCAAGTCAAAAACGAATGTATTTAAAAAGAGCACCTATATATCAATAGGTGCTCTGCATTACCCATTATGAAAAAAAAAAAAAATGGGAATACCTTTATTTATAAATGATCTTTAAATTAAAATTGCTACAAAGTTTTGCACATTTAAAACTTGTTTGTAAGATAAATTGTCTCGTTTCATCATTAATTTAATTACTCATTCAGTAGCAACGCATATTTAAAATAGCAAGGCATTTTTTTTTGATAATCCGTACATTATATTTTTGGTGATTTCTGAAATTTTTATCCTCTGTGTACCACAGAAACATCGAATCCTTCAAGACTGGGGAAACATTGGGTAATCCCTGCTGGTTATACATGCTTTTAGCAGGGATATGAGTAGCTAATGTCAAAGAAGAAAGCTGAAATACAGATGAATTTCACAAACTTAAAAAAAAAGTGGAGAACTCACATCCATGGGAGTTTCTAGTGATTAAAGCGGAAATCCATTTTTGTGGATTTGTAAATAAAGAAATAAAAGCGAATTTCCACTAAAAAGTAGATAACGCACATCCCTGTTTTAATAAAAAAAATGTTTATGTAGCAAATAAAAATCAGTAAGTTAAAAAAAAAAAAGGGAATGAAGTTCAAAAACTTTGTAGTTGAAGAAAGTGACACCATTTTAAACATGGAACATTTTAGATGAATATTACAATGCCAAAATCATGACAAAAAAAATGAATGACATATTATGACTTATCAATGGTAAGTTTTAGTTATTTTACTGGTATTAAACTTAAAATAGTTTTCTCAGCATGATTTTTGTTCCAGGATGCTTGTTATTTGAAAATGAGTCAATTTAGAAATGTCTAACTAAAATTACAAAATTTAGAAAAAACAGTTCCAGAATTAAAAAAAATTCAAGTGCTGACTAAGACAACATTATTTTAAGTAATAAATTTTCCCATCAATTTGTAATTAAAAATATTTCAATTCTACAAAGTTTATTTGTAAATTATTGAAAAGAACCAAACTTTAAAAGATTGGTTTAGTTAATCAGAGAACACTTAACTCGGATACAATGGACCCAAAATAAATTATAAAAACTGCATTTTTCTTGAAGCAATTCTAGCAACAAAATATACATTTAGAGATCTAAAGCATAAAAGAACCAGTTCTTAAGATTGCATAAAAGAACCAGTTCTTAAGATTGGATTCCTATTATAGTATTAACCTATTAAAAATGTGTCATTTTAAATAAACATTAATGTTAACTTTGAATAGCAGAAATATATTTTCCACCAAAAAAGTGAAAGTGTTTATTCAAGAGGGGGGACGGAGAGAGAGAGAGAGAAAAAGACAAATACTCATAATGTATTAAATGCAAAGATATTTTTTATTAGTTCGGTGTTTTAGTTTTCGAATTTGTAAACAAAAACTACAATTTACAGCAAAAGTATTTTCCAGCAGAAAAGTGTATTTTTTTTCTTTTCTTTCCCTTGGTAAGAAAAAAAAATGGAAAGAACAAGATTAGATATTAAGAGGTATAATTGAAATAAAATTGTTTCATATTTTAAATGTTAGCTTTTGATACAAGCATAATCAATTAAAATATTTTTTTTTTTTTTATTATTACACAAAATGAAATATCATAGAATAAGGATTTCATTAAGATTGGTATTGGCTCTAATATTGAACTAATAATGCTAATAGTATGTTAAAAAAATAAACCACACCAAAAACAATTCATAATTTCGATTTCATATTGAATACAAAAGTTTTCAGATAAATTTCAGACAAATGATGAAATAGAAAGCATACAAAACTGCAAGGACATTTCACTCTTTCAATGTTTATGAAAGAACATTTTTATATGAATAGCAAAAGAATATTAAGAACAGATTAAAACATTTTCATTGTATTTTGAAAATATGATAAAAGGACGACAAAGTTCATTTTTATTTTTTTAAGCCAATGATAGTTGAGCAGTTTAAAAGTTTATACTACTACTAAAAGAAAAAAAAAAGTTTGACATGATCTTTGTAAAATTTTCTATCTCCAGTCTTAGATGAAGATGTCCTATCAAATTTTGAATGGTATTTAAATCGTTGACATGATTTAAAAATGAATAAACAATTTTAATTTTAAAAATTGAGTATGTATATGAAAAAAAAAATTGAACATGAAACCGTGAAAAATATAAATGGGGTAGACAATTTGTTAATTCAAATACTTAATTCATTAATAATTTGGCATTTTTCTTTTAATTCCGATTTGCTGCTACTGGAGGTGATTAACTGAAGCAAAAATTTTGATAAATGAAATGATATCCACAATGGTTATGACAGATCTCTCCATTTTTTTCAGCAGGAAAGAACCTTGGCTTCTTTAACTGGTTCGCTGCCACCATCGAGCTATAAAGAAAAAAAAAAGTTTTATTTCTCATATGTGAAGATAAATGTGAAATAGATTCTGAAAAAATAAAAAATAAATAAAAATAAAATAGTAAATGCTTACTTAATCAAATTTTAATAAAATTGTTTTTCATTTTAATAATTAAAATAAAAATAATTAAAAAAAATATTTTGATTTTTTATGATTCATATTTATTCTTTATACATGATCAAATTATATCAAAATTTACCTAAAATTGAATAAAAGATAAAAATAAAAATAGCACAAATTAAATTTCATTAACAGCAGAAATTTAAAAATATTGAAATAAAGATCTTGTTAAACTTGAAAGAAATTCAATATCTTAAAACATCAAACAATACTAAAAGTTATTCTCAATAAATCTGTTAATGTTTGCCTTTGGAATTTAATGAAAAATATTTGACTTGTATTTCAAAATCTTTGATTGAAATTTTAAAAATTATTGATATAAGTTCATATCGTCACATACCACAAAAATTGCCATTGAATAATTCAAAATGGTTGATCTAACACTAAACAAAACAACCTAATCTAAAAAAAAAAAAATAAAAAATAAAAAATTCCCACACCATAATCTCTTCTTTAGAACATTCTCCAAACTATTTTCATTATGAATCGAGAACAAAGGCTGGAACATGTTCACGCAAATATG
Source organism: Sepiola atlantica (assembly GCA_963556195.1). Classification (NCBI taxonomy): domain Eukaryota; kingdom Metazoa; phylum Mollusca; class Cephalopoda; order Sepiida; family Sepiolidae; genus Sepiola; species Sepiola atlantica. The sequence continues at coordinate 76,706,844 of OY744517.1, forward strand.
AGAAGGTACCGGCAGAGGATAAAGGAACGAGCCATGTCGAGAAATTATAGAAAGGGAGTTACAGCGGCAAATAAGGGAGATAATGGACAACCAACAATGCAATATTTACAGCAAGAGAGGTGACTTCAAAATATGCAACATGTGCAATTTAATGAGATAGTATAAGGGAATTCCATTCAAAACAAAAACGTGAACGATTTAGAGAGGGACATCCTCACAGACTAAGATATGGAGATGGTGTTGCAAATATGAATGACGATATGAAAAATTTTAGGTAATAGATTCAATAACGATATTAAAGACATGGGACAGTGCTATGAATATATCATGCAATTACTGTGGAGCAGTGAAGATTTAGAAATGCAAACCTTAATTGTTACCACAATGATAAGGTACATTTGCCTCGATTGCAACCCTATCCAGGCAGATTAAAAGGATTATTTCAGAGGAATGATCAATAACTTTTTTTCTTTCTCAGAAACATTAGGAATTATAATTGGGTTTTTCTTTTCCATTATCTGGTATATAACTGAAGGGATGGGCATATTGCTTCTGCATTGAAGGTCAAACTTATAATGCTACAACTCTGCATCCTGACAATGTTTGCCCACAGTATGCTCAGTTGTATATGATAGATGCAAATACAGTATGCTCAGTTGTATATGATAGATGCAAATACAGTATGCTCAGTTCTATATGATAGATGCAAATACAGTATGCTCAGTTCTATATGATAGATGCAAATACAGTATGCTCAGTTCTATGATAGATGCAAATACAGTATGCTCAGTTCTATGATAGATGCAAATACAGTATGCTCAGTTCTATATGATAGATGCAAATACAGTATGCTCAGTTCTATATGATAGATGCAAATACAGTATGCTCAGTTCTATATGATAGATGCAAATACAGTATGCTCAGTTCTATATGATAGATGCAAATACAGTATGCTCAGTTCTATGATAGATGCAAATACAGTATGCTCAGTTCTATGATAGATGCAAATACAGTATGCTCAGTTCTATGATAGATGCAAATACAGTATGCTCAGTTCTATATGATAGATGCAAATACAGTATGCTCAGTTCTATATGATAGATGCAAATACAGTATGCTCAGTTCTATATGATAGATGCAAATACAGTATGCTCAGTTCTATATGATAGATGCAAATACAGTATGCTCAGTTCTATATGATAGATGCGAATACAGTATGCTCAGTTGTATATAATAGATGCAAATAAAGTCCTGAAATAAACATGGGGTGCAACTTGAAACTCTTGATTCTGCAATCGAGGTTATACATCAACTCAATCCTTATGTTAATTTATGCAAAAACGTTTATTCAATCAAACAAGTGCGACATCGGGTGCTACAGTTTCTACACTAGCAATGAAATAACTAGTATTTGTTGGGGAGAATGGGGCTCCACCAAAAAAAAATAGACGTGAACTGCCTGAATATTCTTGTTTTTATGTAGATGCACCGAGAGACTGATACATCATATTTAAAATGATAATCTCATCTACAAAGAAATTATACGAGCAAATCTTCATGTGAATTACAAGTTTTTTTTTCTATAATAATTTGTAAGAAAAGGATTGTTAAAGAAAGGAAAAACTAGGCTGCGAATTTGTCGTTTTGTTGAAAGGAATTAAGTAGAGTGGGTATGTATCAGCTGCTAATAGTTCTTTCTTTTTTGGCGAGCAGTATATCATCAAGTGCCGATAGTCATGCTTGAAGCGTCTATTCGACAGGTAACAGTATTACTTCGTGGTAGTTTGGAAACTATATGATCTGTGAACCCTAAACATCTCAGAATGGAGTTTACACTGGATAACCTGATTGGTCGTTGTGTGATCAAACATCATTAGGGTTGCTCTCCACCAGAGGAAATAGATACCAATGTTTATCACTGCTGAAGAACAATGCACAATTTATTTAAATTACATGTTCCACTAACAGAGTTAGCATTCATAATGTGCCACCAATTTCTGATTACACAAACTATTTAAGAAACCTGAACTTCATTCTACTGGATGAGCCTTCTAAGATTGACAAATCTTTCAAAGACATAACAGTTCGCAATTTTTTAAAAGAAATTATGCTCTTGAGGAAGGAGCAGAAAAGTCGTGCGGCAATAATTGAAATCTTCCTCAAGAATTTTGGCTTAATTTTCAACAATATAGTTTGAGCCAAAATATCAGAGCAATAGCAAATCAAAAGAGATTTACTATATGGCAATTGCACCTTGGAGATGGAACCACAGATCATGCACAATATTAATGTCAGCTGATGCTAGAGAAGTTTCTCAAATATGAAAAATACAGATTTACAAATTTAAAGGTTGCAAAATATGAGTTTTTTTCTCAATATTAGACTTGGCAAAATTTAAATGGAAAAAGTGAGCACCTGAATCACGGCTGCATTAGAGAAAAAAAAAAAAAAAAAAAAAAAAAAACTGCCTTCAAAACAAGAGAAACAGCAAAAATGCTGTTTAGGAGAAAGTTTTAATAATTTTGTTCAATTTATACAAATCCAACTAGTACGACAATGTTTCCACAATACTGCTTTTTTTTTCTTTTTTTTTTTTTTTTAAATTCCGAGTTTAACACTATATACATTTACTATGCCAAACTCTTATTTTTATATATATAAAAATGTTCATTTACCAGCCTCTAGACAGTGAAAGAGTTTGTTTTTTTTCTTACCGGGGATGGTCATGGTTTTCACAACAGTTTCAGCTTTAAACATATCAGTCACTTCTTTCTCGAAAATTTTGCTGGAAGATACCTTTGCAAACCTAAATAACAAAAGAAGTTCATTTTCACATATACTTCCCTTTATTTTTTAAATAATTGTATTTTATGAAAGAAAAAGAAAAAAAAAAAAACAATATGGCAAGAGTAATTTGTGAAGTTTCTTATTAACTGATACTATACAATCTGGTTGACAAATCGAATTAGAACATTACTTTTAGATAAGGTCCTGGGTATGAAGTTAAAATACATCCAGTGGGGAGGCCCAAATTTGGTAGCTTGGGGTTGTATGGAGTCAACCCTTAGTTGCCATTATGAAGAGTAGACAGTGGACCTTGGGTTTACTTTCAGCAGCTTCGTAAATCTCGCATCCCCTATTTTGTCCTTTACTCTTTAAATTCCATGATCGATGTTTCTGACAATGGGGAAGAATAACCGTTTTCCAGCTCGGCTGTTTTGAATGGGTGGTATTTAGATTTGTCAATCCTCTCATAGTATTCATCATATCATTATTCAACTGTCAATCTATCCATCTCATTAATCTTGATCCTCAAGTGGTTTTTGGCCTTGATAAATGGTGACTCATTAATAGAAAAAATAAATAAAAAATACTAGCCCACTAAACAAAAATGGTAGTACCTGTCAGGGCCTCATCTATGGAGTAAATAGAATCTGTTGTGTATTTTAAAGAATGAATCACCGACATGCATACATCGATTTTTTTTTTAAACTGAGGATATATTAAGTTTTTTAAATCTGAAGAAATACATTTGTATTGCAAATGATACTGAAAGTAGCTTGGAAAGTTTCGTTTTTTTAAGTAAAAAATCTATAAAATTGTCATTATATCAAGTATTGGTAAACGAAAACCGCCATTTTAAAGAATTAAAAATAAATAAATAAATAAATAAATAAATACAAAAAATGTAATGTTATTCGGGGACAATTAGTAGATCAAAGGATTACAGTTTAATTGAGTATGAAACAAACATGGATTAAATTATTTGAATATAATTTTTTTTTTTAAAGAGGCGATTTTACAGAGATTTGTTAAGTCACTACAACAGATATACAAATAAATTTTAAATTATGGCAAGGAAAAAGGGATAGTTTGTGCATACATTATATAAAGACTGAACTTTGTTTAATCAACTAATTTTAAAATTTTCATCTAGAAACATTACTGAACATAAAAATCAAAAAAACAAACAACTATAAAATAGAAACTATAGAGATTTTGGCTGCATGTCTGTAACCAAAACTATGTCAGTTCTCAAAGATATTAATTTATATTCTCAGATTTTTCTCTCTGAATAATGTCTATAATATAAATGTAGTGTCTGAACAGAGATGCAATGTTGAAAACAAAGCGCTATACAACTTTTTAAGTAACATTTATGAGGAATCCAATATATTAACTTGCATTAGTTTGGGTTGGGCCAGACATCCATAAACAACAAAAACATTTTATTTTATTTATAAATATTTTGAACATTAAAAAAATTAAAATTATAAAATTATAAAATTAAAAATGGTAATATGGGGCCCAGGGCTGGAGCAGAGATAAACAAGGGTTCTCGAGACTGCAAATTATATTTATACTCATTTTTTTCAAAAATTGCAAAATACATCTAAACATTTTCTTTACTAATCAAGAAAACAATTTGGGGAAGACAGAATTATGGAATGCCTGAAAAAGGTGTCAGAAAATTAAAAAAACGTGTTTTAATGTAAAAAATAATAAGTTGTTTTATAAGCAAGACTTGTTAGTAAACAACTTACTCTAACTGTGCCATTTCAGAAATCCAGATCTCATACAAAATGATTTTTCCAGAGTCCTTGTAGGAGGTTACACTTGTACTGTTGGAAAAGAAACAAAAAGATTCACATTCTCAAAAATCCTCAAATATTCTCATGTTGACAAATAGTAGGTTTCTATTTTTACATAGATGAAAGTGACAATTTTCAAAAAACTCTGAAAATATTTTGTATTGATATTATAGTGTTGATTATGTGCAACTTTACTAGGAGGGAGAAGGTCGAAAAAAAAAAAAAATTGACATAAAATAGAAGGCCGCAGTGGATTCTATTGATATCTGAGCTTACATAAATTTTAATTGGAAAAACATTTTTTTAGTGACAAAACTATATTTTTGTGAAATCAGTACATATATAATAAACTAAAAATGAAGATCACTTGTAATATGATGATCTATGTTGAAACTATAAAATAACTTCAAAAAGAGGAAAAAAAATTATTTTTAAAAACTGTTTATCAAATGACATTTTTGGAAAAGATACAACTTTAGTTTACACACATTTGACTTTTGCCTTTTTTGTAAAAAGTTCTTCAGCTACTTCTGATAGTTTTCGTTTTTGCTGCTTCATCATTATCTTTTTCATCTCGTCTGATAGTGAGTCAATTATTATTTTAGTTGACTTTGTGGAAGTCTCCTTGATCTTCAGGTCTTCTACTGTCTTCAACTTATTTTGTTTTTCAATTTTAAGCCTTTGATTATATCTCCCACATGCTAAAACCTAAAATCCCATCACCGATTTCAAAGCTGTGATAACCAATTTGAAATTTGAGAATATGATGTATTTGCTGGTCTTGTCTCATATCTATGGCCATCACTTCAGCACAACAGATTGGAGATCTATAAGGTTTTGCATTACGTATTCTATAATGGTTGGTTATAATTAATGAGGTTGAAGTAATTGGGTATCCATAACTATTATAAATAAAGTTTTAGTTGAGGTCAATTTTCTTCTGATTCCATATTCAAAACAGTTAGATACAAAAAGTCCCTCCGGATCACAAAAGAAAGAGTAGACAACGGCATTGTTCTTTAACAGAAAATACCTTTCATTTTGACAGTACTGGAAAGGGATTAAAAACGGGCAATAGTCATCTTTACAAAAAGTGGGGTGCCACACATCCTGGCAGACTTCATTCTCGGCTGGTGAGTTGGACGAGACTGGTCTTAGTATGTCCAATCCCTTGTGCGGTCCAACTACAACTGTTTAAAAGGAGGAAAAACAGGTGCGTAGGCGCGCTTCAAATAACTAGTCCAACAAACTGTATCCATATGCCCTGATCGTGTGGACCAGCAAGCCTCACTTCTCGACCGGTTCTTGACCTCACTGCCCGAAGCTTGTGCGACAAATGCCCATAGCCCGCTCGGGAATGCTTGATCACCTTGTGGTAATGATTGATATCACCCTAAAATCTCGCCCTTAATCTGATGAGCCGTTGTTCAAAACGACGAGATACTACAAGCAGGCTGATTTTGATTCCATCAGAGACCTCATGAAGTATAACCTTTTCTCTCCCTGCTGATCAGTGCGCAAATGAGGTAACCGAATGGGTCAAAGCAGTATATGTTCCCATGTGAAAATTCTACAGCAAACCCCACTCTCACAATGGTTCACCTTGAAATGTGCAGCTGCTATTGTTTAGAGGCCGCAAGCATTCCGACAATTCGGCTACCATAAGTCAACTACGAATAGACAGAAATTTACAGCGCCAAGAAAAAAATTGTAAAACTGTGGTAAGTGAAGCAAAGAGAAGATATACAGAGATGACCAGAAAACGTATTCTATCGCAGAAACTAGGTACTCGTGTTTTCAGGAAAATCTTCAATAGTATAGGGAACAATGGGCAATAAACAATTCCCCGCAATCCAACCAGAATGTCATTTGCACGGCAACTGACAAGGCTGAACTACTTTCCTAGCGTTTTGCCTAAAACTCCACTTTGGACTCCACAAACCACTCTCTCCCAAATTTCCCATTGCAGACTAAAGCCGCACTTGATGACCTGATCATCACCCAATCTCATGTCCGGGACATCATGAAAAACCTTGACACCTCCAAAGCATGTGGGCCTGATCTTATACCAGTAATAAAGAAATGCTCTGCTGAATTAGCCCCTGTCCTCTCCAACAAATGCCTTACCAAATCTTGATTCCCTGATAGCTGGAAAATTGCCTCTGTGGTACCAGTCTTCAAGAATTCTGGAGATAGAACTGATCCTCAGAATTATTGCCCCATCAGTCTACTCCCGCTCTTTGCTAAAATCTTTGAATTTTTAATCAGTCTAGCAATAGCCTGGCACCTCGTTAATGCTAAACTTCTTTTTGACCATGAGTATCGATTTAGGCAAGCACGGTCTATTGCGGATATCCTGACGATCATCTCCGAATGCATATTCCATACACTGGACAAGGCAGGTGAAACTAGGGCAGTAGCGCTGGATATATCCAAAGCCTTTGACAAGGTCTGGCATAAAGATCTCATAAAAATTAATTCATATGATATTACTGGACGAATATTTAATATAATTAGATCCTTCCTAACCAAAAGAAAAATGCAGGTTGTTCTCGATGGCCATTCATCCAAACAACATGACATAAATGCAGGTGTATCCGAGGGATCGATCCTTAGACCTTTATTGCTCGTGATTTTCTTAAACAACCTCCCTGATGACATTGTGTCTGAGATGGGTATATTTGCTGACGACACCACGCTCTAATCTCGTCATGTGGGCAAAATATATGCGTACATATCCGAGGCAATGGCTGAATCCTTAGAAAGTGAACTCCAGTCTGTAGTGGAATGGGGTCATCAATGGATGGTAACATTTAATACTGCTAAGACAAAGCTTCTTTCCTTCAACAACTACAAGAAACCTTTTCAACCACCGATTGCCATGGCTAATAACACCCTACCTAAGAATCCAACGTTCGCACTCCTCAGCCCAACATTCACAGGAAACATGAATTGAAACAAATATAGAAAAGACATTGCCAAGGCTGCTGCAAAGAAAGTGGGCTCCCTCTACCGTGCTAGAAAACTTATCACATCTGACAGTAGCCTACATATCTACAAAGCCACCATTCGCCTATGCATGGAGTATTGTTGTCACATCTGGGCCGGTGCACCACCCACCAGTCTCTCCCTCTTAGATAAGGTCCAAAAAAAAAAAAAAAAAAAAAAAAAAAAAGAGTCTTTAATCAGATAGGTCCCTCACTATCTACCAAGTTTCAGGCCCTGTTCCATCGCCGCAATGTTGCTTCCTTGTGCTTGTTTTACAAATACTTCTATGGAATGTGCTCTAATGAATTAGCTTCTCTGGTGCCCCCTCGACCAACCCGACAATCAGCTAAATCTCATCCATTCACTGTGGAGGTCCCTAGATGCCGGAGACCCTTCTACTCCAATAGCTTCTTTCCTCATGTTGCCGACCTTTGGAACTCCCGTCCCCACCGACATGCAGAAATTCAAAACTAATGTGAACAAACATCCCGCTGCACAGCTCCCAATTTAGGATGATCCCCTAAAATTTCATCCTAATTCTCAGTAGCCCGTTACGTCTAGTGGCAACTTACCTTGTTTGGGGTGAACTATGTTAGAAAAAAAGATGGGACAATTACTCAGCACTAAACTTTGTCCATTTACATCAATAGAAAATAGTGCATCAAAACACAGTCTAATTTTGAATGTATAGGTTTAGAACGGCCATTTTGGACTTATTACACCTACAACTAATATTACTTCCAAAAGATCATTGCATCAGATTTGGGATAAATTGCTCTGGTAAACTTAATCACATTCATGAAGAATGAAAATTATTTGACCTATTATTACCTTGTTCAGAACTAGCAATATAGTTTTGAATATTTAAGAATATTATTGCATTTTTTTTTAATAAAAATTGTTGCCCGCATAAAATTGCAAACACTAATTAAAATGAAGGGGTACATCATGAGACAGAAAACATAAATTTCAGAAAAAAGGTGAATAGTTCAGCTCTAACTTATTCAAACAAAAGCAGAAAAGTTGGAAATTGAAATACTTAAAAAAAAAAAAAAAAAGTTTGTTTCTATCCGATGTTGGCCAGGATGTAGTGAAGTCATTAATTTTTAATTGTTTGCAAATTTTTTAAAACTTATACAGAAAACAGAAATAAAACTTTAGATGTAAGAGACAACTTTATATTTAACTAGCTGGACCCGGCGCCCAGCGTTGTCTGGGAGAAAAATAAAAGAATGAATTAAAATTTATTAACATCCAAGTAAAAAGACAAAACTAGGATTATTTGGTATAAAATGCGTGTATAATATCTATTATTAAAATGCTGAAAAAACGCAAATAGGTCACATCAGACAATATTTACCCACGAAAAAGATTATTTCTAAGTTGAACAAAAATAGAAATTGCCACAGTGTAGAAGGATATCTCATACACTGACCGATTATGAAAAAGGTTACTTGTTTTGGGCCGGGCTGTTAGCTATCATCTTGTCTGTCATTGAAAGCAAATCCTTGTAGAATGTGGAAATGCTTATTTATGTTGATGGATTTTTGACACAATAAGAACTTACGTTGTGTCTAACTCTGCCCTCGTGAGTAGTCAAATGTGACTGAAATTGGACCATGTGTAACGAACGTACATTTTAGTTTATGCACGTAAGATAAATATATTTTGTGTAATAATTAAAAAAAACAAAAATGAAATCAATTTTGATCTGAATTGCGCAAGGTGTTGATTGATTACTATTTTAGTCATGTAAATCCCAATTTTGTATGGAGCTGGAAATGCAAAACAAATCTGAGGTGTCGGTCAGTAGATACTGTTTAAAGCAAGTATGAGTGTAAAAAGACTGACATATTATTTGGTATTGGCCACGTGTATAATATCTATTATTAAAATACTGAGAGAACACAAATAGGTCACATTATCAGTAGAATTTTTAGCGACACCGGTCTGTGTTCCTTTTAACTGTCGTGAGTTAAGAACGTTATTCATCATTATAAAATATACTTTTAAAAAAATCGACGAATGCTAATTTAAATCGTATGTGAACAGAAAGAAATGTACGTATCTTTGTAATGTTTATTGGCTGCGAAAATGTAAACATGTTTTGTTTAGAAATTGTTGCAAACGAAATGTGTGTGTATATATATATATATATATATAGATAGAGAGAAGGTAGGTAGAATGAGTGAATAGAAGGTTATAATAGGGAAATGTAAAGAAAAGAAAACGTCTTGCGTAAAATACCCCCCCCCCCCACACAAACAAAAAAAAAGAGTACCTAACGTGAAAAGGAAAGCACAAAGGTTGGATTAATGTTAGGTTTGATATGGATGAGCAAAAGTGAAATAATGAACTTGTGTGTTAGTTAAAATAATGTAAGGTTCATACAGAAACTGATATTATGTGTTTCTATGGAATTGGTATCAATAGTTGAATGTTGCAAAATGAACACTGCAATTTGTTTTCCTCGGTAAGTATTTGGAAAAAGATTTTTAGGCTTTAAAGGTGTTATGTTTGAAATTGTCTAAGTGTTTAAGTAAAAAAAATGAAATTATATCTGAAGCAAACGAAGACTGATAAGGGAAATGTCTGAAGTCGAATCGCTGAAAAGATGGTAGCTGCCATTTTGAATCACAGAACACTATAAGTAATTATGTTCTTTAAATGTATTCCGTAGAAACCGGAATGAGAATAAGTCTATACTAAATAGTTAGAAATAACAATCCGATATTCTCGAAAATCAGCAGAATTTGAGGGAGCGTCTATTGAATTTGAGCGTAATGTATTGTATTAAATTAATGCCAAATGATTATAAAATAATTAGAGTTACGATTTTAAAAAGTATCTATAGTTTATTAGTTCCCGGTGTAGATGGGGAGAGTGTTAGTAGTAAAATATAAGAGGGAAAACTTTTTGCTACTACCTCTATGGAGTATGTTATGGGGGAGAGTCTACGATAGTGGACCAAAAGTAATATTTAGTGTTAGATGGAGAAAATAATCAAATTTATCATAACAATCTAGAGTGAATAAGCTTAATAGAATGGTGAGTTTAGTAGCCTGTGATGCATGTGGTTATTTTCTTACTCTCGTCAAAGGTACAGTGGATAAAACGTCTTAACTTTATATAGAAGATAAAAAACTGAGTTATTCCCCTTGTTGAATTTTTTCTTTTTTCTCCAGTCATAATTAAAAAATGTTTCTATATCACCAGTTGTCCATGTGAGACTACATAATTTTAAAATAAACTGTAGTGAAGTACGTTATTATAGTGCCAATGACATGGTACAACAATAACTGAAGGTCGCTAGTCAGAATCATCAAAGTTGGAAAGTCAACTTAAGTGCTATTTAGGTCCAACTTTAAAAAAAAAAAAGTTTTTTAAAAATCTAAAAAATTTTAGATTAAAAAGAAAATTGCAGAAATACTTACAGTAAGCATCTTGATACTGCTGCCAGGTCTTCAAGGTAACACTTAACAATCACTTTAAAATCATTTTTCACTTCCATCTTCAAATTAAAATTTCTTTGAAGAATGAAAATCTGAAATAAATGCCATTTTTACTCATTAGAAGCCACATTTTATTTTGAAATAATTGTCATAGAAAAAACAAAAATTGCTATAAAATGTTATGCACTGCTTATTTTAAACAATTTAAATCTTATTTTTTCAGACTTGTTGAAATTAAAAAATTAGTCAAGTCTCAGTTTTCATAGACATTTGATTCTCAAAACTTAAAATATTTTTGATTTAGAGAGAAAAAAAATATATTAAAATGTTGACAAGTTACACCTTAGATATCAACTTTCAAAATGAGAAAGTATTATATTTCAAGTATTTTAAAGTTTCTAACATGAATCATTCTATTAGCAAGACAGGCGATAAAGCATAAAATAAATTAATATTAATTTTGGATAACTTCATTGAAAGAGTGGTGAAGCAGATTCTGATAAATATAAATCTTTTTTTGTTTTGTAACATCCAAGGAAATGTTTGAATAAAAATCAAGACAAACCTGTTTCTCAAGCTCTTGTTCTGAATCTATGTCTGCATCTTCATCAATTAACCCATCAAAATTAATCTGTAGAAGAAAAAGTTGTTTTGTTTCAAATTTGTGAAATTTTACACTGAGCAATTTACTTCATTTTTTTTTTTTGTACAAGATAGAAATTAAAAAATGGAAAATCTTGTAATATAGCTAAAGAGAAATGAATTCATTAACAAAAGACACTTTTTTCCAATTGAATTCCAGGTGATTAAAGTGAATTCTACCTGTGCTACAAATTTTAGAATAACTGTTGGATTTGGTACAGAAGTTGAAAATAGTTAAAGCAAATTCATGTGAGAAAAGATCTCTGGAAAAGATCCTTTGATACTCTAAGGAGTTTCATCTAAATATCAAGAGTAACTGCTACTTTCTATATGAATTTGTAGAGTGGTTGGTGTATGTTGAATGCCGAGATGTAAGACTATTTTGTTTAGTCGGCCATGTACGTATATATCTGACTGAGCTGGGTCAAAATGAAAAAAATAAGGTAACCAGAGTTCGATATATTAATACCAACATCTCTACAATAAAATTAGCTTTATTTAACAGGAACGTAAACATGTAAGGTAACAAGGCAAGTTGGTTCGGCATGCGCCTATTATAGTAGAAAGGTAATTGAGTCCAAGTTTTGTAACTCGCCTTGGGTTTATTCCCGCCTCTCGTCACCATAACGAGAGGAAGAGGAAATGTACGTCTATCAACATTGAAGTCTCGACTGGAACTGGCCTGCGTTTGTCCGCGAACTGGTTTAAACTGAAATTAGGAAAAAGCATGCGTGCGCAGAAGTGTTCCAAAACGCCCACGTCGCTAGCAAAGTTTTAGCATAACAGCGCATGCGCGCGAGATTACATGTAAACTACAGTAGAATCGATTTCACTCATCTAACTGCTACAAATACAAGTTCTGATTTGTTAAATTAAAAATTTATTTTTAATCCTTAACTATGCAATTTCCATGGTTCTTTAAATCTATAAAAAAAAATTTATTTACCTCCCCAGAAGGTTAGGCACAAGGCCAGTTTTATCTTACTCCCACAAGGTAAGATGTGACCCAAGGTCAGGTTGGAAAGTGGGACTTGGAAAGCCAGCAACAGAGAAGGTGAGCACTCTGGCCATTAAAAATTGCCTGGGCAGCCCAGTTGGCATTCCCCGGTAGGGGCGCCTCAGGCAGTAAGCAATAAACTTACTCCTCCCCAAAGAGGGGAGGCAAAGCCTGGGAGGGTGGACCTCCTAGAACTGCACAGGACTGACCCATAGACTGGCGTAAATCAAGCCCCGAAGGCAAAGACAATACCAGTCTATGGGTGCAGTATCCATCGGAACAGATACTACACTTTGATCTTGGCCAAAAGGCAAAGAAGGTACGAGTTATTTATCTTCCTCCCACAGCGGTAAAATGTGACACAAGGTCGGGAAAGTGGGATTTGTAAAGCCAGCGCTAGAGAAGGTGAGCACTCTGGCCATTAAAAATTGCCTGGGCAGCCCCATCGGCATTCCCCGGTATCGGCGCCTCAGGCAGTAAGCGATAAAAGTAGCAATACACATGAAAAAATTTAAATTGCTTAAAATATCTCAATAATGGCATATATAGAAAGAGCTTGATGATCTAAGAAATAATCTTTTTAAATCTGACTAAAAATAAGGAAGTTATGACTATTTTTGTGCTTTACACGATTGGATATTTTCCCCTCTTTAAGACCATATGCGTTTCGTCACATTTTTTACACTAATTTTTCAGTAAAAATGTTATACCTTTGTTAAAACACAAGATTAAGCAATGAAATTTACCATATAAGTGTATTTTTGTACAAGGAATCAGAATGTGGCACTGAAAATCTCCAGAAATTAATGGTTTCCAAGTAATCTGCACTAAGTGAAGTGCACATAAATATGCTGCAATACCTTAAAAATACCATGTATCCATTAAAAGAAAGAAGTTAGAAAACTCAAAGTTGAATTGTAATACATTTTATGTACAAGAAACTAAAATCTAATACTAGGACTGTTTAAAAATGAATATATTGCAAGATTTCTTTGGCATTATTGTAGATTAACACCTTCTGCTAACTCACCCCCTTGCCTCCCCAAAATATGAGATTCTACTTTTTTTTATTTAGGCAATTACATGTTAACACCCTGAAAAACTTGGCAGAAAGAAAGAAACAAAAACAATTATTTTAGAATCTAGAGTGGGGGATCAGTTTCATATAAAATAATCCCCCATTTCAAGGCCATTCTAGCGTTTTAGGACAGTTAATTATTTTTTCTATGGGAGATAAATCCTGTGCGTTTTTCTTGTTTTGTTTGTTTCTTTTCTTTTTTTAGACGATTATGAGGGTCTTTGTGGGAGGAGGGGGGCTTACCACTTGAACTTCAGGTTAGTGGTAGGGCTAGGGGAAATTAAGTGTGAACACGCTGAAAACTTAGCAGAAAGAAAAAAAACAATTCATTTAGAATTTCGAGTGGGGGATTAGTTTCACATATATTTAATGTAGAATAATTCACCATTTCCGGGTCATTCTAGCGTTTTAGGGCATTAATCAATTCTTTTCTATGGAAATAAATCCTGTGCGTTTTTTTTTTTGTTTTTTTTTTTTTAAAAGACGATTATGTGTGGTTTTAATGGGCTTTTTTGTAGGATTAGGGCTTCCTACTCTGACTTAGTGTTAGGGTTAAGGGAGTTTTTTAGGGGTGACTTGCCACTCATATTTAAGGTTAATGGTACGATACGTTCAAGAAGGCATTTTTAGGAGGTGGGCTTGTTAGTCGTACCTAGAGTTAATGGTAGAGTAATTATTTATTTTATAAATTTCACTAAAAGGCAAGAATGGCCGGGAAATCGGAGATCATTTTACATTAAATTTATATGCGAAACTGATCCCCCACTCTAAATTCTAAATTATTTTTTGTTTTTCTTTTCGCCAAGACTAAGACGTAATCGCCTAAAAAAGTAGAATTTTAATTTTTTTTTTTAAATTGGTGACTAGAAAGTCATTACTACTAGAAGTTCGAAAGTTGAGTGAAAACCAGTATTTTTTATAAAAGAACAAAATAGGATTAACTTTTTTAAGCACAAGAATTTTTGTCTTATTTTTACAAAGCTTTACAAGACACTGCTGCTGATTGATTGTTATATCAGCAATACTAGCAGCCATAGTTGACTCCTGCTCAAAAAAAAAAAGGACAATATTTTTTCGGATAAGGTAATTTAAAATTACTACTACGGAAAGACAAAACAACATACAATTATAATTTTAATGCATAAAAAAGATTAATTTATTTACTAGTTTGGTACGAAAAATGTAACAACATTTTCTATATTCATATTTAAAATTTTTTTAAATTCGTTCTAGAATGAAAATAAACAAAAATCGCCTTGTGTTTATAGCTGCTATTACTGCTGCTACTACAGTCAGTTTATCAAACTATAAATCGAAAATGCTTTTTTTTTCCGGATAGGGTCATGAAATATCATGACTACCAAAAGAGAACACATATACAATTATAATTTTAATGCATAAAAAAGTAAAAAGATTGATTTACTTACTAATTGGGCGACGGAAATGTATTTTTCAAAAATGTTCAACTGACGTCGAGTTAAAGGTTTATTTTTTAAATTTCAAAAATAATGAATGAGCCGAATTATTTCGTACACTAACAAACATTAAAAGTGATGTTTCTCCTGACTAGTTTTCAAATTTCAAGACGAAATTCCACACACAACAATGGTACGAGACTTTTAAACGAAAGGGGGGTTAAAAAAAAAATTGACGTAAATTGCCGAAAATAGCGTTAACATTTTTTGCCTTTATTTGCTCAAAACTCTTAAAAATATATAATGTATATTATTATTCATGAATGCACCTGAAAGGATATTCATTTCCTAACGAAATGATGGTATTTTGAGCACTTAAAGTGCTTTAGTTTTTAAGATATGACTATTTGAATAGAACTACCCTCAAATCTGTGATTATCCAAACAGTTTTCTGGTCGATGTGTATTGCTAATAAAAGGCCAAGACGTTACGAGAACGTAACTATAACTTTAAATCTATAAAGGCCAAACTAAATCCTGTTTAGTAGATCAAAAGATCAGATTAATATAGATGGGGAGAAAAACAAATGATTTTATGCAAATGAATGACTAAGTGTACAAAATGTTGCTGAGGTATGGTTCCGTTCAGTCTCTGAGAATGGGTTAGTTTATTGCTAATCGCCTGAGGTGGCCTTACCGAAGAAACACGACAGGCTGCTCAGGCGTTTCTTTGTAGACTAGAGTGCATTTCACCTAGTGCGCTGGTTTTTCAACCCCACCTGACCTTGTCTTTGACCTTGTGCAGAGAAGGAGGTAAATAAACTTCAGTTTGAAATAGAATTTGTTGCTGATTGAATGAATCTCAAGAATAGATCTGTTGTTTTCATGAGATGAAATGGCTGTCTCAATTCAGTTTAACTGTTTTCAAATTTTTTCTATCAATGCAAACATTTATTCATATGCAATAGTGTGAAATTAATTATAATGAGTGCTCAACTACATTAGTAAGAACATAATATATTTATAATATCATATGTTGATTAGTCATCTGTATTGGCAGTTTCTGGGCAATAGGTGTTTGGATTCCACCCCTTCATCAGCAACTGGACTAATAGCACATATCAGGGCAATTGGCCGGTATGGATGACTAATCAGCACATGATTGTATGATATAGATAATTACTATGAAATGGCTGAGAGGAGGGGCTTTCAGTTTCTTCACAAGTAGTTCATACACACAATATTTTCACAAAGTATGCATATTTGTGGATAAAAAAAAAGAAAGTAAATCTACACATTAAGGATAGACCATTAAATTATTTTTTAAATCAAGCAAAAACAAAAATGTGTAGATATTAAAAAAAGAAATAAAACATACTCTATTTTCCAAACGGTCAACAAGACAAGCCAGTCTGTCAATCTGTGGTCCTAAACGGGATTCTGCAAAATAAAAACAACCATTAAAAGAATCTATTTTTTTAGCAATAGTTTTGGTTTTTGTCTGAATATCTTTACTCATTTTTTCTTTATTTTTAAAGAAAGAATCAACATCTAGATATCCGAATACTCTACATATCACCAAAATAGGCTCATTCCAATACTATTTGATCCAGTTTTATTTTATTCAATTAATTAATCTAACAATTAACATTTTATTATAAAGAGAAAGCAAACTTTTTGATAAAAAATAAACTTCCAACATTCTTTTTACACAAAAAGAAAACATATTTTAACAGAGAATTTAACAAGTTAAAATAAAAAAAATGAAGAGATTAAAATATACTAGTGGTTAATTTAAAAATAACAAATGATCAAAGAACAAAACTGGCTGCAATACGTAGAATAATCGATATGAAAATTCAATTTCAACATGTTAAAAAGTTAATGTAAACATTTACTTCGTTGTCATCTCATTCTAAATCTGCTGCAATTGCCAAGTTTAAAAAGCCTTTATGAATATATTAGAAACATCAAGAAGCTTAATCGGATGTTCTACTGGTTTGGCAGGCTGAGAGCAGGCTCAAACAGTTCCCTTGAATAGCCAAGTCAACTCCTGATGGTTCCTGGTGCGACATTAATAGACCCAGACAGGTGAAGAAGTCAGCGTGGGGAGACCAATCGCTTTACAGCTGGAGTTAAAATATGAATCTGTCAAAAAGACCAGAGTATTTTAATCACTTTCAACCCTCTGCCAACACATGGCCAGAGTTTGTCGCTGATTTCATTATTGACTACGACACTAATGTATTGACGCAAATTGCATTTCATTAATGACTGCCGTTTGCCATCCCCCTCTGTTGAGGCTGTCTGGTTCAAGGATTGACGTGAAGCCGGCGATGTCTAAGGCTCTAGCTGGTGATAATAGATTCAATACACCTTATCTAACGAGACTGAACTCAGCCAGCAGATTCTGTTATGTTTGGACATCACGCCGCCTGCAGCTCCACACAAATCAAGTTCTAAGCCTCAGTTTATTTATCAATGGCTTTTAAAAATATTAGGATTTTGATTAAAATAAATTACTCAGAGCATTTAGAAAAAAAGTAAATAAAACGAGAAAGTTCAGTTTCTGCAGATTGATCATTAAAAATGGTCGATTCCATTGCTTGTACGATGATGATAAATAGGATTCACAAAGAATATTGAGACAGAAAAAATGCTAAAAAGTTGGGAAAAAAATTGTCTACCTGCTTTTAGCTAACCTATGCTGGTCTAAAACTAATTACCATTATAAATAAATCCCTGTAGAAAAAAAGTTAAAAACTTTGGACAAACATGCTACATGTGGCAGTGATACATTTTTAATCTAAAAACTGGAACCTCACTTTAGGACCAATCAAGAGTAAGAAAAAATAATTTCCTTAGATTACTTCATTTTTTTTGTATAAAAATATGTAAATTTACATGACTAAGTGAAAAAGTAGAATTAAAAGCAAAACTTAAATACATACTATATTTGTCAGAGTCTGTAGAGATAGTAAAATCTTTAATTTACCATTAATAATCGATAAATGTCATTTGCCGGCTAAAAGATTTTATACAACTGGAGTTGAAGATGGAAAATTTTGGAAACCTAGTAAAGAAATGTACTTCAGCTAATTTTAAAATGAACAGCAGTCATTATATCGATTAGTCTTAGAGATATTATCTAATGCACAATTTGCAAAACATTAATTTTAGAAATTACTCTCAAGTTCTTTGATTTAAGGTTAGAGTAAACAATGCGGTGCTTGTGCTGTTCAGCAGCCGTATTAAAAAATTATTTTTTTATAAAAAAACAATATTATATACTTATTCAGCATTATATTCTTACTCACTGTACAAAAAATCATCCACTAGAACTTTAATTACAAGTATTTTTCCATTCTGCATATCATAACAGCGATTCGTTCACTAAGCCTCCATCTTCTTAAGATTTCGAATTATCTGCTCTTGAAATCTTAAGATGGAGGCTTAGTGAACGAATCGCTGTTATATGCAGAATGGAAAAATACTTGTAATTAAAGTTCTAGTGGATAATTTTTTCTACTTTTTTGTACAGTGAGTAAGAATATAACGCTGAATAAGCATATAATATTGTTTTTAATAAAAAATAATTTTTTAATACGGCCGCTGAAGCACCAACAATGCTTCTTAATATGACAATTCCTGCTAAAAATAATTAAATAAGATTCTAATTTCATATCATGCATTAGTATTAATTAAAATTTTCGTAAAAGATTAATATTTTTTTAAAGAGACTTTCAAATTCTTATCTTTTTGAAAAACTTTGTAAGAAAGCCATTTTGATTGCCGTATAACCTGTAGATGATGAGAAGCCAAATTTAGGGGGGTCACGACCCTGATTCCTGCATTAGTTTTATTGAAGGACATGTTTTCGACACCATTAGGTAAATTCCAGAAACCTTCAGAGCAAAGTCGTAATCGGCAAGGGAAGATAACTAATCAATGTTAAGTTGTGAGTTTTCTTCGCTTCGAAAGGAAAAAAAAAAATCTTAAATTAAAAACTAACTATTTGTTTTCAAAATTTAAAATACTTGTTTACCGAATTTTAAATCTGCATAACATCAAATTAGAGGCTCTTATCTACATTTTGTTAGCAGGAATTGTTATGTCAATGAGCACCAAGTAAACAGACAATCATAAAATCCACACAAATTTTAAAGAGAAAAAAAATTAAGTACCGTGATTTCTTCTAATACGGGGGCTTGCAGGTGATGTTATCGATAAAGGCTTTTTCGGTGGACGTCCACGGCGTTTCCGAGGAAAATCCTTCCCAACAAATGAACTAAATAATATTCTTGGGATAGCTGTTCTTGGAGACTTTGCCTTGCTGCTACCGTTGAGAGTATCCTGTTTCCTTGGTCGACCACGTTTTCTTTTACCATTTCCACTTAAGGCCCGATCGGCAGCTCGTTCCCTTTTTATGTTTTCCGAGAGGCGTGGCCGGCCACGCCCTCTTTTTATTGGAAAAAGAAACTTTTGAATATCACTTTTATCGTCAATTTCTTCAGCTAGCAAGTTTGGATCAGTTGCATTTCTGTTCACAGTGACTTCGTCCATCACATCACCCTCAAATTCCTCGGCTGTAGACGTTTCTTCATCCATCATTTGTGGTTTATCTTTTAAAGGGTCATCCGAAGAAAAATCAGATTTTTTACGACCCATTACAAGCCTAGATAACTCTGAAAAAATAAATAAATAAAGTAAAAAATTAAAAAAAAAAAAAAATTTTTTTAACAAGAAAGCTTATTCTAAAACTAGATTAAAATCTGACAATGAAAACAAATCACGACATAAATATTTAGATTTTTTTCCCTTAAACTGTAGATCTCAAGAGCAAAGGAAATATGCCCGAGAGCAATAATTCCAAAGTTCTTTATTTTATAAAAAGTTTAAGGTCATAATGTTCTTCATTCTTAACATGCTTTAAAGAGCAGAGTTAAAGATAAAATTATCAATTTTGGTAACAATAAATTAATTACAACAATAAGTAAAGGAGTATTAACTAATTTTTTTTAGGGTAAATGTAAAGATCGACGGTCAAAACAGAATGTGATAAATTGTGTATAGGCAATAAAAATGTGGTTTTATGCTGTTTTTTTTTTTTAAATATTAAATGAGGAACCATTTTGAGTTAAGATCTATTTAGTAATATGCATGTAACCTGAAGAAAAATATGCTTGAAATGTGTAAATATGCTAGAAAAATCTAGATTTTAAGAAAATGGAGTCTTATGAGATTGGAAGTGTTGCTGTATTGCTCATAGACCCATGTTTTTTTTTTTTGTATCATTCAAGACTAAAACGTTTTAAAACATTTTTTTCCCTATTGCTACGTAATACTACAATGATTTTAACTCCAAATTTTAACTCCAAAATGTTCTTTATGTCATAATCTTATATATATATATAAAGATTTGCATATACACTTAAAATTTAAAAATTTTTTGTTAAACTTTGTTCACCCCAAATTGCCACTGTAGACGTAAGAGGCTACTTAGAATTAGGGTGAAAGTTTTGAGGGGTCATAATAAATTGGGAGCTGTGCAGCAAATGCTTGTTAACATTAGTTTTAAATTTCTGCATGTCGGTACAGTCGGGGAAACAGGGAGGGAGTTCCAAAGGCCGACAGCATGAGGAAATCTATTGGAGTAGAAGGCTCTCTGGCATCTGGGGACCTCCACAGTGAATGGATGAAAATTAGCTGATTGTCGTGTTGGTCGAGTGCATTTATGTCGAGAGGGCATCAGAACAGCATTCCATTGAAGTACTTATAAAACAAGCACAAGGATGCAACATTGTGGCAATGGGACAGGGGCTGGAGCTTGGTGGATAGTGAGGGACCTATTAGATTAGACTCTTTTGGACCTTGTCTAAAGAAAAAAAAATTGGCTACTAGATAATAACACTTAAACTAATGTTATCACTTGCACACTATTCTGTACAGATATTGGTGATCAGGAAATGAGTGATCATAAATGGGTAAATTTATAGAGAAAAGTGATCCCCACTCTAAAATATTGACTAAAAAAAAACCCCTCAAAACACAGGATTCTCTAACAAAATACATGGTAAGTGTACAAAGAAAAAAAAAAATGGTCAGATTAGTGATGTTCAGAAAGTGGGTGATCATTTTACATTAAATTTATATAGGAAAGTCATCGTGTGCTCTAAAATATTTGATAAATAATTTTTTTTTTTTTTAAATAATTGAATTCTCAAGCGACATGATCAGTAATTGTACACAGAAAAAAAAAAAATGGTCTTAAAAAAAAAAAAAAAAAAAGTCGTGGGCAAATACCGAAAAAGCTCCTAATTTTTTTTTTTTTTTAAATTAAATCATTTTAGAAAACAAAATTAAAAAACAATAAGCTACAGCAAGTTTCTTCGTACACATCAAATGCTGGAATTAAACTTGAGCTAGAAAAATATAGTCACTATTGTTATAAACTAGTCGAAACTAGGCTAAAGACACATGATTCAAGTTCATAATTAAGTACAAGAAACTTTTTTTTTTAAAGAAAAAGGTTAATACCAAAAGAAAAAAAATTCACAGATGGGAGTTTTTCATTGATTTTAGAAGAAAAATTGGTGCTAATTCCGAATAGGCACCCATAGATTTGCAATGTTTCTATCAAATCGAAAGAGTTAAAGCGACAGTTATTCTTTATATTACTTATTCATTACTATTTAATTGCAGAACCCACCGTAGCTCAGGATTAACGCATAAGAAAAAGAAGATTTGTTACTATTTAATGCCTTGTCCCAATTTAGTCACCACCATATTTCATTGTAAAACTTTTCTGCCCGCCCCCAAAGAAACTTTTTTTTGTTTTCTGAATGATTTTGCTCTGGGCATGATTTTGACCCCCACTTTCGAGCACTGCCAGAAAGGATGCTCAAATTAACCCAAAGCACACTTATTTGCCCAAAAAACAGAAGCTATTGAATGAGCAAAGCTCATTAATGCCCCGACCTTGATTGCATAGCGTCTATGGGTCATGCCCTGTAGTCCCCTTTCCAACAAAAACTTCCTTTCATTAACCAAAAAAAAAAACAAACAAACAAAAAAAAAAAAACAAAAAAAAAAACATTACATTCTATATGCAAAGAAAATCACATTTTGCGTTAAATAAGTTGTAAAGAAAAAACAAACAAATAACCAACCAAAAAAAAGAAGCAAAATTTAACAAGACACTTAAACATAAGAAAAAAAAAAAGTGTTTTCATGGATGTAATAATAAAACAAAAAATGAGCTTAATCATTATGATGCCATTAATAATAAGTTTCAATGTGTTAGCTGCTAAAATAAAACTTACATGTATCGTTTCCACACAATTTTTGTGATGGCATGTAATTTTTAATATTTAACGCTGGGTATATCTAAGAATTATTAATGCCATCTTTGACAGGTCAATATACTGCCAGAGTACCCCTACCCCTATGACAAAATTTTGTTTTTTGGTGGTTTTATGTTAGGCTGGGTCTAGTCTACAACATGGTAAAAGTTGGACAAAATCGTAGCATGGGAAAGTGTTAAATTTCAAAGTTTTTTTTTTTTGGTTTATAAGTCACATATTTTCAAGGTCGAACAAGAGTTCAGCAGCCATCAGAGAAACCTGACCTTTATGCGAACAGACTGCGAGGAGACCATGGTGCTTTGAGAAAAGGGTGCTAAAGGTGTCAACCGTGCAAGTATCGAAAGGTGTCAAAGTCATTGTTAAAGCCAGAGCTAGTGTTCACAAAACATGTTGGGTGAAGTGATCCCGAGTAGTTGTAAATTTAAATATGAGTTAATAAACAAATATATGAGAATGAATTTGAATGAGAAAACTTAACATGGTCAAGAATTAATTGTTTATTTACTTTTTACAATTGGAAGAGGATTTACTAATTAATTTGAACATTTATGTTGGAGTTGATACGACAACATATTTCTAAAATGTCCGTCTGTTGGCAGGCAAAGGGAAGTTACTCTGCAATTGAACGCAAGGGAAGTAACTGACAAGTTACTTTAATAATTCTATTTTGAATGTCTCATTATTTTTCCAGGTAGAAATGCTTTGACTTAACACCTCCCCTTTGAGATTTGTTTTTTTACGTGGCCCGACTTGCATTGGATTCAAATGATTTTTTATGCGAACAGAACTCCTTGGTAATGTCTTCAGTTGAGTTTGAGGTTGTTTCTTTTGGATGACTGGGGTTCGTTGTTGAGGCAAATCAAATGTATCCAACAGTATCTCCAATGGGAAAGTATCTTGTGTATTTTGTGTGCCTTGCACGTCAGTCTCTGTGAGATGTGAGGGTTGCAACTGATTTGCGTGTCGAACCCAAACAGAAGACTGCACATTGATGTCAAACAGTATTTCATTTCTGCTTTTGCGCAAAATGTAACCCTGTGTCCATTTTTGATTACCATTCCGATAGTCATTTGCTAAGACTGTCTCGGTTTGAAAGTGCGACTTACTGCACCATGACAGTTTAACTACCGCTTCATCTGCATGTTTTTCTTGAGAGAATTTTGTGGATCTGGACGAATGGCATCCATTGGTAAACATACTTTCCGGTTCAATAGTTTCAGTTAGTGAACTACTATTAGGTTTATTTGGGTTCGAAGTAGCTCTATAACTTGAAAGGAACATCTCTCGTATTTCTGGAGGAGTTCCCTCCCCTTTAAGTTTTAAAAGTGCTCTCTGGCTGTTGGATTGAGGGTGAAAAGATGGAGTACGGATGTGTTTGATACTGTTCTGTTTGCAGAAATCTGTGAATTTCGCTAAAGTCAATGCAGTATCTTTGTCAGAAACTATGGTCTCTGATACTCCAAATCTGCTAAAAATATGTTGCAATTTTAAAATTGTTTCCTCAGAGGTAATGCGGTTCATTTGAAAAATCTCAGGCCATTTACTGTAAGCATCCACTAGTAGTAGAAAACATTTTCCATCAATGGGTCCTGAAAAATCAATATGAAGACGTGACCAGGGTGAATCTGGAATAGACCAAGAAAAAAGTTTAGCTTTTCTTGGAACTTTTGCAGCTAACTGACCTTTTGAACAGTTTTGGCTCAGTTCCTCTAATTGTTTGTACATGTTTGACCAATAGACATAGCTACGTGCTAAGGTTTTCATTCGGCTAACATCTTAGTGTCCAAAGTGAAATTGTTTTAAGACACAATTTTGCAATTTTAAAGGAACAATAACATGTTCTCCAAAAAGAATACAGCCATCAACCTCAGACAATGATGATTGACGCTGAAGAAAGGGTTTAAGGTTTTTGTCTTTATATACCTTAGACTATTTTGTATGATGGAAGTACAACACTGATTTGAGTAAGGGGTCGGAAGCTGTAGACTTACTAACCATTTGTGAATGGAATCCATACGGCTGAATTCTTTCAAATGTAGAAATCAAACGTTTTAGAAGTTTTTGTTGTGTAGCACCTGTAACAATGTTATCGGTGAATGCTGCAACTCCTTTCAATCATGTTAACATTGCTGAAATATGGCTGGAGCTGGTTTGACTCCGAATGGAAGTCAGTTGAATCTAAACAGTCCCTTGTGAGTGTTGATTGTCAGAAGCTCTTTTGACTCCTCATCAACCTCCAACGGCAGGAAAGCATCTGAAAAATCAATTTTCGCAAAAATTCACCATTTAATTTTGCGAAAAGATCCTTTAGCAAAGGCAAAGGATACTGGTGTGCATTTAAACAATTGTTTAATCTTGTGGAATAATCGGCACATGTCCGTACTCTTCCATTCGTCTTTTTAACCACAACAATGACAACTGCCTATGCAGAGTAATTAGTTGGTTGTAGTACTCCTGCTTGCAGACGTTCCAACTCCTTGTTCACTATGTCTAGTGCAACATACGGTACCGGACTTTTGGCTCTGAAAATAGGTTTTGCATCAGATTTTAATTTGAGAGTTGCTTTTGATTTGGTGCAAAATCCTCAACTATTCTGAAAAAACATTTCCAAATTTAGACTGGAGTATTTCTGTAAATTGTATATCAATATCAGAAACTGATGACATATTTAGAGTGTTAAAAACATGCTTGAGAGGAATATCGAAAAGTCCTAAATTCTCTATCTAGTTCAATCATAACAAATTCAAACCAGAATTATTAGAGAGATAGCATGTTCCAGCAAATGTTTTTATACCAAAAGACACATTGCAATTCAACTCACCCGTCAGACGACACACTTCGATCTATATGCTGTGTTTCTGTTAACTCCGGCTTCCTAATGTTTTCCCACGTTGATCGTGAGATGAGGGTAATGTCTGAAGACGTGTCCAATTGAAATTTAACTGGGTTGCTATTTACAGCAATAGTGATGAATTTTCTGCAAGATTGAAAATCGATTTTAAATGTTTGTTCCAGGGTTTCTTTTTTTTTTTTTTGGAATCTCCTGTGTGTAAAATTTGAGTGACTTTTGTGTGTTTTTTCCTTTTTGAAGATTACAAAATCCTTCTTTGTGTCCGAAATTGAAGCATTTCTGACGTTAGTGTTTTTAATGGGCAAAAACTTCACAATTCCAACAAGCACTTGGAGGGATCTTACTTACTGGAGGTTTATTAGCCTTTGTTTGGACATTATTGTGGATGGATTTTTGAACCATCAGTGTCGTTAATAAACATAGGCATTCCGTAGTGAGAACTTTAACTGTGATATCTTTATCTTGGTCCAGTCTTGAGAGTAAACGTGTTCGAATGTCTGAATACTGTGCAAATTGAAGTCCAGCAATAAATATAAGACATTTAAATTGATCGTCTGTGAGGGATTTCATTTAAAATCTTTGGTATTCAAGATTTACTTGCCAGACAAAAGTAATGTAATTATCAACATCGATTTCTGTCATTTTTAAGCAATTATAGCGGACGTTGAATAACGATTGCTGAATGCTGAAAATGTCTGTATATTGGTCAATTTCTCAGTGAAGGACACATTTGTTGCTTGTTTAGGAAGAATAAAATTTATCTAACGATTATATTCGTTTGCTCCTAATTTTTATTTTTAATAATAAACGTACCTTTGTGCCATCGTTCATATGGGAAAATTCGGTTGAGAAAGTGTCTTTTCAACATAAAAACCATGAACTAAAAGTTAATCCTCAAGGCTCATCATAGGCTTTAGAGTTTGCAAAATCATTGGTTATTTTGCTGTTATCCATCTTTGGGTTGGACGTTGTAAAAAATGTTGAAAAGTGAAAAAAAAAAAACAAATAACTTTTTAATTTAAACACTTATTTGAAACTTTGTTAAAAAAAAATAATTTCGAAAATTTTTTGCGTGTTTTGTCCCGCTTGTTAATCCAGCTTCGTTTGTGTTTTTTTTTTTTGAACGCAGATAAGTCAACGGATTTTTCATTCGGCACTGTCCAGCGTTTAACGTAAACATCCGGAAAGCACCGATGCCGAGGGACTTTTAGTGCGGGTCCCAATGTAAAAAAGCACCGTTTAATATTTTGCATTTTGAAATTCGATACCCCCCCTTTCATGTTACCGCCGGCCTCGGCCACATCTCTAAAGAAGCACCCAGAAAGAAAACCTTTTTTGCAATTTTTAAAGGGACCATCTTTTGTTGACATACGATACGTTTTATTTAAAAAAAAATTATTATTTGTACTTTTAATTCATATTTATAATTTTTTTTTACGTTATGAGTCCCCCTAAAAAAAAAAAAAATTTGATTCACTCCTCTATAAATAAGGAAGGGAATTTTGTTTGTCACCATTTTGTTGTCATAATGCACAAGCACCAATTTTTTTATTATCGTGAAAAACAAAATAAAACTTCAAAATTGAAAAAAAAAAAAATGCTCATTTTGGACTAATTTTTTTTTGTTATATGAGTAATGATGCATAGTAAAAATGGCACAAGTGAATAATTGGGAAAAATGTCAGAAAGCAAGAACATAGAAAAAGGAGAAGCATAATAAATATATGTCCTGTGTTGAAGATGAATTAGCTCAATTGTCAGTGGTCCAATTATTGAACAGAGCCATGGCCATCGTAATAAAGTCGTGACAAAGCCCACAACTAGAAATATGTTATTATATATTACTAGTTGGCTGCATAAATAAGTATAATCCTGTGTGGAAGATGATCACCAACTTTCCGACCAGATAGCGTTTGAATGCCATGTAACCGTTTTAGTTAAATATTAGATGTAACCATGTTCGTGTTTTTCTTGGGAGGGGGGGGGTGCCATATGCACTTAGGGTCTGGGTGGCAGTGCTCGGGTTACAAATTTTATTCAATCGTATTTATTCAAAATCTTTATGAAACATTTTCATCAGTTTATTTCTGAGATTTTCATATGTACTCTAATTTTTTTTTTAAAATAAATATCAGCTATGAAGGCCGTTGTGGCATTCAATGGTTACCCATCACATTAAGTTAGGTCTTGTGTCACATCCCACCTTGGTGAGGAGGCAGATAAATATCTACTCTCAATAAAGCTTTATTAAAATACCTCCCAATCTGTATGATACAATGTGTCAGTTTTAAAAACTTTCAAATTTACACATTTAATTTATATTTCATGGATTACGGTAAAGAGATACATAAAATCTTATTGAATAATCAGAAAGAGCACATAATTTTACATAAGAGTACCAACTTTCATAAGAATAACTTAAAAAAATAAATAAATGACAGAGAAATTACTGAATTTCTTGAAATTCAGAGGTCCGTATTTTGGCCCACTAAAGGATTATAAAGAAAAATGTCAAATGATAAACAGGAATTTCAGCAGTTATTTAAAGTGACAAAATTTGTGTTTTTCATTGGACATAACTTTTGAACCACTGATGGTATTTGCAATATTTAAACGGTTTTTAGCTTCTTTTACACAGCCTTATTCAACCAAGTTGATAAAATAATTAGTTAAAAAAAAAAAAAAAAATCAACTTATAATACTTGAGCCAATACTGGGCTGGTCTTAGCTCTGATCTTGTCATCAAGCAAACACTAATGCGCTCACTCAAAAGCCAAGGTGGGATCACATGGGGGAGTGGGATGTCCGAACACCAGAGAACAGTTTGGGCCATGTCGTCCACTGTCATCTGCTTACAAGCTCCCCATGCAAGAACTTATCGCATAAAGTTAGACAACAAGCGAACAACATAAGGAGTTGCCTGCCTCTCGGGTGAGAAGAGATGAGACAGACCTCGGGAAAGTTGCAGAGCAAATTGACAGCTTTAAACCGTTTTCAGGTGATGAATCATTACGCAATATTATCACAGCGATTACTGCCAAAGAGGATGCCAATGTTCACGACCTTTTCGAAATCAGAAAACACATTTTACAGAAGATGGATGGACAATCAGTTTTCTCGTACTCTCACAAACGGAGTTTGAAGGCAAAGACTAGCATTGAGCAAGAACGTTAAAATTTCTGCAGATCATAGCATTGACCCAGCACTTTTATTCCAGAGGTTTCTCGTGGTCTCACAGATGGGTGATCTAAGACTGGATGATGTCATGTCCTGTGAATTCTGTCTCTACCCGATGTCTTTGTTCGAAGGAAAGGGCATCTTATGCCAAGCAGACAAACTCCCCGGATATCCTAGCACTAAGTGAAACGAACCTTCAATCCTCAATCTCCTCTCACCACTTTGACATGACTGATTACCTTCCACTTTACCATAAGGACTGACAAACATATGCACGGGCTAGGAGTTTATGTTCGGAACACCCTCCTCTTGACAAGAGAACATAGGTTAGAATCAGATGACCAAGCCTACATGTGCTTCAGATTGACCTTACATAACAGAGTTAGTTACTTATATTTTTAATACCATTCTCCTTCGACCCAGGACTGTATCCGGCTTGACTGTCTCTAAAAGCTTAGATAGAGCACTCTCACTCGACTCGAATGCCCAAATACATGTATTTGGGGATTTTAATGCACACCACCGTAACTGGTTGAGATTTTCCAGCGTTACTGATGAAGCTAGGAACTCTACGTTTAATTTCTCCTCAGCTCACGACCTCTCACAGACTGTCACTTTTCCGACCCGCCTTCCTGATTGTGTGGATCAGCAAGCCTCACTTCTTGACCTGTTCTTGACCTCACTACCCGATGCTTATGTGGCGAATGCCCATAGCCCACTCGGAAACTCTGATCACGTTGTGGTAATAATATTTATCCTCTTAAAAACTCGTCTAAAAGCTGATGAGCCGTTGCTCAAAACAACGAAAAACTATGAGCAGGCTGATTTTGAATCCCTCAGGGATCACATCAGCGATGCCCCATGGGGTGAAACCTTCTCACTCCCTGCTGATCAGTGTGCAAATGAGCTAACTGAATGGGTTAAAGCAGGCATTGATGCTTATGTCCCCACGCGAAAATTCTTCAGCAAACCCCACTCTCCTCAATGGTTCACCTTAGAATGTGCAGCTGCTATTGCTGAGAGGCAGAAGGCATTCCGAAAATTCGGCCGCCATAAGTCAACTACGAATAGACAGAAATTTATGAAGGCAAGAAATGATTGCAAAGTAGTGATAGATGAAGCAAAGAGAAGGTATAAAGAGATAACCAAAAATCGCATTTAGTCACAGAAACTAGGTACTCGTGATTTCTGGAAAATCTACAATCGATGTTGTTTGCACGGCAACTGATAAGGCTGAACTACTTGCCAAGCATTTTGCCTTCAACTCCACTTTGGACTCAGCAAACCACCCCCTCCCTGAATTCCCATTGCGGACTGAAGCCACACTTGAGAACCTGGTCACCCCATCTCAGGTCAAAGTCATAAAAAACCTTGACACATCCCAAAGCTTGTGAGCCTGATCTTAGACCAGTAATAGTAATAAAGAAATGTTCTGCTGAGCTGGCCCCTGTCCTCTCCAAACTATACAACAAATGCCTTGCTGAATCTTATTTCCCTGATAGTTAGAAAATTGCCTGTGTGGTACCAGTATTCAAGAATTCTGGAGATAGAACTGATCCTCTAAACTACCGCCCAATCAGTCTACTTCCGATCTTTGCTAAAATCTTTGAATCATTAATCAATCTAGCTATAGTCCGGCACCTAGTTAATGTAAACTTCTTTGTGATCATCAATACGGATTTAGACAAGCATGATCTACCGCAGATATCCTAACGGTCATCTCTGAACATATATATCATACACTGGATAAGGCAGGTGAAGCTAGGCCGGTAGTGCTTGATATATCCAAGGTCTGGCATGAAGGGCTTCTCCTAAAACTGCACTCATATGGTATTACTGGACAAATATTTAATATAATTAAATCCTTCCTAACAAAAAGATAGATCCAGGTTGTCCTCGATGGCCGTTCATCAAAGCAACATGACATAAATGCTGGTGTAACCCAAGGATCCATCCTAGGACCTCTACTGTTCCTGATTTTCATAAATGACCTCCCTAATGTAATTGAGACCGAGATAGGAATATTTGCTGACAACACCACGCTCTACTCTCGTCATGTGGGCAAAACCGACGCGCACATACCTGAGGCAATGGCTGAATCCTTAGAAAATGACCCCCAGTCTGTAGTGGATTGGGGTTAAAAATGGATTTTAATGCCGCAAAGACAAAGCTTCTTTCCTTCAACAACTACAAGAAACCTCTTCAACCACCGATTGTCATGGCAAATAACACCGTAGCTGAGAGTTCATCATTCAAACTCCTTGGCCTAACTTTCACAGATAACATGAATTGGAATAAATACATTGAAGACATTGCCAGGGCTGCTGCAAAGAAGGCGGGCTCTCTCAACCGTGCTAGTAAACTTCTCACACCTGACATTATCCTATATCTCTACAAAGCCACCATCCGCCTATTCATGGAGTATTGTTGCCACATCTGGGCTGGTGCATCATCCACTAGTCTCTCCCTATTAGACAAGGTTGAAAAAAGAATCGCCAACTTAATAGGTCCCTCACTATCTACCAAGCTCCAGCACCTGTCCCATTGCCGCAATGTTGCTTCCTTGTGCCTGTTTTACAAGTACTTCAATGGTTGTTCTCTGATGAACTTGCTGCTCTGGTGCCCCCACAGCGCAAATTCACTAGACCAACCCAACAATCTGCCAAATCCCACCCATTTACTGTGGATGTCTCCAGATGCTGGAGAGCCTTTTACTCCAAAAACTTCTTTCCTCATGCTGCTGAACTCTGGAACTCCCTCCCTGCTCCCTGTTTTCCTGACGGTACTAATATGCAGAAATTTAAAACTAATGTAAAAAGACATCTCGCTACACAGCTCCCAATTTAGGTTGACCCCCATCCCCCAAAAAAGTCTCACCCTTTTTCTCAATAGCCCCTTACGTCTACAGTGCAGACTGCCTTGTTTGGGGTAAACTGTGAAAAAAACAAAAAACAGCGGCTCTCAGAAATTATGTTGAAACAAAATTGGACAGTGCTGTGACACAAACCGGTAAATTTGTCGTTTCTTGCTCAAAATGGTGGACAGCTCTGACGTCAATGAATCGTCTATTTTCCGACCTCACAAATGAGTAAACCCAAATAAATTGTTTGGGACTAATTTCCCAATTATATTTCCTTTAAAATATTTTAACGGTAAATTGAAATTAGTCCAAAACAGTTTTTTTTGGGGGGGGGGGGGTTACTTACTCATTTGTGAGGTCGGAAAAGAGCAGATGATTCATTGACGTCAGAGTTGTCCACCATTTTGAGCAAGAAACGACAAATTTACCTTTTTTGCTAAGTTTTTTTCTTTTCGTTTTGTTTCAGGAACCCGCGTTTAATTTTATGTAGTCGCCTTTTGTCTATCCCGAAATTCTTATACTCGAAGCCTGCTAAATTTTTATCGTTGAAACAAAGTTTTTTGAAGTGTTTCAAAAATTTGTTGTTACTATTTGTGTAATAAGCGGTGCTTCTTCAGTTCAGCCCCTATATTGTTATCCGCCATTTTGAGCAGGAAACGACAAATTTACCGCAAGACATTTTCAAACTGAAACTAAATACCGCCAAACAATAAGGCTTGTTTACATAGACGCAAAAATGCATTTTGATGGATTTAATTTCGTAGTTTTTTTAGTTTTTTTAATTTTTAAATGTTTCGTTCGGTCTAATGCTTTAAACGATTATATTTTTTTATTTCAATAAATAAGTAATTAATAGTAAATAAAAATAATGTAAGTCACATGGAGACGAGAAAAACACGAGAGGGTAAGAATTTTATTAACAGAAATGAGAAAACAATTAAATTGAACTAAAAAAAATGGGGAATGTTTTACAATAGCCCTACAACTCGCGAGTCGGGTTAAGTAAATTAAGAATATAGACATGGTCTTGAATTAGTGAATTATTTTAGACTATTTGATATACTCGTTCATTTTGTTTAACATCTTGGCCATATCTATTCCTTGCAATTAATTTGAGGTTGGAAAAGTAAATTTCTTTGATCAGGCACGATTTCTAAAAACAGTTTTTTGTTTTGTTTTTAATATTTCCAAACAAGTGCGTGTAAATATTATTTTCTTACTAATTTTTTAATTTTAATTGTATATCGAAAAAGCTTACAAAACTCGATACAGCTTGAATAGTCTATATATATATATATATATATATATATATATATATATAAAATGACGTTGTGTCGATTACATTCAAATGTTTTTTTTTTACCGCCACTGCCGCAAAAATTATTAGGTTTCACTTAACAAAAAATAAAATTTTAAAAATAGAAAAAAATATCAGGACAAAAATATATGCATATATATTTTTTAAAGTTATTTGCTAAAGTTTATCAAATGTTTGAGAAGAAAGAAAATTTTAAATAATACGTGAAACCAACGAAATAACATTGAAATAAATTCGTAACATGGTGCTCATATTTTAATCTCGGCACAGCCACATTTTTCCGTTATTTTTCTCAAATGAACAGAGACTGTACACCTTCATATTTCCCCTTAAAATTTAACGGATTTTATTTATTTTTTTAAATATAATAATCATATAAAACTAAGCTGAATAATAAAAATACATAAATTAAATAACTGTGAAATATTGAGTGAAAAAGTGCACTTTCCAGTCATTGCTCTTACTTTATTATTAATTAAAACAGAGAAATGGATTAAAATTGGAACAACAGAAGATAAACATTTTTTACTACTTACCTTCGATTTTTTGCAATGTAGACTCAATTTTAGAAAGATTTTTAAGAATATTTTTACTGAAATTTCTAAAGATGAAAAAAAAAAAAGGTGAAGAGATTTATTCACTGAGAGAAATATTAGTTTTAACTAACCTCCTTTTCTAGTGGTTTACTTCCGGTAAACTGTGTCCCTCGCTTATTTATTTCCGGAAAACGAAGCTTCACACCGCTACCTCCTTTAAAATCAACTAGAACATGTTTATTATTATTATTATTATTTATTTATTTTTTTTTTAATTTTTACACATTTTTTTGATTTGTTCGACTGAAAAAATAATAATAAATAATATACGTTTTTACACTTAAAATAAAAATTTTAAAAATATATTTTTATTTTTTTAATTTATTTTTTTAAGTTAATTTTTTTAAACCAATAGAAAACCCCAAATCCCAAAACGGCAAATTAAATTTTAAATAATGATAATTAATATTGCATCTTTTTCTAATTATATATATATTTATTTATTTATTTATTCTGCACTTTTGAAATAAAAATAAATAATTTAATATTAAATGTATTTAAATTTATTACGATTTTTTTTATGTAATATAAATATTTTTTTTAAAAATGGAGTTAGATATTTTCTTTTTTTTTTTTAATAATAATGTGTAATAATATTTTTAAATTGCTGGATAGATTAGTGCTGAAACCAAACGTATGTTATTGTTGTAATGCGTCTCCTTTCTCTATTAATGTAACTATTTTTAACAGATTTAGAGGGAGCCAAAAATGTACGCCCTGAGAAATAACGTTAATATTATTTATTATTAACATACATAACTTTCTCCATGGTTAAAAAAAAAAAAATACCTGACCTTAAAACTAGTTAATTATTTTTTTCATATTCTGCAGAAAATAAGTAGAAAAAATAATTTCAAATCTCATTCTATTTTTTAGTTTTCTTTCGAGTTGATCCCTTTTTATTCTGCTCCTTCTAAATAAACTATTGATTTTAAATAGAATTTTCGTTGTAAAAATTTATTTAAAATACTTTATTTCAGTATGTTTTTTTAAGACGTCATCACACACAGCATCCACTTCTTATGACCTTAATTAAAAATTACAACACCGATTTGATTAATTTGGATGATTTGAGACGAAAAAATATATTTTAAAATTGAATAACACAAAATTCCAATAACAAAAATTTAAATTTGAAATAATATTTGTTAATATTTTTCTTCTTTACTTAATATTCTGAGTTATAAAAAAATAAAGTGTTCAGTTTGTCTCATATATTTTAAATTTAACAATTAAAATACCCACCCCATCCACCACAAAATAATGCTAACATAATGGATTGTATATCAAGATTTGGAATTTATGACAATAATAATGATAATAATATCAACATGAATGTTTAAACTACTGTGGAAAAATCGACCTAGTTTTGAATGTAAAATAAAATATTAAAAATGCATGTATCAGCCAATCAGAGGCCTGGAAAATATACGCCCAACAATGCTCAAAAAAAGTTGTTGAAATAATCCCCCCCCCCCCCCCAACGGCCAGGAGCTGATCAAACCCCTTATACACAAATCCAACAATTGAGAAAGTAATTCTTGCAAAGATTTTGTCTGTGTAAGCACACACAACCAGTTGCTATGACAACCAATCCTAACCTGTTGAACTGTCACTCATTTGCACAAGCGAAAGAGTTAATTGTGAAACAGAGTGAGAGAAACACTTGCACATTAACAAATACACGCACAACACCATCTACTGCCACTGCAATGATTCTCTTTCAGGTTCAACCAAGACTCAGTTTCTCTTTTCTCTCCAGCATTAAACGTTTTTGGATCATTTAAACGTTACTGACATATTTAGATAAAACTTGTATGTTGCTATGCTACTAGACATTCTGTACAAACGGAATTTACATCCATTGTAATGTAACATCTCGTAGGAAACGTGAATATGTAACAGTGGTACAACTACAACGACAGCCGCCATTACAATTTTGAATTTGTGCTTAATTTATAAGCTCAATGCTGATTGTTGCAAGCATTTAACTTCCTTTCTGGCTTGACCAATCAGGGGCCATCTCTCATGCGAGCTGACCACGTGATGAAAGATTATAAAAGGGTTAACACAGGACTAACAACAACTCAATGTTGCTCGGACTAACCACAAACTTCTCTCTTGGGACGCAACATAAACTACTCGGGCCTCTGGCTCGGGGTTCGACTTCGTCAAGAAGACCCAAGATTCTAACATGGCTATCTCTGCTGACACATGTGGACTACTTAATGCAACATGCACACATACTTACATACACAGACATTTCTTGACTTTCACACATGTGTACTGTACTGTAACATTCTTCATATATGAACTCTTTCTCTTTTATTACAAACAGGACATTGCCGGACTTCCGTACCTGTGTACGGATACATGTCCTTCATATATGAACTCTTTTCTCTTCCCTACTAACAGGACATTTATTTAACACTATGTTGACTTTCTGACCTTTCCTCTTCGTTCATACTCATTGACGTGTTCATTCACTAACACTCTTTTATTGCTACTTTTAATTACATGTTAACGAAGACGACCAATAAAGTTGTTTTAAATGTTAGAATGAGACGTTGTCATCCTATTCTACAAATAAACTGGCAGTCAGTCATCGTGGTGTACACTTATTCTCATGAAACCTTATCAAAACATATGTATTTTGTATGGATTGCTTTTGTTGCAGATAGAATGGTAACCATCTGGAATATCAGAGGGAGGCTAACAGGTGCTACACCTTTCTCAAGGGAGACCTGGAATTGTGCAAGGCAGGGTCATTCAGCTCCCTCGGGTATTTTACATAGCCCGCAAATTTGAGTACAAATAACCAATAAAAAAAATGTTTGAAAAATATTATAAAATAGGTGAAATACTTTAGCTGGTGTAGAGGGATGTACATATAATCAAATAAATAACTATACAAAAGTAATTAATTTTGATTAATAACTTGTTAAGACAACGAAAAAAAAGAGTTGGTAGAATACGAAAATTCAAAAAGTTTCAGAATGTTCCAAGTGAAAGAAGCTTTTTTTGTCTCTAAGGAGAAAATGAGAACATGTTCATTTAGACTTTCACCTTGCGAGTTTGTGTGTGAGAGTTGTGTATGTAAAATCAATACTTATTGTAGATGTGTGTGTATATTAGTTTGGCTCTGTTAGTGATAGAGTATGTGCGTCCATAAACTTGTGTTTACATGCGTTTGGTTAGTGACATGTATGTGCTTCATTAGCCGTACAGTAGTTTGTGAATGTTTCTCATCATGTGTGCACTATTGCCGAAGGCCTTTCGAGTCCCAAAAGGTCGAGGCTGGATTGAAATGCGTGTACGTGTATTGAGTTTGGAAGAAAAACAGGAAAAAGAAGAAGAAAAACGCTGTGCTTGGGTTTTTATAGCAGGCACAAATTTTCGGGAGTGAATATTTCTTGTGTTATTAAAAGAAACTGCTGATTTGATTTTTTGTCTAATCGAGAGTCGATATGTAAAAATAACATTCGTTGCCGCTGCTGCTTCTAAAACTTAGTTATTTATTTGATTATATGTACATTCCTCTACACCAGCTAAAGTATTTCACCTATTTTATAATATTTTTCATACATTTTCTTTATTGATTATTTGTACTCAAATTTGCGGGCTATGTAAAATACTCGAGGGAGCTGAATGACCCTGCCTTGCACAGTTCCAGGTCACCCTTGGGCAAGGTGTAGCACCTGTTAGCCTCCCTCTGATATTCCAGAGGGTTACCATACAGGCGTGGTTGCGTCTCAAGTATCCAATAAGGAAATGACAACCCTCTACCTACACAGGTCAAAGCCTTCGGCAGTAAGAAGGCGGATGTGTTTCAGGCAGACAAAATTAAATAAATCAATGGCTGAGAAATGAGCTGGCACGTGGATGACTTTAGCATAGCTGAGCCATACTGGGTGGCAGCGAACAGTCCAGTGAGCGGACACTGCAAAAAATCCCTCAACGGCAGACCAGTCTGTATGTAAGGTTGCGAAGTCAGTGCGTTTGGTTGTCTTGATTTTTGTGCAACTGAATATAAACCTGCCTGCCCAAGATGTTGTCTGTTGTTTATGCATCAACCTATCCATGTTAAACAAACCCATGCACAGGCGTCTTCAGGGACACAAGTAGTGGGACAAAAGATCAAAGAAAAGAATGGAAGGAAGTCTGGCGGCAATCTGAAGAATGCGATGGGGACAGGATTGTGATATCTGGAAGTCTTTAGTGTTCAACCGGCACGTCGAGCACCGGATAATTAGTTCAGTCGCTTCACTCATGGATCCGAAGCAAGAGAGTGATTCGGCAGTGACACCCGTGACTGAGCAGCCATTTTCAAGTCGGCATAAACGAACACCTGGGGAAAACTCCTATGCCACAGTAATCAGCGCATATGCCCCCACATTCGATGCCGATGAACAAACCTAGAAGGTGTTCTACAATGACCGTGACAAACTTCTTTCCGCCATTCCGATTGAAGATAAAATCATTCTTTAAGGTGATTTTAATTGGTAGGGATTCTTAAATTTGGAAAGGAACCATTGGCAAAAAGGATGTGAGTAAAATAAATTCGAATGGAACACTTTTACTTTCAAAATATGCCGAATACAATCTCATCGGCGCTAACACGCTTTTTAGACGAAGAGACAAATGCAAGACTGAGATCAAAACATTAGCATCTTATAGACTATATTATTGTTCGCGTACATGATAGGAGAGATGTTCTAATTACAAAAGCTGCTCCATTCACCGAGGACCCCTGGATAGACCATTGTTTAGTTCTCTCAATAATGAGAATCAAGCTGCAGCATAGGAAGAAAAAACGAAATATACCTCAGATGCTAAAATTCAACGTCGAATTGCTGTGGGATCTGACTAAGCAGCTTCAGCTACAACAATCGCTTCTTCAGCACCTACCTGGCCAACATCCCGCCAGTGCTGAAAAACATTGCCAAAAGCTGAAATCTGCCATTTTGGACGCATGCGGGGAGTGGATTGGCTTGAAGAAATATAAGAATCAAGACTGGTTTGACGAAAATTACAAAAAAATAAAAGATCTAATCGAGCAAGCAAGAAAAACGCTTGCATCACCAGGACTGGCGGGACAGTTATAAAAGTGTGTGTGTGTGTGTGGGGGGGGGGGGCTCTCCTAAAAAATGGGGGGGGCCCGGTTAAACACATGCATATATAACTTCATTATTGATGACTGTAAAGTGAGGGGGGCCAAGTCATAAAGTGGGGAGGGGGGCTTGAGCCCCTGGTGCCGCCGTCCATGATGATATCTCAATGACCCGATCTCAGAAGTCAAAAAGAGAAAATATAGAGAATTAAAAGCCAAAGTACAAACATCTGCAAGAGCCATTAAAAACAACTGATGGACGAACAAATCTAAAGAAATACAACTTTATGTTGATAAAAACGACATAAAAAATTTCGTTAGTACAACTAGAATTATCTATGGTCCCAGCACACAAGGCCTAGCTCCTTTGCAAAGTAGGGATGGCTCTCGAATTCTCAAAAATAGTGAAGAAATCTTAGCCCGGTGGAAGGAACACTTTGAAGATCTGTTAAACCGACATCTAGTCGTCGTCGACGACAATGCGAGACATCAAATCCCGCAACGCTCTGTGGACACTTCACTGAGCAGAATTCCCTCTCATCAAGAGGTAAAGACTGCCGTACTTGCTTTGAAAAATAATAAGACTGCTGGTATAGACAACATCCCTGCCGAAATCTATAAATCGGGTAGACCATTCCTGTATTTACAACTGCATCAACTGATTGTCATAATATGGGCACAGGAAGAAATACCAAGTGATTTAAGGGATGGTCTAATTACAACCATTTTCAAGAAAAAGGGAGAAAGATCTGACTGTGAAAATTATAGAGGTATTAAACTACAATAAATAGCTGGAAAAATCTTAGCTCGTATCTTAACAAAGAGACTAACACCTCTCGCTGAGTCTGTTTTACCCAAGTCACAATGTGGCGTTCGGCCGGCTCGTGGCACAAACGACATGATATTCAGTCTAAGACAGCTTCAGGAAAAATGCCAAGAGTAACAGCAACTTCTATATATAGCTTTCATCAATCTAACAAAAGCCTTTGATAGTATAAGCCGTGAACTTCTCTGGAAAATCTTATCAAAAGCTGGTTCAGAGAAGTTAATCAAAATAATGAAACTGCTTCACAACGATATGGCAGCTCTACAGATCCATTCAAGGTAAAATCTGGGGTCTAACTGGGATGTATAGCTGCACCGACCTTGTTTTCAATCTTTATTGCGGCTGTATTACAACTAATGAATGGTCAACTTTAACCTAGTATATCCATAAACTACAGAATGGATCGTGAAGTTTACAACGTGAGACGTCTGAAGACCAGAATTAGAACAAATGTTGATTCTCTTATTGAATTTCAATATGCAGATGATAACGTGGTTTGTGCTGTGACTCAAGAGGACTTACAAACCTCGATTAATGCCTTTGCTGATGCATACTCTAAACTAAGACTAAAAATCAACGTTTGAAAAACTGAGGTGTTATTTCAGCCTTCACCTCAAGATAACAACAAAAGCCCTCCTAATATCCAATTAGGCGGCGGATTGCTAGAAAACATGGATCGCTTCGCGTACCTGGGTAGCCACCTCTCTTCCAATGCCACCATCGATGACGAAATCCAATATTGTATTAGGTGTGCAAGTGCTGCTTTCGGTAAACTTCGTCTCAAAGTCTTTGATGTTAAAGATTTAAGGCTTGATACAAAAATCTTAGTATATCGAGCCATTGTCCTTTCAATACTCTTGTATGCATCAGAGACCTGGACAACATACCATCGACATCTTATAGCACTCGAAAAACTACATCAAAGACTTTTACGAAAATTTTTTGAAATTAATTGGCAAGATCGTCGAACCAACATCAGTGTCCTGGAAGAGTCTGGTTGCTCTAGTATAGATGCTTTAATTGTTAAAAATCGTTTGAAATGGGCTGGTCATGCAAGAATGAATGACCAGTCCTACCTAATATTTTATTCCGAACTGAATGTGGGAGCTAGGAAGGTTGGATGACAGAAGAAGCGGTACAAGGATTGTTTGAAGGAGGATATGAAGAGATGTGGTATTGATCACACAACATGGGAAGCGAGTGCACTTTCGAGAGTGAAGTGGAGGAATGGAATAAGGAGCGGTGTGGAAAGATTTGAAAGTGTCATCACGTTGAAGAACTGAAAGCAGCAAGAATAGTGCGGCACGAAAATCAATTGCCAAACGATAATGAATGTCCGATCTGTGATAGGAAGTGTGGATCTCGAATTGGACCGTTTTCTCATATGGTGACGGCCATGATGATGATTTGTACTCATCATGAAACAAATGTTTGAATTTGTTATTTGTAAAAGAATCAGATTTCAGAATCTTGTTTATTGAAATTCATTTTCATATATCACTCTAAAAACTTATTTATTACTAGTACGGCTACTGGGCATTGCCCGGGCACATGGACAACAAAATAGAAGAGTTAAATAGCATGTATAACATCTTTCTTTTAAAACCTCTCTCTCCCTCCCCTCTCTCTCTCTCTCTCTGACTCTCTCTCTCTCTGACTCT
Organism: Sepiola atlantica; assembly: GCA_963556195.1. NCBI lineage: Eukaryota > Metazoa > Mollusca > Cephalopoda > Sepiida > Sepiolidae > Sepiola > Sepiola atlantica. The sequence continues at coordinate 76,747,770 of OY744517.1, forward strand.
CTCTATTCTCCTCTATCTATCTGCCCCTCCTCTTCCTATATCCTTCTCTCTCACGCCCTCTCTTGATGTTCAACACATATCAGTAAGTCTTCCTTGCATATTGTATTACTTGTGAACACAAATACATCCTGTTATACTTTTTAAAGTACAGTTTTTAGTTCTCTTTTGTTTGTATAAGAACAATTAAGAGACTGAAATTAAGAAACCAATAATTGTTACATTGTTTAAATATTTATTCGTAGCGATTGCTTTAGTACGGCATAATCACGTTGACATACCCGTTCTTGTTAGATCATAAAGTTAAGCTGTTGAATGCCTGGTTCCAGCAATAACAACAACAACCGCAGAGAAACGATCTCTGAAATATTCAATGTTTACTTTGTTGAAATGCTTGGTGCTAATTGGATCAAAATACTCAATCTTGATTAGTTGTCTATATCAGACTTCAACCAATCAGAAACAGTCACCCTCTGGAGCCAGGCACCAGTTTCTGTTATCTATATTAGCAAGCGTTCACACACTGTCCATGCAAAGATGCAGTGAGAGGCTCAACTTGCCAAACGAATCCTTGTCAGTCATAACAGTACTACACATATTCTTAGCATGCAAATGAATTCCTGCTGTAGCCTCTTTTGTAAGCAAAACAACATTAGTCACAGTCATGGACTTCATTCTAAGCTAGTCAGTCTTACAAAGAAATTCACTACTCAAGTCCGCACACATGTGAACAGAACAACACTTTCTCTGTCTCGCCTGAGACCCTAAGACCCTCTTCATATTCGGCTGTTCTACTTACTATGTTCCATATATTTAATAAGTTTGGCATACAAACATACTTTTGATAAATGCCTTTTCCACTTGCCTATTTCTACAAAGCGATGTTGAGCCTGAATGGATCAGAAGGTTGCGTGTTCAAATCACATCGAGGTCACCATTGTAAGAATTGCGGATTTGTTATCGCCTATCTTAATTTAACAAACGAAATAAATTAACAAAACAAACGAAACTTTTTTTACAACAAACGAAAGGGGTTTATTTGTATATTTGATGTTACCTATACCTTTGGGGTATAGGTGGAATAAACTTAGGACAGTGTCCGAAAAAAGAAGTTCAAATATCTTCAGGCGAATATAGCAGGTGCCGTGAGCATCCAGTGGACAAGGAGGCAGGAGAGAGGCTGAGGTGATCCTTCCTGGCTGGTGTCAGGGTAGCGTTTGAGCATTCTCTGGAATATCCCAAGGGAGCTCAAGTAGTCCCTTAGGGAACTAATGATATCAATGCGCCCTGCGAGCTGATTGACCAAACCAGCTCACAGAGACACTGATACGCATTACAAAGTAAATCTTTGACTGTTACAATCTCCCCTGATCGGGATATAAATGCGGCTGGCGACTGCATGTAAATTTGATATTCCCTTGAAACATCCTCCTTTGGTGGAAGTCGGCTAAGCCTACCTAGTGTGAATACCACACCAGATATTACCAAGAGAAAAAAAAGGGTTTGCTTTAACTAGTTATTCAGGATTTAAATTTATGTGTATATTTTTCTTGTTTTCTTTTTTACTTGAGTTCACCCTAAACAAGGCACATTGCCACTGAGACACAAGGGGCTAATTGTAACGTCGTAGACTCGGCTCACAAAACTAAAACAAAGGGTAAAAGAAAGAAAGAGCAAGGACAAAGAGATATATGTTTGTTTTCAATTTGCGCCGGAGTTAAACTGATTAGTTTTCTTCGGGCGTTTTTTATTTCCAGTTTTACTCAATGCGGATGTTCGGTAGTCTTCTTAACTTCTAATATGCAAAGGGAGGTAAATCTTGACAGGACACTAAAACTTTCATGTCTTTAATAAAAAACATGAATGTATAGATTCAATGTGTTTGTGTGTTATATGTATAAGAAAAAGAGGAGTGGATGACAGTCTGTTTTGCTTACTTGCTATGGTTGTATTCGTGTATAAGACAGAAAATAGAATAGTCCTTGAAGAGTGTATAGGTTAGAGCAAGAGAGGATTGCCATTCTTTCTGTTTGAGCAGTCCACCCAGTATGGGAAACTTTTTCTCCAAAAGAATATTTGTGAAACTGCTTTTCTGCTAGAACTTCATGGATTAATTTTATGAACCAACTGTACAGTTCATCACGTTCCGCTTGGATCTTTTAAAAAAACTTGCTCAAGCACCTCATGTTCCCATCTAACAGCATTTTAGTTCCTCTGTTGTTACTTTTAAATAAGCCTTGGTCATTTTTAACTCTGTTTATCCTTCTCATAATTGGCCAAATATTTTTGCAGTTCGTCCCTTCTTTCTGAGCATGTTGGAGAGTCTCGACTAATCGTTTGTTGTAAGATTAGCCATTTCTTTTTCCAGTCGTTCCTTTTTCTTCACCTGCTCCTTGAGAACGTTAATTAAACTAAAGTTGATAAGTGTAATATCATTGTAATAATCCTTGATGTCACTAAACGCTTTCTTGTGATTCTTCATCAAAGTTTTTATTTGGCTGTTCTGTCTCTCCTTATTTTCATGGATTTCTAATTTACGTTTCAGCTCAAGTTCGTTCCGTAAAGCCTTCATCTTCTTTTCGAATTTGGATTCAATCTATTTGGCTTTGCACTCAAATGCATTTTTTAAATTCGTCATGTCTTCATTGTTTTTCAATTTGAGTGTTTTGGCGGTATTTTGATACAACAGTTTTTTATTTTCAGTTTTACGTTCAGATTTTGTTTGTCTTTGCTTATATCCACCTCGTTTGTTTGTTTGCCATCTTTGGTCAATTTCGACTCGGCAATGTTGTTCTGGTGTTCATACATTAAATACACTGGTTTGGAATTGCAAACTTGAGCAAAGTGGTTCCTTTTAAGACAGTTCCTACACTCCTGCCTCTGTAATAGGACGGGTGTGTTGGTCCCTTCCTTACATTTACTGCACGAAATGAAGTGAACGAACAACAACTGAGTATTTATTTACTCCTCTCCAGGAGTTAGGCACAAGGCCAGTTTTATCTTACTCCCACAAGTAAGATGTGACCCAAGGTCGGGTCGGGAAAGTGGGGTTTAAAAATTGCCTGGGCAGCCCCGTCGACATTCCCCGGTAGGGGCGCCTCAGGCAGTAAGCAATAAACTTACTCCTCCCCAAAGAGGGGAGGCGAAGCCTGGGAAGGTGGACCTCCCAGAACTGCACAGGACAGACCCATTGACCGGCGTAAATCAAGACCCGAAGGACAAGACAATACCAGTCTATGGGGTGCAGTATCTATCGGAACAGATACTACACTTTGATCTTAGCCAAAAGGCCAAGAATACTGAGTAACAGGCAACTAAAAAGGGTTTATTTAACAGAGGGTTAGAACTGTGTCCCAGTGAAGAAAAGAGGCTGCCGGGTCGTCGGTAAATATATTCCCAGTGGAGATGGCTGCTGCTGGAACGATGCAGGGGAAAGGCAGGAGAGAGATGTTTCTTCGTTGCTGGTTGATTTCTCTCTCTGCTGAATTCTTCAACTGACCAGGTGGTAGAAAATAGTCCATGATGGGACAGTTGATATCAATACGCCCTGCAAGCCGATTGGTCAGCGTATGACCAATTTGCTCACAGGGGACGAGAAGAAATAGATCCTATTTCAGTCTGCTACACCTCTTTGCGGGACACTTCACGTGTGTTGCCGAATATCCGCAATAGTGGCAGGCCTGTCTGTCATCTTTATTTTGTCTCTCACGTGGTTGGGATCTCGGGTAAAAATGGTTGCTACTATTTTGTATGTAACCATGATGCCGTCCGCCGTTAGAGTTTTTGCTGTTTTCGTTGTGTGTACCACTTCTGGTTTTCGTTGTTGCTGTACGACGAAAGTGCATGGACTCTCCTTCGTTCCATGTCTGCAGCTCGTGTGTGAGCAAGTTCAGTGGCCCTGGCTTCATCTAGTATTTGTTTGAGGGTAGAATTGTCTCTTGGCACCCTTCTGTTAACCTTACAGGACGAACACCCTTGCAGTATCTGGGCCAATATTTCCCGATCTGTATCTTGGAAGTCACATGTGGATGCTAGAGTTCTTAGCCTGGCATAGTATGTATCCAAGTTTCCATCTGGATTTTGCATCACCTGTCGAAATTGAAAATTTCGCATGATGTGTTTATGGTCCCTAATGGGATGTTGGGAGAGGATGTCAATATGGCGGCATGTCATCCCAACGCACATGGGACCAACATTGAGTTCACCACATGTTTTTTGAGGCATGAAATGGTCAGTCAAAGACTTCTTCACTGTTTCATATTGGTTTCGCATTACCATCTTATCTTCCATTTGAGTGGTTGCTCTGATGCCCTTCTGCTTGTCAATGAAGTTGTGAAAAATGTCAAAAACTTTGTCTCTGACATAATGTAAAAGAGTCGCTTTTCGTTTTTTTGCCGGTGTTAATATCTAAGGCAATGAACAGGTTTTCTAATTCATCCACTTTTGCCAGCGAATGCCAATTGTATTTTGATCAGAGTGGATACTGAAATTTGGAAAAACGGGAAAGTTGTTAGTCACATCTCTCTCTTTTCTCATGTAGATTTTCTTTTGCTTTTTGGTAGAGAACGTGAACATGTCATTAAAAATCTCATCGCCAGATCTAATGTAGTAGACTCGGCTTGCGAGACGAAAACAAAGGGTAAAAAGAAAGAAAGCACAAATACAAAGAGATATACGTGTGTTTCCAATTCGCATCTAAATTAAACTGATTAGTTTTCCCCGGTCTTTTTTTATTTCTGGTATCTTTCAATGTGCATACCCAGTAGTTTTCTTAACTTCTGAGATGCAAAGGGAGGCAAATCTTCACTTGGATATAAATGCGACTGGCAACTGAAAAAAAAAGCAGTCAATCCAAAAATTGTTCTCAACTAAATGCCATCAGTCGCAGAGCCCCCTCCCCCCTCTTCAGGCCAACCCTTCCTCACTGTTGCAGTGGCGGTGACAATGTGGTAGCATTAGAGCTATCCGGCTAACAGGTTTCTGGTGGTGAAAATTCAGAAAGGGTCAATATCAGGATCCATCATCCTCTGGTCGTCTCTGCTTCTATGTGTGGCAAGTGAGGATGTGTCAGGCACGAAAGTGCGAATCCATTGAGTGAAGATAATAATGTTGCTTCCGTGTATGTGTAACCGCCATTTCTTTGTGTTTTGGGCCAAACCTTCCCCGACTTTGTATGCAACCACTGAACCTCGCAGGTATAATATTGGAATTATTATTAAGCGCATTGAATTCTAAGTGCGCTGTGATTGGATGAAAATCAGCCAATCACAGACCATTGCTTCAATCTCTGCAGAAAACCCAGGAGAGCGCCTATTTTTGAAAATATTGGCCTCTTCTCTCCAGCCTCGCAGCCGATCAACATCGTTCTTCTCTGCTGTGTCAGGTGAGAGCGGGCACATGCTTTTTTAGCGTATATAATATGTGCAAAGCCCTCTTGATGTTCTCAACTACTCTTCACAACATCCTGTTACAAGACAACTGGCATTTACAGTGAGTCCGCAAAGGCACTTCTTTTGCAAGCAACATTCTATTTCTTTCTTCTCTTTTTTCATCTATATAAATACCCTTTCTTTATCTACCCAAGTTGTTTGTTATCTCTGTTCTTGTCTAGTCACGTTTTTATGCCACCGACTTTTCTTCCAGCGGACTACAGTCTTCGTCCTTCATTTAACGGGAAAAATCCCAACAATAAAGAATAGCTATGGCCAATGAGGAGGACTTCATGCAGACCAGACAATCCTGAGGCACGATCTGGAAAGTTTGAAAAATCTAGCGTAAACAAGTACTTCCGCTAATTATTCATATTTAATTGAATATCATTTGGCTTTATAGGTAGTTTTCAAGTAGGATACGTAAAATCATTATTTTCTACCCTAACCCTATACCTGATACAGCTTGAGTAGGTATTGTTCATACCAGTCGTGGATTGGATAAATCCTCGACGATCAGTCTGTCAGTGGCTTAGGTTGCTGTTAGGCTGAGGTATGGTACTGTTCAGTCCTAGAAAGTCCACTCTCCTGTGAAAAAGTATCCGGGGCCTATGGGGATCGGGCACCCTAGTTAAGCGCTAGTATGCATCTTAGTGATGATGATAGACCCTGCGTAGAAACGAAGTGGAGATATAAGACTAGTATATATTCGACGTGAAATCAGCTATTCAAACAAACTGGTTTAAGGTGCCGGTTGTCTAGGAAAAGTCGTGTTGAGGTGTCAATTCTGCTCATCGCCACGCAAAGCACACGCTTACCGGATGTTTATTTAGAGATAACGAAAACCCCATTTTATTTCAGAGACAGCGTTGGGAGGAGGGCGCGCCCGCCCCAAACCCCGAGAGAGGAAGAAACACAGAGAAATATGGTAGAGAAAGGGAGAGTGTGGCGATAGACATCTCAATAAGAGAAATTACGTTTTGAGATTACCACGAGATAACAGAACGAAGGAGAAGGAGACCACAGAACGAGAGGGTTGGGCGTTCGACCCTCTCGTCCTGAGAGACGGGGAGAACAAGCTGGAAGGTGAGCGGGCCCAGACGCGATTCGGCACGCGTGCCGGTTCGACAATGAATAGAGAACCGGACAAACTCATCCTCATTTTCCTTAAGACAATTAACTTGTGACTAAATAACCATTGTAAATGGATTCACACACACACACACACAACGAAATAGCTTAGCGCAACAGTCTTTTATGAACACGGCAGACATCAACCTAATGTAAAATCAATTCTTTTATTTTTGTTAATAATTACTTTTCATACAAAAAGACCCAGCCCGAGTTGTTGCATATTGTTCTTTTCACTTTGTTGTGGTTTGAATAATATTCCACCTTACAGAACCAGCCGATTGCTGTTCGCCCAGTAATCGTTCACTGATATAAACAGTTTCAACGTGGGAGTTGGACGAGACGACGAGGATCGACGAAGTCATCATCAGCATCGTCGTCATCCCGGCCTAGAGGAATTTCGATCGACATATTTTTTTTATTGCCACTACGATGATCGGCCGAAGAGTGTTCACGGTCTGGCAAGATCTGTAACACGAGTGGGGTTCACCTTCTCTCTTTGAGAAAGAGTTAGTTTATTGCTAATCGCCTGAGGCGCCCCTACCAGAGAATGCTGACAGGGTTGTTCAAGCATGTTTTTGTAGGCTAGCGTGCGCTTCTTCTAGTGTACTGGCTTTTCAAGACCTCAACTTACCATGTGTCTAACCTCTTGGAGAGGAGGTAAATAAATTATACCTGCTCCTGTGTTGGTACAGTAACTGGGTATGTCAATTTTCATCTTTACATAGATTCTAACAGTTTATAGAAAGAAAAATATTTGGAAAGTTTTTTTGCATGAGAGAGAGTAAGTAACAATGATGAATATATTTATATATTGTTTTTATTTGCAAAAAACATCACGAATTATGCTTTTAATAAAAAATAATTGACTTTAAACTAATGCTGAATACCCTTAATGCCTACTTTTTTTTCGGATTAGGTCACTTAGTTTAAAAAAATATTTATGTAATGTTTTTTATGTTATTATGTCATGTTAATTTATTTAAATTTATAAAACACATATCCAGTTTAAAAAAAATTAGATTGACGTGAGATTCAAAAAAAATTAGATTTACGTGAGATTCGAAAAAAATTAGATTTACGTGAGATTCGAACTTGGGTATTCACATTGTAAAAATTACTACCTTAAAAATGTGTACTCTGCTATTCCATTTTTGTCAAGCAATCACATGTTTTTATTTGCGTACAAACAGACTGTAGCAGTTACTTGATTTGAATCTATTCTGTTGTATTTACATGTAATTTAACATGCAATTTGGCGCATGCGCTGTTATGCCCAGACATGCATAAAAGCGTGGGCGATTTGAAACACTTCTACGTATGCATGCTTTTCCTCATTTCGGTTTTTTTTCCTGCCCAACCTGAGTTTGGGCATGTAAATTTAGTTCCATCCAAGATTCAGATATGATAGGATGCTGTATTGCCTTCTCCGTCTCTCACCAGGAATTGTCAAGAGGCGAGATACGAATTCATACTCAGGACTAAATTACATTTCTTCTCTAATACATGTATGCCAAACCAACTTGCTTTGTTGTCTTATATTCTTATTTTACTGTTAAATAAAGTTGATTTTATTGTAGAGAAGATGTTGGTATTTTTATATGAAACCCTGGTGATCCTATTTTCTTCTTCATTTCAAACTAGCTCAGTCAGATAAATACAGTCACAGCCGCTTCTACAAAATGTCTATCTCCAATCTCCAGCATTCAACTCACACCAATTCTCACTCTACACAGTCATAAACATTGACATTTCTTTCCTCTGGCGGAGAGCAGCCCTAGTGACGTTGTTTGGTTAGATGATGACCAATCAGACTCCAAGGCGTAGTCATTTCGATGCACAAAAACGAAAGTAAAATTGGAGGTAATGGAGAATGCTACCCCAATATTTAAACCAAAGCATAGCTATGCAGCTATAGAATCGATAGACCAGGAGCTCGTTCTGCCTAGAACAAATGGGAGTACTTAGAAAAGTAAAATATTCAGAGTGGCTGTCATCCACGGTTTACATGAAAAATAAAAATAAAAACATTAGTGTGTGCATGGATTTCTCAACAGGCTTAAATATGTGCCTGAAAATGCATGAATATCCATTGCCCAGCGCAGAAGACATTTTTGCCCATTAAAATGACGGAAGATTTTTCTCGTAATTAGATCTGTCAGATGCGTATCTGCAAGTAGAAGTCGAGAAAGAGAGTACGGAATTGATCACTATCAATATGCATAGAGGGTTGTATTCGTTTAATCGTCTACCTTTATGCAAATTTTTTATGTCCAAAATAAAATATTTAGGACAAATTATAGATGCAAAAGGCAGAAGACCCGATCCAGAAAGGTGTAGTGCAATTAAAACAAATGTTGCTGAATTGCAAGCATTTCTAGGTCTTGCTAATTATTATCAGATATATATAACTAATATGCATGATTTACGTTCCTCGTAAACAAAGGATTTCTCGCAGAAGCGTGTTAGCCCAGTATAATCCAGCCAATCAGAAACTAACTTGTCGATACGCAACGCGAACATCGTAACTTCTATAAAAGAACAAGGAGAGTTCACATCTTTTTCTATTTCACCAGACAGACCTTGACGGAACACACAAGAAGACATTCCATTCTAGCCCGACCTTTTGGCCGGGGCAAAAAAAAGGGACGCTTCAGAAGTACGTACAAGCTATCCTTGCCTCGCACGCACCTTCTTATACACACGGTAACAGAACAAGGTAACAAACCTACACACACACACAGATCATATTGCCACTTACACACATACACGCTCTATGACTTACACACTAACAAATAGCCATACCCATCTTTAGCCTCCTCGTGTTTGCCTAATTACAATGAACATTTTTAGCAAAGAACACAAGTTGAGTAAACTTTACAAAGAACATTTTCACTCACTAAAATGAATTGTTTGTTAATTGATAATGTTTTCTTTCACTTTTGATTCACTGTCTAAAATAATGTTTTATGTATGTTAGCACTTCCTTCGTTGGGACCATAACTTCTTTACCAGCAATGTTTCAAGCTAAATACCATACTCTTTTATTAAAAAAGATTGTGAAATTAAAAAGAAAATCATTCATTTAAAAGTAAGGTAAATTTGTAGATGAGGACCCGCAGCAAACTCATCCCTCCATCACCAAAAAAAACCTAAGATTCTACCTTTTTTAGGCGATTAATCTGTGAACACCTTGAAAAAGAAAAGAAACAATTAGAATTTAGAAGTGGGGATCAGTTTCACATATAAATTTAACGTAAAATAATCACCCATTTCCTGGCCATTGTCTAACCGGATAGCGTTTTAAGGCTAATTTTTTACTGGTTTATAATTATTCAGAATTATTTTATTTAAAGGAGATACATTGTGTAGTTTTCTTTTTTTTTCGGGTGAGGGAGGAAGGGAGGTTAAAAACCAACACTAAACCTAAGTCCTGGTGGAAACAGACCCCACCCAAACACCCTCTTTAACTTTACCACTAACCCTAAGTCCGGGTTGCGACCCCCCCAACCCTCCCATAACCCTACCACGAACGCTAAGCCCTCCTCCCAATTAAGAACATGTTGACAACATTTAAACTTTTGGTACTGCTACAGTTTACGGACTGTGCTGAAATAATAACGTTATTATTTAGAAACCACATTAATATAGAGAGGGGACGGGGCTTGTTAACTATTCTGTATTCTCACCTAACAATTTAATAAACAAAAGTTACCGTAAAAATGGAATTTAACTTTAAAAAAATAGTACGGTGCGTAAACTGCAGAAGTACCAAACTTTTCAATCAATGTGATTGTTTTATTTTTCTAGAAACGATTATTTAATAAGATATCAGATATATTGGCCATTGCACTATATAATTAGGGTGTCAATGAAACATAGAAAAAAAATATCATTCCACGTGTTATTATTTACTGACAGGAGTTATCTCCCTTGTAATTAAAAAGAAACAGTTTAGTTTTTACCGTCATGTCTAGTGTCAATTGTCCAGTGTGCGGCAAAAACTTTTCAAAGTATTTGATAAATCAACACGTGAACGACTGTTTGAATTCCGAACGGGAGTCAAACGGCGAAAAAGGAGATCAAAATGAACCCACCCATGATAGAAGTCTTGAGAAATCTCCCATGAAACGAAAAATAGAAACAAATCTCAGTGGTGACACTAAATCAGCGGCATGGGGTTGCTTGCAACCACCTCAACAAGAAGCGAAAAAACTTAAACCTGATGACAACGGATCTTTAAAGAGTAAAGCGCCCCCAATAAATTCACCCAGCAGGACTTTTAAAAGCACTTCTTATTCAACGTTGTCGGCGAAAAACAGAAATATCTTAAATTCCTCAACAAAAACCAATGAAGAAGAAAGTTCATCCTTAAATTCGAAATCATCATCATCATCATCACCAACAACAAGCACACACTCAGTTATAACATCTTCAAATAAAGATGACGAAAAGAAAAAAGGTGTCTTTCCATTTGACGACGAGTTGCTTAATTTTAAGGTTCCACTCGCGGAGTCTATGAGACCGAAGTGTCTGTCGGATTTTATTGGTCAGAACATGTCTTTGGGTGAGAACTCTTTCTTGCGAAGGATTCTCTTGACAAATTCTATACCGCCTTCCATCATATTTTGGGGACCCACTGGCTCTGGCAAGGTAAGTTTTGTTGAGTTTATAGAACCATTCTCGTCTCTTAAAAAAAAGGTGCTTCTACAGAATTTGATCGAACCAAACCGACTTTTGCTGAACTAAACCTAAAACTTAGCTTAGGGTTGATAAAAAAACAACAAAAAAAACAGGTTCACATTCTGTAGAAGGACCCCCCACCCACCTCCTTAACCATAAGTCCGGGTGACAATACCCCCCTCTCAAAAATAAATAAACAAGAACATGGTTACATCCAAAATTTAACTAAAACAGTTATTTTTTATTTATTTAGATGGCACATTTGTTTTTAACGGTTCAAAATACGTTGAAATTTTTTATTTAACCCTTCTTCCAAACAGAGACTGGATGTGATCGTGGCCTACGTAATATAGTAAACTAGTTTACTATATTACATATGTCACGGTGTGATACGAAGTCAGTTTAACGCGAAGGAATTCAGTCCCTTCCAAAAGGGGATTTACAAAACGTGATCGCACCTGTCGACATACCTAGGTATTGGCGTCTCAATAAACCAATACTCCATCCAAAGAAGTATGTAATGTCTGTAAATTTCTAGATGAGGACTCACAGTTAAATATGAGATTCTACTTTTGGTGCTTCTCCATGGTATCACCTGGATTGAATATGGATGTCACAAAAACTAGCAAGAAACCTTTATGATGTACTTACTGTGAGGAAAAATAAATACCGTTCACCAAAAATAATTATAAAATAAATATCTCCTCCATTATCATAATATCCAAGGAAAGACAATTTCTGTTTTTCATGTTTAAACAAAAACGTTTTAATTATCTCCCTTAAATTTCATAATGCCACCTATAATGGCGGCGATATTCCGCGTACGGCTAAAAGTTGAATTTATTTTATAAAAACAAAACTAGTTGATGAATTTCCGTAATCTTTTTTTATGATATCTATATTCAATCTATTTTTTATTAGGCGACTACGTGTAAACATCCTGAAAAACTTGGCGGTAAAGAATTAGAATTTAGAAGGGGGATCAATTTCGCATATAAATTTAACGTAAAATCATCACTGATATCCAGGCCAGCAATTTCTTACCAGATAGCTTTTTAAGGATATAACTATAGGGCTAATTTTTAAAAAAAATGGCAAATGACTATTTCTAAGAAATGGCGTAATTTCTAAGAAACGGTGGATTGATATACGGTTAACGGTAAATTTATAGAAGTGCACCTCTCGTGTTTCTACTTTTTTGGGCAAATTACATGTAAACAGCCTCAACAAATATGAAATACGAGAGGTGCACTTCTATAAATTTACCCGATTAACTAGCCTGAAAATCTTGCCAGGAAAAAAATATGACATGTTCTTTCTTAACCTTAAATAAAATAAGAACATACAAACAAAAATAGGGAATCAGCAGAGTAAAAACGCTAAAAAAACAAATATTCAACAAATAAAAGTAACTGTAGGCGATAAAAGTTATTTTCAAACCTACCTGTGTTTTTTCCAACTATTAAAAAGATTTTTAACCCGTTTCAATTGCTATTTATTAGAAATTTAAGTATTCGCCACATGAACATCGCACAAAACAAGATGGCCGATTTACGTAATAATATAGAGGCCGGGCGGCCATTTTCTGTGTTGCCATATTCGATGTTAAAAAAGAATTTTTTTTTTAAACATCTAATAAAAAGCCATTTATACTACGTAAAAATACAAACAAATTACATGGGTAAGTAGAAAAATGTCTATTCTAGACATAAATCAACTTTACTTGTTGCAAATTTATGTTTTTAAACCCTTTCTCGTTCTTCTTTTTGGACCCCGTTCGCGACTCTGCTGATCATTGTAAAAGATTCTCCCCAAATAATTTTAGATTGGGGCACCAGTTTCACATATCATACAGTAAACCATACGGTAATCATACAGTATAGTTAACAGCCGACAAAAACAGAACATACAACCAATAACTTTTACCAAACGCATGAAAATTTAATTTGGGGCATTTATAACGACAGCTAACAGAACGAAAAAGAGGTGAAAAAACAAATAAGCAACAAATAAAATATTAAAATTGAAAACACAAGATGGACTCATTTGATCACGTGACGTCTCAACACTAGTTTTATATCGAACTAAAAAACGCTTTAAAATAAGTTAAAACACAAATAAACTTATTCAGATAGGTAGAAAAGTAACTTATTTTGCCTTTAGTAACATTTATTTGTCTCCTATTTATTTTGTCACCCCTTTTTCGTTCTGTTAGCTGTCGTTATAAATTCCTACCGACCTGTATAATTTTAAAGTATAGAAACTGATTGTAATGTTTATTATCACTGAATTTGTTCTCGTTGCAGGTATTTTTTACTATCACACCCGGCGTAGTTTACCCTAAAATAAAATTAAAAAAACAGGGTAAATTTTTACTATCTTACCCGGCGTAGTTTACCCCCTAAAAAAGTTCAAATTCTACTTTTTTTGTGCAAATACATTAGACAGCCTAAAAGAAAATATCCGCTAAGAAGGAATTTAAAAAAAATTAAATATTTAAGATTTTAGAATGGGGGATCACTTTCCTTTATAAATTTAACGTAAAATGAGCACCCATTTCCTGGCCACTTAGCGTAAAGCGAGACATATAACCGACTTAATTTTTTAATTTTATGGGGGTGGGGGATTTTTTTACTATCTTACCCGGCGCAGTTTACCCCCTAAAAAAAAAGTTCAAATTCTACTTTTTTTCTTTTCGGTTTATTTTTATTTTGTTACTTTTAAAAATAGAATTAACGTTGATGGATTTCCCCCACATTACTAACTCGATTTAAATATTTGGTGCTTGTTGCTTAAAAGTCCGAAAAAAAGATTTCTTTGTCTTTTACTGTTTAAGAGGTAAATAAGGGGCAGTAACTCTTATCAACTGTTGTTATTACATGTAACGTAATTTACAAAAAATTAATTAGTAATAAATGAACAACAAAGTATACAGCAATGGAAAATTTAAGAATTTATTGTGTTTATACTTGGGTTTTATACTGAATAAAATTCAGCAGTTTGTTTGCAAATTTGGGCAAAAGCATTTACAGGTTTGAATTTCTGCCGCCACATGAATTCTGCGAGATAGGAATCCACCATTTGCGTGTGGGTGCCACATTCAATTTTATTTCATTTTTTTTTTTTTGCTTCACACCACATACGTTCAACGTGGTTGGTGGTGGCCCCGGTTTGTGGATCAACAAAATTGTACTTGTGATTCACACGCAAATGATGGAATCCTTCGGCACCAAGGCGATCGTATGCTCGTAAAATCTGGCTAAAAATTACAATTAAGAGTTACTGCCCCTTATTTACCTCTTAAACAGTAAAAGACAAAAATCTTTTTTTCGGACTTTTAAGCAACAAGCACCAAATATTTTTTTTCTCTCTTTTTTTTTTTTTTTACTTTTCAAAATGGAATTAACGTTGTGAGAATTTCTCCTCAAATAGAAGATGGCTAAAATCACAGTCGTAACGCCGACAACCACACTTACCTTGATTCCGGGAGAACTTCAAAAGGGGAATGGCCTGTCTTGTGTTGCAGAAACGGTACGAACTGCGTAATCAGCCTTTTAGTTGATCATCAATTAGGGATAAATTATTGACACAAGGTTACTTTAATTGCTCAGTTGTTAAGTCCTTTTAAAAGTTGGCGCGTGGTTAATTCCTCGCAAAACACAACACTAGAAACTTGTAAATACAAGGGCTCGGTACACATGAGGTTCACTGTTCCTCGCAAAAAACTCAACACTAGAAACTTGTAAAATACAAGGAGTAGGTACACGAGGTTGACTGTTGCCTCGCAAAATCTCAACTGCTATCAGATTCGAAAAAAGCCTGTGTGGGGGAAAAAGGCGCGCAAAAGAAGGTTCACTCCAGACTTATTGACCGTAAACATTGGTGCCGCTGTCTAGGTCACTTTTCCTTCCTTCTGAAGGAGGGGTTGGCAAGTGCGATTGCTGGCACCGTGATTTCTAACAAGGAAGGGTCAGCAAGTGCGAATTGCCGATACTATGATTTCTAACAACGTGTAAGTGTAGCATCTGTTATACTATACTTAATCTTTTCGCTCCTCGGTCAGTGAAGGAGAACTCCTTCTAGACTGCGGTAATTTAAATTTTCGTCCCAATCCAGAATGTCACTTTTTTGTGGGGGTGGGGGAGATTGATAAGATTTTTTTGGCGGAAAAAGATCACATCTTCTCGTGAAATTAACCGTGCACTATTCGATAAATAAAAAAAACAATATTTTATATTTAACTAAAGACACAATACTGTTTTTTATTTGTTGTTTTTTAAAATTATTTTTATTCTAACCTAACCCTATACTGAGTTTTAGGTTTAGCTTGCAAAGTCGGTTTAGTTCGGTTCGTTTTATTTATCTTCCTCTCACAAGGTAAGATGTGACACAAGGTCGGGAAAGTGAGATTTGAAAAGCCAGCGCCCGAGAAAGTGAGCACTCTGGCCTACAAAAAATGCCTGGGCAGCCCCGTCGGCATTCCCTGGTAGGGGCGCCTCAGGCAGTAAGCGATAAACTTACTCCTCCCCAAAGAGGGGAGGCAAAGTCTGGGAGGGTGGACATCCTAGAACTGCACAGGGCAAACCTATAAACCGGCGGAATCAAAACCCGAAAATCAAGACGATACCAGTCTATAGGGTGTAGTATCCATCGGAACAGATACTACACTTTGATCTTGGCCAAAAGATCAAGAAGCCGTCTTAGTTCGGTTCGTATTGTGTAGTGTAGCAGCAAAGTTTACACTTCGGTGCCGAAACTGAAAGTGCTTAAACTCGTTTCTGCGCACGCATCCGCCAGAATTAATAAAATCAAATAATATTATTTTGAACCAATCAGCGGATTTTTCTGAATTTATAGAAATTGCCATTTGGGAGCCACCTCAACCTCATATAAACCCAGATTTTTCCTTCAACTGCATGTTTAACCCTAGTCAACGAGAGCTAACATCAGCGTTTGTACAGCCCCCATCTCCCCTCTGTAAGGCCCTGGGGAATGCTAAAAAACGTCATCAGGGTCGATGACCATGAAGGGAGTAACGTTTTCTTTATGTTTAGTTGGAGTCGGGTAGACACCTATCGGGCCAAAAGCTGTTGTTGTTGGAATTAACGTGGGTACAGCTTGACAGATGTTGTGATTTCTGTATCTGTTGTGGTTCACTAATAGTGTTGTCAAGATGCACTTTGCTTCCTACACTCCTTGAGACTCTGGGTTGCAGCCAACATGAATTCAAACGAGGCTCGATGGCAGACTCTTTGTATTCGTCATCAGATACGGAGAATTCCAAGTATTCACTAGGCAGTTGACCCATACCTAGACTGGCTTTCGCCAATCCATATTTCAGACTTAGTGGGTCTGATTAACAAGTCATTCCTGCACATAAATGGGACACCACCAAGTATCTTGAGATCAAGATCTTCGATTACTAAGCCTACAAAATGGCATGTTGTGTTCCCTTTTTTCAGAGTGACCCTGGTTTCTCCAATCACATTCAGTGGGGAGGACCTGTCTGCTTGTCTGGCGAACTGAGAGTGAACATGCTCCTGGCACCCAGACGCTTAGCTGTGAAATGTCGAACCATGTTCTCTGTGACACCACTGTCCCAGACGATCCTCACCGGATGGTGATTTGAGAACATGTCAATGTAGGGGGTGACTTCCTCGTCTTCTGTAGGAGACTATCATGGTGCTTTATATGAGTGTCTGTGCCTAGAAAGGAGTCATCAATAAAGGTTGTTAATTCCTGGAATAAACTTTCTGGGTGTTCTTTCGGTTCGAGTTATATGGGGTTGAAATCCAGGAGGTGAGAGCTAATAGTTTGGAGGCCATAATGTTTTATCATCTCCTAAACATTTTTGTTTTTTAATGGAAATCGCTCCAGACAAGGGATGAAGCCACTTGATGTAAGGAGCTAACAAGAACGAAATATGATTATTGCAAAGACAGGAGATGTCTATTGGCCTTAGTCTTGAAAAGACCAAGATTATAAGTAGGAGGAAAACAGTTAGCAGGAAGAGAATTCTGCAAGCCTGTAGTTTTTGGAAAGAAGCTACTGGAATAGGAAGCTGTATTACAATGAGGTATCAAAGCAGCGAATTGATGGAGTCCACAAAAGAAGCAGGGAAGAGATCACACAATTCTGAAGAACGCATGTCATAATAGTACTTGTAGAAAAGGCTGAAACTAGCAACATCACGTCTGTGAAAGAAAGGGTGGAGCCAATCAAATTACAGATACGTTTCTGAACCTTATCAAGAACCCTCAAATGGAACAGATTAACAAGCCCAAATATGACAACAGCACTCCATAATGGTGTGATAGTAGATTTTTAGAGATAGAGAATAGCCTCAGGTGCGAGAAAGTGTTTGGAGCGATAGAGAGAACCGACTTTACGAGAAGCCGGAAGAGCAATGGCTCCGATGTATGAACTCCGAGAAAAGTATGAGAGAGAAAGACCAAGAAGTTTTAGAGTCGATTTCTCAAGTGCAGAGCCATCCATGAGAATCTCTGATTAAAAAAAACACGAGCTAAGTCTTAACAGGATCAAATGAAACAAGCCATTTTGTACCCCAATCCACAACTGAACCCAGGTCAACTTCTAGATCAGCTGCATATTTCGATTGATCCGAGGGAGATATGTGAGAAGCAACACCAGAATAGAGAGGGGTATCATCAGCATGGATGTTAATGAATAATATTCTCTGGAAGATAATTTATATTGAATAGAGCCCTGATAGGAAAAGAGAATGAGGAGACATCATCCAGAGTTACTCGTAAGCTCTGATCAGAAAGAAAAGACTTAATAATGTCAAGAACCTCACCACCAATATCATAACCCTGAAGTTTGTGTAGAAGACCAGAACGCCACACTCTGTCGACCGCCTTCGAAATGTCAAGCGCAATGGCTCTACCCTGTCCTGAATTATTCATAAACCGACAAATCTGCTAAGTTATAACAGTTAACAGATCAGCAGTTGAATGAAAACCACAAACGCCATATTGAACATCACTAAAAGAGCCCAGACTTTCCAGAAAATGAACAAGCCTGCCATTGACTAACCTTTCAAAAACTTTGATAATAACAGAGATGAGACTACTTGCTAAGGATGTGGATGTCTTGACAATGGCACTCCGTTATATGTCGGGGCAGTAATTTGCCACGTGTCCCAACATCATCTAAACGATAATATTTTTCTGGAAAGCTGTGTATCTGCAGAAATCAGGTACCTCGATACCATCATTTTTTAAGCCCCGTGTGAGTGTGCACGTGACATCTTCTCACAATTAGCCTTGATGAATGAGGCATAGTTGCTATCAAGGGACAGGCAGTATATAAAGTTATTCCTCCATATCTCAAAGGAAGAGATAGTCTTGTTCTTTCCAAGGCACCACTGCTTCGGGGCGCATCCAGACATATTGAGAGATATTTGAGCAACTGATATGTATTTGAATTAAGTATTCACCAGTTTGATTGTTTGTAAAAATAAGACGCGTCGGTAGTCTAGTCTCTTCACGATAATACCTTCAGGTGGTCGTTCAATTATTTGGTGGATAATATTCCCCTTATTTAATAAAAAAATAAAATTCTTTTAATCCTTTGGAAGTAGTGTATGTGTGTAAATAAACCGCTGCCACCATGCCAATAAATAAAGATGTATCACACAAAACCGTTTGAAGATACGAAGAGACTTTATTCCAGAGCATACAAACACAACAAAACATAAACTAATAATAAATGGAAGAGACTCGCCAAGCAGACGAGAAGGGCAAATAACTCATACTTAGTTATCGCCCCTGACCTATAAGTATGCTTAAAGCTTAAAATACTGGTGCATAGTATAAAAGATACTACACTTTAACGTTATTTCTATTTTGAAAAGTAAATAATAAAGGTATTGTTCCCAGATTAGAATCCAAGCTAACCCTGGCCATAACCATAACAACGCCAAGTCAATTTTAGCTTGGGTCCTAATCTGGACCAGCTCAAAAATAAATTTAAAAAAAAAAAAAAGTAAAAAATATTTAAATTAAGAGCTGAGTTTGTAATGCGAGGAATATCGACTAACGTTAATTCTATTTTGAAAAGTAACAAAATAAAAAATAAACCGAAAAGAAAAATATTGTATTTCTTAAAACATTAAATGCAGACGATTCTCTTTATTTTTAGATGGTTATGATTGATTGGTTAATTTGAGTCACGTGAGACAAATCCTTGATTGTGGTTGGTTGAGTCTGGCGGCGATAAAAAATACTGCCACTTTAATATAAATTTAATGTAAATTAAGCACTCGCTTCTGGACCAGTTAGCGATAATATGGAGGCGTGAAACCATTTTTTAATTTTTTTAAAAAAATATTTTAGAGGTAAATCAAAATTTGTGCTAGATAGAGGTAGGTGTGGGTGCTCATTTTACATTAAATTTGTATAGGAAATCTAAAATATTTAATTTTTTTAATTCCTTCTTTGTGGATATTTTTTTCAGGCTGTTTTTTTTTTTCAGGCTGAAAATAGCGTCTACCTAAAAAAAAAACATGATTCCATCTTTGATTGACTGATGTTCGGATAAATTAAATAAACAATTTAAATTTTAATGTGTTTGGTAAAAGTTATTTGTTGTATTTTTTCTTTTTCCCGATTTCTTGGCTGTTAACTATACTACATGATTACCACCAGACGGTAATGATAGCTCAATTTCTAACCGGATAGCATTTTAAGTACATATAACCAAAATTCATTTCTAAGAAATGGTGGATTGAAAAGTTGATGATCCAGGAATAAGGATTACATGTAAACAGCCTGAAAAACTTGATGGTAAAAATAACCCTATCACAAACCCTAAGTCCAGGTGGCACTTTTACAATATCCAACAGAACTTGTGAAGAGAAGTCCTTTTTTTACTGACAGATGTGTGATACTATGGACCCCGGACAATGTTCATAAAAAGTAGAAGCTATCGGAAGTGAGATAAGTAAAAATACTGAACTCTAGAGACAGTAGGACACATCACAATTCGTGGTCAATTTCCGTGTAGTCCGTTGGAAGTGACTATGAGAGTGAGTCATTTTCTTCTTATCAGTAACTCTGAGACAAAGACCAGGCGTTTTTAGGATTTCCGGTGGAGGTCAATATATTGAAGAGTCAGTTTTTGACAGTTTTGAGTTGACCCGTTTGTGGCACTTGGCGGCTCGGAGAGGACATGATCAGATTGGAGTCAGTCAGGCGAGAACAGTTCGGAGTAGATGAGCAGGTGATGAGATGAGCTGACGAGCCACGATGATGATGGCCTCGACAGATAATTTAATCTCACTTAACTAAGATGTGGACATTAGCGTTTGGGGGGTTCCTTTCTGCAATAGTGCTACACGCACGAACCCAGAGAATAACTGGCTTATACATAATGTATCTGAGTTTGTTTTCTCTTGTGAGTTTGTTGCTTTTGTTTTTGTATATTTTTAAACCAGTGCTTGTGCCCTCGACGATCGTCAGTGGAATAGACGACATGGCCAAAACAGGAACGATAAAAGGTGAAGACGAACAGAAAACCACGACACACAGCGTTTGTCGGCAGCGATTGTTGAGGGTACGGGGATATGTTTTAATTTATATGCAAAACTGATCCCTCAATCTAAATTCTAAAATATATATATATTTTTTTTTCTGTTTTATAAATTTTACTAAGTTTTTCTGGCTGTTTACATATAATCGCTAAAAAAGGTATAATCTCATTTTACATTTTTTAGTGAACCAGTATATGGTGTAAGGGTACAATGATACAGAAAAAGTTTACTTTTGCTTTTGTGCAAAAAACGCAAAAACAAAACGGTACTTCTATAGCTGAGGACCTATATGAACCCGGACGTTTCCGATTGTGATTTACGGAAAAAATGAAAATTGCTCAAGCAGTTTACGATTTGTAAAGCCGCTAAAAATGTAAAAAAACAAAACAAAAACAGACGACAAAACCAGGTACGGTTAGGGTTAAAAAAAATCTTTTTAGTCTCGATAAAAAATAAAGTTGAAAGAACTCCCTAAAATGAAATAAAAAAAAAAAATGAAGTTGATTCACTTACTGATTTGAAGAAAATTTTTAAACCCATTTTTAACATGGAGAGGTGGGGGTGGGGGTGGGGGCTAATTAACCATAACCATAACCGTAAGTCAAATCGGCCGTCAGCTGAGTGGACAGCAGCAAGTGAAAGCCATTCACAGCGACTAAAGATGCAAATATCAGCAGGCAAGGTTTTGGCCTCTATATTTTGGGATACGCCAGATATTTTATTATTGATTACCTTAAAAAAAACGCATCAATAGCGAATATTATATAGCATTATTGGTGCCTTTGAAGCAAGAAATCATCAAAAAAACTACCACAAATGAAGAAGAAAAAGTGCTCTTTCACCAAGACAATGCACCGTGTCATAAGTAGATTGTAACAACGGCGAAACTACATTAATTGCACTTCGAATTACATCCACATCCATCCTATTGGGCCCCAGCGATTACTCAGTGTTTGCACACCTCAAAAGGAAGGCTCCATGTGTAGAGATTTGCCTCCAATAAAGAATGGATATCGGAAACAGACATATTTTGATACCAATGACAAATCATTCTACAAAAAAAAAGGCATAGAATTGTTATAGAAGCATTACTGTTGATGGATGAAGTCGAATTTTGCTTAAAAGTTGTTTTATTAGTTAGGCCCAGGACTTATTGAATGATGTGTTAAAATGACATTTATTTAAATAATTTTTGGTAAATTTATCGTCTTTAAGCACATTTGTTGTTTCCCCGGAAATGAATATTTGTTTCATCAAAGAATGACTTCTTGTCATTTGGACCTGAAGCATGCTGCCTTCAGTGTCCTTCGAGAGGCGGCTGAAAATCAGATCATCCTTGGTGATGCAGGCGGTACAGTTGGTATCTTTCTCAACTGCGCTCTACATGTAATAATCTGTGGGGCTGCAATCACGTGAGTTTGGATGGTGTGCAGATTTTAAGACTAGTGAAGTCAAGGAAGTTCTAAGACAGCCACTACTGAGTTTTTCCGGATGTGTGACACGCAGCTGAGTCCTGTCACATGTATGGCAGTTTCATGCAGCCATCCTTTCCACCCAGTGCTCGACAACAATGGACAGCACATCAATATAGCCATCTAAATTGAGTCTAGTCACTTTTTGAAAATGTGGGGCAGCATGACGGGGTCTTGGCTGGAAACACACCCAAAGACTATCATAGTTTTAGAGAACTTGGTCTTCATGACGCGTGGGACTTTGTGCAGACTGTAGGTGAGACTTCTGTTCTGCGCATTGTGCAACTGGTCCTGGCGGAAGTTCTTTTTATCTGAGAAGAATCAGAGAATCCCCTGCTCGACTGGGTATTTGACCTTGTTGAGAAGTTTCTTAGCGTTCGTAGAGCGGTTCTCTTGGACCTTGGTAGTGAATAATTGGCCCTAGCGACTCTGAAGAGTAGCGATGATTCTCGTTCAGCAATTTTTATCCTAGTCGTCACTCTGGCAACCATTTCTCTGGCCAAAGTTCGCATTGCTTTGCTTGGATTTTGCTACACCCTATTATGCAACTTCTTTGACGAATTTCGTTGTATGGACACAGTTAAAACGCCTGCTAAGATCCTTCTCTGCTAGCCACTGCTTCCACATCTCGGTCGCAATTCTCCAGCTCATATCTCACGGCTTTCAAAGTATTCAAGGAGCACTGAGCTGCAGCTAAGATTTCCAAATTTTTAATCAGATACGAATCATCATAATGCAGGTCATTTTCTTCCAATATTCCGATGCTTTCTAGTCGTCCATTGCCTTTAGTTCTAAAACCCAATAATAGTAAACAGAAACGGCTACTCGTTGCATTTTAACGCTATTAAATACTTTAAAATGGTTCTGAAATATAAGAATAGATATTATCAAAAATGTTATGAACACCCTTTGTGTGTGTGTGTCTATATCAAAATATGATCAAATTTATCCCGAACACCTTTTATTTTTGGTCATGCCAATTAACTTGTTTCCTAATCAACTGTTGTAATGTGAACAGTGGGCTAACCTGTTCTTACCTGTGCGAATTTTTATTTGAACTCGTCCACTGCTTATATAATGACTGATGCATATGGTGACTCTTTCTTTCTCTTTTTCTCCTCACTCTATAGCATGTATATTCTGTAAATAAACGTCCGCTAATAGCCCCTCATGTTTTCTTGCCATCCTTTACTCTATAATAAAGAGCAATGTGTTTTTATTTGTATATATATATCTATCCTGTTATACTAAAGTTATTGATTAAAAAAAAACAAAAACAAAACAAACTGCCGGACGAATCCATTTCAAGTATTTAGGGGAATTGAGAAAGCAAATAGCAAGTAGACCCCCTTCAATCTATTTCCATAATGAGAAGTTTTCTTTCTTTGTTATTCTTTCTGCTTTCTCTACCAATTTATGTTTCTTTCCTTTTTTCTTTTAAACTTTCCAGTTTGAGACGTTTTCTTATTTTCTTTTTTTCTTTTTTTTAACGTACTGCTTCAGATATTATTTTATATGTATATAAATATTAGTAGGAACACTGGTGACGGATATTTTTTTCTGTCATTTTTGATGGAGGGTGTACACTCGTTTACAATAATTCATTTTACATCAACCAATTCTTCTCAAAGAAAGTTACAAGATATTTCTCTCGGATTTTTAGAAATCCGATTTACTTTTTACTTAGCCTGAAACTTTTTCCTCTTTTTATTAATGGAATTCGGGCGTACAAATAATTTCTGAATCCAGATTTTGTTGGTTTGATTAACATGTTTATATATTTGTTTTTTTTTTTGTTATTATTTTAGACGACTCTTGCTAAAATGATTGCAAAACAATGCAAAGAATATGGCTTGACCAAATTCACGCTACTTTCAGCCACTAATTCTGGTGTCAGTGATGTGAAGCAAGTGGCGCAGGCAGCTAAAAATGACATGAAAATGTTCAAGTTGAAAACCATTCTTTTTATTGATGAAATTCATCGTTTCAACAAAGTGCAACAGGTAAATATATATATTTGTTTTTACTATTGGCTCACCACTTATCAAGGCCAAGAGCTCCTCAAGGATAAGACTTAATGAGACCGAATGATTGTCAGCTGAGAGATGAGGAACACTATTCGAGTATTAACATTGGTGAAAGATACAAACTGTGTATGATTATTTATAACAAGAATTTGTGTACAAATACAACCAAGTTGTAAATAACAGGGGAGCAGTCCTGCGGTAATGTGTTCCGTAGGTGGGAGCCCTTGCAAAGCTTTGTTCATGGAAAAGTGCTAAGTAATAACTAGTTCTAAGTGACAATCTTCTGGAGGTTGAAGGTTCAATCCTCAGTGCGGACAATACTAGGTCGGAGGTTACATCGGCTGAAACGTTGTGAGAATAACATCCCAGATGAGAACAGTAGTCTGAATAATACAAATTATAAGTCCTCATTTAAAAAATTCTGAAACAAGATTATATATTAGATGAAATCTTTACAGAGAATAAACAAATCACTTCTGGTTACACAACAAAGTATGTCAACAGGAAATGTAAATCGCTTCGAAAACTTTTAAATGGAAATGTGACTGAGTCGTTTATGTAGCAATCAATGCATGCAGGACTATTGAGTAGATGTTAAAACACTTATTGTATTTACTTGGTGTAACTCGGGTGGATATATATTGCCGGGTGGAGAGCTTAGAGAAAAATAATTCAAAATATAGTCGTGTTTACAATTTTATTTTTTAAAATAAGATTTTCAAAAATTAATTTAGTTTGTAAAGGTAAGGTCAAAGGTAATGATAAAGTCTATCCGTACATAATTCTATCAAGTTTATTTATGACCTGATAGAACATCCAAAAGTGAAGAGTTAAGAGTTCAAAGGTTATAGACGACGAAGAAAGTGTTGTTTCGTTTGTATGTATGTGGGTTTGTATGACTATATAAGATGTCATTATATTTAGTAATCCATGACTCTAACTTCTGTTGTTTGCCGAGATGCCTGTAGCCATGCAACCAAGGATAGATTTAGTTTGACCGCAAGGAGTCTGTGTAGTAGTGTTGTGACTGACAACGGTTTATTTGGCAAGTTGAGTCTCTCACTGATGGCTGTGTTTGGGTTCTCACTTGTGTAGCCAATGCCAATAAGTGCTCGGCTCCCAGGGCAAACTTTTTCTGATTGGTTGAAGTCTGATTAGTAACCAATCAAGATTGAGTATTTTGATAGAATTGACCAATCAATATTAAGTATTTCAACTAATAAACATTAGATATTGAATAAAGATCGTTTTTCTCCTGTTTTTGCTACTACTGCTGGAATTAATAGAAATTAAAACAAAAAAATTCAATGTGTATTTATCAAAATCACATACAGGCGAGAAACACAGACACACAAGATCTTGTCTGATAGGTTTATTAATACAAATATTTAAACGTGTTATATCCATAAACATTTATTCAATTTATTTGTGTGGAACTTTACATAAATTTTTTAAACATTAATTCTCCTTTTTTTTTTGTTTCTTTTTCTTTTTTTTTCTCAGGATAGTCTTTTACCATATGTCGAGGATGGAACTTTGATATTATTTGGTGCAACTACAGAAAACCCTTCATTTAACTTAAATTCTGCTCTTCTCAGTCGTGTTAAGTTGATTATTCTGGAGAAACACTCGGTGGAGAATATAATGTCTATATTAAAGAACACTTTGGAACATTTGGCTATAAGGAGCTTCTCTGATAAAACTGAAATTGATGAACACCCTTGTAAGGATGGCAGGTAAATATCAAATTAATATAATAATTGATGTGTGTTTGTTTATTAGTTTTCTGGAATCCAAAAGTCTAAGCAAAGTTGTGCACATGCAGTCCCTATTTACTTGCCTCCCCATGAGAGCCGAGTTAAACACAATGATGGTTCACTTCGACCAGTGCAGCTGCTATTGCACATAGACAGCACCGATTCTACCGATTCAACCTCTATAAGTCTAATGCACAAAATAGACAAAAATTTATAGTATTAAGAAATCATTGCAAAAGTGTAATAGCCGCAGCTAAGAGTAGGTATACCGAGATGATCAGAAAACGCATTGAGTCACAGAAATTACGAACTCGCGATTTTTGGAAAATCTATAATAGTGTGGTGAATAATGGAGAATCCACAATTCCCCCGCTATCCAACCACCATGACGTCGTCTGCACGGCAACTGATAAAGTTAAACTGTTTGCTAAGTGATTCGCCTTAGACTCCACAAACCACTTCCCTCCAAACTTTCCATTGTTGACTGAAGCCACACTAGATGATCTGATCATCACCTCTTCCCAAGTCCGGGATATCATAAAAAACATTGACACCTCCTAAGTCTACAACAAATGCCTTGCTGAATCTTGCTTCCTTGATAGCTGGAAAATTGCCTCTTTGGTACCAGTGTTCAAGAATTTTGTTTAGATAACTGATTTGCAAAATTATCACCCTATCAATCTCCTCCAAGTCTTCACTAAAATCTTTGAATGATTAATCAATCTAATAATAGTCCACCACCTTGCTGAACTTCTTTTTGACCAACAGTATGGATTTCGGCAAGCCTGTTCTACTGCGGATGTCCTAACGGTTATCTCTGAACCATAGACTAGACAAAACTAGTAAAGCTAGAGCGGTAACGCTTGATATATCCAAAGCCTTCGACAAGGTCTAGCATGAAGGTCTTATGAAAATTAATTTGTACTGTATTACTGGATGAATATCTCAATAATAAAGTAAAGTCGTTTTTCCCCTCCACCTTCAGACATAATAGCAAAATAACCAAACCCTTCATATGTTAATCTGTACTGCACTCCAATTATCTTAAGTATTGATGAATGTTTCCAGAAATTATGCATTAATTTCTTTCTATTTTGATTATATTTTCTCCGGCTTCTAGGACTCTCCCAAACAAACCTTTCAAAGAGAAGGTTGGGCATCCTCTTTTACCCGCTACTATTTATCTACTATCACTGATACCAGAATCACCATGTGATAATTTCCCATTGAGTAAAAATTAAACAAACATCGGTTATTCAAGATTACTTAACAAACGATTCACAATAGTATCTCTGAAAAAACAATGGTTCGATACGACTTCTGATTTTTGCGTCGGTAAACTTTTTTGATTTATTTTTTATTACACTTAATTCTTTTTTTTTTTTTTGATCTGAATTGAAACTCTGATATTTACTTATTTTTAAAATTACATCATTATTTTATCTTTTCGACACACAACACCGGGACACGTTATACCTTAGCACGGAATAAACGAATATCGGATTGTGCTGTCGTTAGTCGTAGTGAGCACAACAATTCGCCTCAAACATTCTTCAAAATTATTTTATAACTTTCCATACAATTTATTTTTTGCTTATTGCCCCTGACCGAGAACAGAACAGATGATGTATGGTCTTAGAACAGATTACATGTTTTTATTAACACAAATAGGTCACGATTGTTTTTGTTTTTTTTACATCAACTACGTTTACATCTAAACTAATAAATAACATTGTCGTCATATCTTAAATTTGGAGTTAAGTCTTTCAGGGAGTTATACAAATATTTTATTTAAAAAATTAATTTAGACATTTATACAAGAAAAACGGTTATCTTCTCCCTTCGTTCTTTTTAGCGGTGCGGAGGGTTTACAGAACCCATATTATTGATCGAATCTAAGTGTGTTTTATAACTATTGGTTTTGATGAAACAATTTTGCAAGCTATCTTGCATACATGATATCTGTAAATCAGTTTTACATTTCAATATTCCAAAAGTATCTCCGGGATTCCCCAATTCTATAAACCATAATCCACTCCGACTTTATAAATTCTTTCTTAAACGAGTTACTAATGAGTCTTTCGACTTACCAATTTAAATCACTACCGTTGTTTAACATAGTTTTATTTAAAATGATAAAAACAACGCAACGCCACGTCGTTTTTATCATTTAAATGATATTTACCTCATTTGATAGCGCATTTTTTGCTGTTTACTTTTTAGTATGTTTATTTACCTCCAGCACGAAGTCCGTGTGGATAAAAACAACCTCTGTATGAATACAATTTTATCCACAAATTTCATAAAACAAATTAGTATTATTGTTTTATTTAGTTGTTTCTTTTTAAAATTTCGTAAAATTAAAGATCATTTTCTATAATGAAAAGAACGTATCCATTATTTCCTCTTAGACTCTCACCCGGACCATGTACGGAAATTAGGGCCCCAAGTACTAGTTTTTAATATTACTGTTTTAAATTTAATTTAGTCAAAATAAAGTTAACCAATTTGAAACTATTTCAACCTAAAAATGTCATGCAACTTTGCTTTGGCTAAGATCTAAGTGAAGTATCTGTTCTTATACTACACTACAGGTAAATAGAAACTTTGCTTGTATATATGCTTAATAAAATCTTTTCTTTTTTTCAATTCTCTTAGGCCAAATATATGGATATGTCAGAAAGCTGTCAAAGAACTTTCCTTTATGTGTGATGGTGATGCCAGGGTGGCACTTGGCAGTCTTCAGATGGCAATACAGAACCAAAT
Organism: Sepiola atlantica; assembly: GCA_963556195.1. NCBI lineage: Eukaryota > Metazoa > Mollusca > Cephalopoda > Sepiida > Sepiolidae > Sepiola > Sepiola atlantica. The sequence continues at coordinate 76,776,585 of OY744517.1, forward strand.
GTTGCAAGCAAAATTGGCCAAAACTGACAAAGACCAAATCACTATCATTATTGATGTTGATTGTATGAAAGAAAGTCTAAAAAAATCATCCATTGCTTATGATAAGAACGGTAAGCTGGTGTTGCGTATTACTTGTGGGAATATTCTTTTGTGCATATTGAAGCGATTAGCTTCTAATAAGGGTTACCATATTTTATCGACTAGTTTTGTCTGTTTTTTGCAAATATTTGTTTCGAGTTTTTTTTTCAGATTTAATTATTTTTTTTTTTCAAATATTAATTTTTCTGATTTTTTGAGGATTTCTCTTTTTCTTTTTATTTTGCAAATAGCCTCCTAAGTAGACCTAGTATAGAACTTAATACAATGTTGGAACCATTGATTATAAATAGTAGAATAAAAATAATAAATAGTAGTAAGACTACACATCTGAAACAAGAATAAGTTTAAGGCTCCTAAAATTGATATTAGAATTGTTGCGCAACGAATAAACTGCTAAGTAATAATCAGTTCTAACAGAGATGTGAGATCTCCATTTTTAAGCGGAATTCTGCTTTTTCTTTTACATTTTTATTTTTATTTTTTTTAATAAAAAAAAGTTTGATTTCTGCCTTGAGTATTTTTCTTTCTCTTTTCCCTTTTTCCTCTCTTCCTCTCTCTGTCTTGTCTTATATTGTCTATCTCCCCCCCCCTCTCTCTCTCTCTGGAAATGTTAATTTTGCCATACTTCAAACAATTCATAAGGGGAGAGAAGGTAGAAGACTTTTGTCTCCTCAAAGAATGATTTCCTGTCTCCTTCACCCCCCACATATGCGCTTGGGGTCTTTCTCTTGCTAACAGTTGTTTTTTTTTTCTTGTTTATTTCTTTAAACAAAACATATTAATGTTTTAAACAAAAAAAAAACTTTGGCCCCTCCAGGTTGGGAAATTTATAGGGTGCCCCCCCCCCCCCTTCTCCCAGTTGGGAAATTCATCTCGATTTCAGATTTTTTGCCATTAGCCACATACATCCCTAATTCTAAGTGACAGTCTTCCACAGTTTGAAGGTTCAATCCTCAGTACAAGTGATAATAAGAATATAATTACTTAAGACTTCTACCTGGTCATGGCTGACGAAACGAGAGCTGTTTACCCCATGGATTAAATAAAGGGTTCTTTTCAAAATTTTGTACAGATTTCCGAGTTCAACAAGACCCACCTGAAGAAGGTCGGAGGTTACATCAGCCGAAACATTGTGAGAATAACATCCAAGATGAACACAGTAGTCCGAATAATCAAAATGAAACATAATTACATACTAAATTTCAAGTGTCTATCATAAACCATCTTTTACGGAAATATATTTATTAGGAGTCTTTCCATCTCAAGAAAAATTAATTTAATCTACATTTTGATAGTAAGTTGTGCTGTTTATCTCCAACTGTATTGGCTTGGCAATGCTAGTCTTTATTTTTCCAAACAATTGACAAAATTTGTCACATGCTGGTTTCCTTCTGTTACTCATTGTATAGTGTTCAACACTAGAAAGGCCTTTCGAACCATCCAAAATGACAATGGTCCTTACCTCCATAAAAAGTTTTCGAATTAAACAATTTTTGTACCAGTGTGATTCTCAAAGGCTCATGAACAGAATAAAATATAAATGCCATTAAATACAAAACAGCATAAACCTCCTTCCACTTCCCATTGATTCTGCTCAAAGAATTGACTCGGCCATTGGTCAACATGTAATACATAATCCTTATTGTCTATCTGTCGACACTGACAATGGTTTTAACATTCTTAACACTGCCCCTTCTTCATTCGATCTCAAGATTGTGGAATCTTTCTATATTAGTATAAGACGACAATAGTTTTTAATGCAGATAAAAGAACATTTTTTCTTTAAAGAAATTTCTTATTCTATCACTATTTACCTAACTTTAAAATTATTTCCCCCTTTTCTCTTTTTTTTCCATTTTTTTCTTTTTCTTTCTCTCATAATATAAACGATACCATTTCATGAACAGTGTTTCTTGGCATGTTAATTTAAATCAGTTCTATGCTGGCTCCCATGATTATAACAGTATTTCGACTGTTTTGTCTATTTATTTTTTGGATCTGATTATTGAACACTTTTTCTGAAGGTTTATGAAAGAAATTTGGTGCTTGTACACAGATTATTTATGTGTGAAAACAATATTATGTACTTACTCAGTAGTATTTTATTGTTCAATGTTGAAAGAATTAGGAAAAATTATCCAGTAGAACTTTAATTACAAATATTTTTACATTTTTCGTATCGTACAAGTCACTTCGATGACTATGCCTCCATTTGCTACCATTGGACAGAAGACAAGGGCAGATAATTTGCAAGGGCAGATAATACTTATTTAAAAAACAAAAAAAATAAAAAACAAGTACATTGATAAAAACATAATTTATTGTAATGACTATATTTAATGTGAAAGTAAATAAAATTAAAGTAATTAAATTGAAACTGGGTATCTTTCCGCAATTTCGTGGAAGAGATCGCCTAGCTTGCAAATTATCTGCCCTTGTCTTCTGTCCAACGATAGCAAATAATTTTTCCTAATTTTTTCAACATTGAACAATAAAATACCGAGTAAGTACATAATATTGTTTTCACACATAAATAATTTTTCCGTCTGGCTGAAACTGTGTACAAGCACCACAAATTTCTCTGAAGTTAATAAATATTTATAATATGCTGCCGTAGTTTAATGTAATTTTAAAACACATTTATCTAATATATAAAGTAAAGCCAGTTTGTTTCTCGCGTTTTTGTCATCGATAGCTTTTTTCCTATAAAGTAGATAATTATATTTGTTTTTGACTGTTATTTAAAAAAACAAAAAAAATTAATTCTGCTTGGTTTTACTGATTTTCATATTTAATCGATGAATATTTCATTTTGGAAGAGAATGCTTTGTATGCACCGATGTCAGGCCACATAAAATGGTATTGACTTCAAAAGGGTTTTAAAAAATTAATACATTTTTATTATCATTTATTTTTAAAAGATATAATATAATAATTTTATTAATATACAGATCGTAATATAGACCCCCCCCCCACTCATTTTTATTTACTGCGGGCCTGTTTTTCAAGATCGAGAGAGGATTACACTAATAGCAATTAATTGCTTAAATCAGGGTTACTTGACTTACTAGCAGAAGCTGCCAATAGAAATCTATATGCTGAGAATTACGATATATATATATATATGACCCAACAGAATAGGTCAGATGGTGGAGTTTTTGACTAAAGATCTAAAGGTCCTGTTATTTTTTTATGTGAAAAAATAACAACAAATAATTATAGTTTTCTAACAAGTTAGTTCAATAAATAATTTGACAACCAAATCATACTGTACTAATTAAATTTAATTTTCAAAATTATATTTGAAACCAAAATCTTAATATTTTTGGGGAAAAAACCCTGGCTTTAAATAATGAAAATGCCACCACCAGGCAACACTGAGTAGGTACAGCTAGTTGAATATAAATATGTTAAAATTTTGATTGAGGAAATATATAATTAACACATTTATAATCTTTGTTATATCAATCTCTATAAAAAGTGACGTATGTGTATATTTCTATGTATACGATTCACTTCGAGACTAATTAACCAATCATTATGAATTTTCGAACACGGCTGCTAAGTGTAAGGATGAGTAATGCGGCCTATATACAGTTGAATTTAGTTTTATGCAAAGGGAGCAAAAAGGGGGTGGAAGCCCTTTGTAAAAATTCACATACCTCCAAATTTTGTGAAATTTTTACAATAGGTATTAGAAATCAAATAATAAATGTTTCCCAAATTTTAGTTTCTTTGGAGTATTTTAAAGGGGTTTTAAGAGGTATAATATGGGCAACATCTTCCATTGAAACATTCAGATTTGCATAAAATTTGATCCATAGTCATTAGACACCAATTGAGCAAGGTTCCCTGAATTTTACTTTCTTCTTAAGCCTTAAATTTTAGACATTTTCTAGAATCAAAATAATGTAATGGATTTTGATCAAAATGAAAATAAGGATTTATAGACATATGGTTTAATAACATATCTTTATTTTAACGTTTTTAAGGGACATAAAAATGGTGCAAAACTGTTTCGTTCAAGGAATTAATTTTACCATCCATATAAGTAAATTTGTTGCAGTACCATATTAAAATTATATTTTGTTAGATTGTTTCAAACTTTAGTCTGAATTTTTATTGGTTGAATGTTTTTAAAAAGTTATTAGTTCTACTTTGTTGGTCTCCCGATTTATAAAATCGGGGGACTTATGTTTTGAGGCATGTCCGTCCATCCGTCCGGATTTTTGTCTGCAACCATCCATTGAATTTCTCTGAAATTTTGCATGAAGTTGTAGATTAGAAAGTGATATTCTCCGATTTTTGAAAAAAAATCTGGTTAGCCCCCAGGGGGTCAAAAGGCCCCGAAATGACAAAAATGACATTTTTTGCCCTATAACTTTTCATCCATCCATTCAATTTCTCTGAAACTTGGTCAAAATGTGGAGGCAATTGTTCCTAATAGAAAATAAGTATCGCTGACCTTGGAAAAAATCTGGTTCGCACCCCCAGGGGGTCAAAAGCCCTCAAAATAGCAAAAAAAAAACTTTTTCTCCCATAACGTTTGATCCATCCATTCAATTTTTCTGAAACTTGGCCAAAATGTAGAGCCAATTGTTTTGGATATAAAATGAGCATCCTTGACCTCAGAAAAATTCTGGTTCGTGCCTCCAGGGGGTCAAAGGGGGGTCAAAAATGCCCCAAATTGCCCAAATTTATTGCATTTTACACTCGCCACATCGAGTCACATATAGAGGGGGACCACGCACGCGCGGCTTGTTATAAATGAAAATTGTAATAAAATCAGGATTTCTTGATATTGAACTAAACAATGTCCAAGTGACGAATAAGGGATTTATACATTACTTATTGAATTATTAATCTTATAGTTTACTTTTTCACTGAATGGATCAGTGATTAATAACTTAATTTACTTTCAATATTTCAATGTTTTTATTAATTATCCAGGGTAAAAATTAAATTGTTCATAGTTTTCATAGACTGTTTTCTATTTGGAAACTGAGCATAAAAAAATTATATCAATTTAACTATAAAAACTGTTAATGTGTTTTTGTAGGTGATGAACATTACAATTGTGTATCTGCTCTCCAAAAATCTATTCGTGGTTCTGATGCAAATGCTGCTCTCTACTGGATGGCTCGAATGCTTGAGGGTGGAGAAGATCCGCGTTATGTTGCGCGACGTCTTGTGGTTACAGCAGCTGAAGATATTGGTAAGTTTCACCTTTATAAATGTATGGATTATCTGTATTTGCAAGCAAAATACAAAACTGAACATTAAATAATAATAAAAGAAATATGGGTACCTGATTTAGTTCACTTGAGTTAGATCTAAGAAATCAAGGCTAACGCTTCATTTCTATAATGGATACATAGATATATACAAGTGTTCAATTAAAGTTCTCCTTTACTTCTCAAACGTTGAGTTAGTAAAACAGTGACAAACATCAATCAACCACTTAACTATGTTATAGTTTATCTTTATTGTGGTCTTTCTTTTGTTTTGACAGATTCCAGGACCAGAATTCATCTGGTCTGGTGGAGTATCCAGCTAAGTGCTGTTACTACAGGTAACATAACTAGGAGAAGGTGCACCATTTTTCCGTATCAATCAGTATCTAGTCATGCCAAAGGTATCTTATTTGGTCTTCAAATACTATGTTATTTGGAATATTTGGTCAGGTTTTATTTATCAGGTGAAGTACTTTCATGTCAGGTTGTCCTGACAAACCCCTGCACAGAGAAACCGAAGACACTCGAAGATGGTGTCTAGTAGGCATTCAAACTCTCTTCTCTCTGGTATATCATGAATTCTGTCAAATTAATTTGTTTCAGTATAGGTTAAATGTGTTACAGTATAGCTTTCTCTCCAAAAGTGCATATGCAAATCTGCTTCAGCATCGATTTAGGCCAATTATTGATGCATTTTTTTCGAAAATATACATTTATACATTTTACCCTGCTATACATATTTTAAAATAGTCATCCATACAAAGAGTCAGAGGAATTTTCACTTTTACATCAGACCTACTACCACTGCCATCTATATTCACAGAGAAAACTAGCACCGTTATTTCGTATTTGTATCTTGCTATTTTATATTAGCTCCTCTACATTTTCAACCTAAACAAGGGATGCTCCCTTTACCTACATTTTCTTTTTTTTTCTTTGTGTTTTGATTGGCTACTCCAAAGATTTTCTTTTACATTCTCAATTGATTGAATAACAGATTAGCAGATTTCATTTAGTGAACACTAAACGGCTTTAGGAGTCAATAAGACGATTTGAAATACAACCTTCTATGATTAATTTATTTCATTTTTGACAGTTAATGACAGATTTCATTACATATTTCATGAAAAATAAACTTTGAATCTGTGTTCTGTTCTAATTCTTTAACCTTATTTTGGCACATGCTTTTTTGTGGGTGAGTATAGTATATTACCTTTAATACAACGGAACAATTAAGAAATTTTCTCTTTAATTTAATATATAAGTAAATAAATACTGAATACATTTCTAAACTTAATGAAATAACAATTTTCTTTAATTAAATTGTTTTAAGTTATTCATTTTACGGTAATTTTGATTACCAGGCCAAAATAATCCTGGGTACATTTTGGGGGGGTTATCACCGGTGTCAAATTGCTGACGTCATATTCAGTCACCATGTACCTGTACAAAACTTCAAAAGCACCAAAATTATTAATTTAATAACGTTATCTGATACGTAATTTTTATGCAATACCTTATTCTTATTGTAAGGGCCATTTATTTTTGCTTAAATTTGTTTTTGTCTTTAACATAAAAGAAAATTTGGGTGTTTCATTTTTTTTAATTCGAAAAAGATTATTATTATTATTATTTTTTTTAATAAAACAATACGTACATAAAAAATTCCTGGATGAATACCCAGCTATAACAGGTTCCTTTTTTGGCTCTGGTGATAACTTTCCACCAAATCCTGTGAACATTGGTTCAGTAATTTAATCTTATACATACAAATCAACAAACGAACACAATGTATAGATTTATTGGTGCTGTTATAGATAACGCGCCTTATTTCCGTGACTTTACGTCGACAACGATCGGACAAATCGCGGAAGCACCCGAGAGTTGTCGAGACGAAAACGCCAAGCATTAATGGAAGACTTGAAGGTAATAATATAAGACGAATAAATTCAAAGAAAAAATACATATAAAAAGATAAAAACCGAACAAACTGTAGGGTGGGAGGTGGGGGTTAAATCAACCATTTTCAATCAAATGTGTAGAAAGAAAATTTCTTTTTAGGGGGGGGGGGAGAGGAGTTGTCAATGTTTTCTTTTTCATTTGTTTTGCTGTTTTTCTTTTTTTTCTTGCTAACATAAAACAAACAAACAAACAAACAAAGAAAAATGGGGTAGGGGTTAGGGTTCCCGTTAGGGTTAGGGCTCCTGTTCTTAGCGATAGCCAAACCCTGCATTCAAACTGCCAAGCTCTAACTGGAAGACTGGCAGACGCTAATGTAAGACGAATAAATTCAAAGAAAAAATACAGAGATTAAAATCATTCTTTTTTCTTTTGTGAAAATAATGCTTTTTTTTGGGGGGGGGGGGTGAAATTTTGTCAATGTTTTTATAAGATAAAAGAAAGAAAAAATTATTATTCCGTCAGCGCTCGGGCGTTTCCGCCACCATACCCGATCGCTGTCGACATGAAATCACGGAAATCAGGCGCGTCATCTATAACAGTACCGATTTATTGATACTCATATTCGGTTTAACGTCCATTTTACATGCTGGCATATGTTGGACGGCTTTTAGAAATTGACTTCCAAACTAACCTATCTTTGGCCAACTTGAAACTATGGAAATTTCAAAAATATTTATCATCGACTTGGAGGGTTATTGTCATGACACATTTCAAAAACTAGATTTATTAATAAACATATTTAATTTTTTTCTTATAGTGTAGTATGATGATAATGTTGTTCGAATAAATAATATCATGAAGTTGGTTCTGTATATATAACTATAGAGTAAAATTAACCAACAGGTGACATCAACTTCACATATAACAGAGTCGGTTGGAAAGAAAGTTCTGTCTATTTTTTTAAAGGTTCATCATCATCATAGGTTTAACGTTCATTTTACATACTTGCATGCGTTGGACGGCTTTTAGAAATTGATTCCAAACCAACCTATCTCTAGCCAGGTCTTTATTTATCCCTCTTTCCTCAAGTCCATCCTTATCACTTCCGCTCGTGTTGTGGTCTCCGAAGGCATTTGTTTGTCTATTTTCAATTACTTAAATTTCTGAAGATGCTTCAAGAACTTTCATTTTATTACCCACATAAGCAAGTTTGGCACAAGGCCCACGAATGCAGTGGGGAGCCCTCAGCTCCCCAAAATCTCACGCATTATGTCACAAGCAGCCGCACGCATTAAAGTTCAAAATTTAAAATAAGAACGTTTCCATTTCACCACCCTACGGCGAAGTCTGAACATCGCTCCGATAACATTGAGGAGATAAGGTATTGCCTCTAAATTGATTCGGACTCTCCTTCTCTGAAGAAAAATGTTTTATCATTCAAAATTAATAAGAAAAACGTACAAAAAAACATTTTAAAATGATTTTTAATAAAATATTGCATGTCCAAACGTGTCTCCAAAAACATTTGTTTGTATGTTTTCAATTATATATATACTAGCAAATATACACTCACTCCGGTCGCATATTTTTACTAGGCTGAGAGGATGATATCATGATGAAGGAACTACATACACTGATCTGCAAAGGAGGAGGTAATGACTGAGAGGATTATATCATGACGAACGAATACTCCCAAACCTCAAAAAAGTAGGAATTAATGTCTGGAAGTATATCATGACAACAGAATAGATAGTACACTACCCCCCCCCCCCCCCTCCCCTCCTCCACACACACACAAGAAAGGAGAAGATAATCCTGGAAGGATGGGAAATTGAACAAATGTATACTATACTGTCCCCCCCCCCCCCCAAAAAAAGAGAAGGTAATGCCTAGGAGGAATGTATCATGACGAATGAAAATATACTACAAAGAATTAAATAAGCATAAACCGTTTTAATTTTAATATAATTAGGATAGGTGGAAAAAACTTTTGCATTTATTCATTTAGATAACATTAAAAGCAATGGAATTTTCATTGCTCAAATGAAACACCGAAATGAAAATTTGGCAGAAAAATATAGTCGCCATCTTTGTAAACAAAGAGAAATATGCTAGCTAAGGAAAAACGATAACTTCCTTTCATAATTTTCTAGTTAAAAAAGACATGTTTATAAACTTTAGTTAGAGCTTTTCCTTAGCTATCCTCTTTCTCAACATGTTTAGATGGCAACTATATTTTTCCGATCTAATTTTTATTTTGGCGTTTCACGTGAACAATGTTTTTAATGTTATATAAATTAATAAATGCGAAAGTTTCACATGTACGATGAAACTTGGCACAACAAAAAAAAACATGGTTTAAGTTAAAAATATGTAAGTAATTTATGAGTAATGCCTATTTCACTCTAAGTAATTTACGTGACTGAAATAGGAATTAACCCCAAATAAAAGGAGTATTATCAGACTAGTGTTGATAGATTAACCTGAAAAAAAGCTCCATCTCCTATTTCGGTCACGTAAATTGAATGAAAATAAGAGAATGCACACTAGCATGGCGGTTTCTTTAATTATTTATTTATGGGGTGGGGAGATGTTGATAACATGATTTATTAAGAAGTGAAAGAAAACTTTAAAAACTTTAGAAATTTACAATTTAAACAGAAAATAAAATTTTTATTGGTTTAAGTGAAAGACATTTTTATTTCAGATTATGTATATTTATAATTTTTCATGAAAAAAATGTTGAGCTCTTACGATTTGCTCTTTTATCTCATAAATGTGCTTCAACAATCACTCCCTTTGGTTGGACATTTTTCTTCATTATTGAAATATATATAGATGTCATTTATTTGTTTATTTTGTTTGCAATACTTTTGAACAGTTTCAATTATTTATATGAAAGTGCATTTTACCTTAATGCTAGTTGGGAATAATTTCCCCTTAACTCATGCGATGCCCCCCCAGATGGGGAGTGACATTTTTTTTTAATTAATTACCCATGGACACACATTGATGAGTTGTAAACGACATAACATGTGTCAGTGGATAATTAAATTAAAAAATCATGAGGTCGATTTAACGTAGGGAAATCAAGTTCCCCCAAAAGAAGGAGGGGTGGGGGGCTAATTTTTTGTAGGTAAAATTTTTGTTATAACTAGTTGGAGTGAAATACATTAAAAAAAAAAAGAAACGTGAAAGACCATGAAGAAACAGGATAAGGAAATCACAACAAAAAAAGGACACAAACAAAGGAAATGCACTTCTTTGTGGAAGGAAAAAGAACCAATTGACATTTCCTGGATCACTTTTTAAGCTTTGATAAGGACACGGACACTGAGAAAACATAGTATTTCTTTTGGCATTGCAAAGAGTAATTCAAATATTTTCAGTTTCGACATCATTCTGAAACAAATTTGAAGAAGGTATGTTGATTTTTATGCAAATTCCATTTTTTCACCAATGACAGTGGGGAAAAAACTGTATAAAAAAATTATTTTAATGATTAAAATTTGAAAAATCAACTCAACTTATACTAAGTGTTCTCTACATGAGTATATGAGTTATATTTTGGATATTGACATTTTAAAAAAGTTTGTTGGTGTTTTGGAACACTTTTCGTTCTGTAGAATTTTGTATATTCGGACTACCGTTCCTATCTTGGTTGTTTTTATCCTATTTTCGTATTATTTCTGGTTGGTACCGATTTGATATTATGTTTCGGAATTTTTGAGATGAGGGTTGATAATTTGTAGAATTTAGTGTATTCGAACTACCGTTATTATTTTGGTTGTTTTTATAAAGATAGGAACAGTAGTCTGAATATACCAAATTTTACAAATTATCAACCCTCATCTCAAAAATTCCGAAAAACTTTTTCTTTTTTTTTTTTTAGAAATAAAGTTCTGGTTTTAGAAATAAAAAATAAAAAAATCTTTCAGAATATTATTTGCAGTAAATTATCATATTAATTTTCCTGTCCTTTGATAAAATATATACTTGGAAATATAATATTTATAATTTAAGAATGATGTAAGTAAAGGAGGTTGACCATAGTCAAGGCTGACCCGAAGGCTCCCTTTTCATTGATTACTACACTGTGATTACTCCACTTACCCTTGATCCACACCTTATAATGTTGAGTGTTTAGCAAGGAGACATCAAGTACCATTTTTAAAATTTATGACTTTACTGAGGATTGAACCCCAGTCTCCCAGCCCATTAGCAAACACTCTAACCGTTATGCCACCAAATAGTAAAGAGTTTAAATTTAAAGATGTACATCCTAAAAAATGGTGATTGCAAGATTTTGTTCAGACTGAGCATTTTAATTGAAATATTTTGTTAAAAAGTTTTTTTTGTTTAACAAGATTAACATAGATTTCCTTTTGTATTAAATAGTTATGGATCTAAATTGTTGCATGAAAAATGGATAATTCTAGGGTAAATTTTGTTCTTTTATTCCATTTTTTTGCTGCTTTCCACATAACATTCTAAAACCCCCAACTGAATAAATAACCTGAGGCTATTCTCTATCTCTACAAATCCACACTCAGACCATCTATGGAGTACTGTTGTCATATTTGGGCTGGTAAATCTCTGTCCCATTTGAGGGTTCTTGATAAGGTGCAGAAACGTATCTGTAATTTGATTGGCCCTACCCTTTCTTCTTCTCTACACCCCCTCTCTCACAGACGTGATGTTGCTAGTCTCAGTCTTTTCTATAAATACTATTATGGCATGTGTTCTTCAGAATTATGTGATCTATTCCCCTCTTTTTTTGTTCCAGCTCGTTTGACTCGTTGGTCTAGTGGTCTCCATCAATTCGCTGTTTTGATACCTTATTATAATACAGCTTCCTATTCCAGTAGCTTCTTTCCAAGAACCACAGGCTTGTGGAACTCTCTTCCTGCCGACTGTTTTCCTCCTACCTATATTCTTGGTCTTTTCAAGACTACGGTCAATAGGTATCTCCTGTCTTTGCGATAATCATATTTTTTCTTGTTAGCTCCTTACATCAAGTGTCTTCATGCCTTGTCTGGAGCGATTTCCATGAAAAAAATTTATTAAAAACTCATTTGAAACTGCATTCAATTCACAACAGAAATAAACTATCTAAGCTGTAAGGTTAGGAATGTTAGTTTTTTTTCTTGCAAATGAAACCAAGATCTTGAAATTGTATTTTGTTTACATCATTCTACCTGGTTGATATATTGAACTAAACGAATACCCGTCCCAGGATGGATAAAATGAATTTCTTGAACAGAACAGTTTTGCACCACTTTTATGTCCCGTTACAAAGATCACTAGCAACATATAATGATACTAAATCTTATGTCTAGAATCCTTATTCCAATTTTGATCAAAATCCAATACATGATTTTGATTCTAGAAAATGTCTAAAATTTAAGACTTAAGCTTCAGGGGTTTTAAGAAGAAATTAAAATTCAGGGAATCTTGCTTAATTGATCTCTAATGACTATGGATTGAATTCAGTGCAAATCTAATAAATTTGAATTTTCAAATGGAAGTTTCTGCCCATATTATGCCTCTTAAAAACCCTTTAAAATGCTCCAAAGAAACCGAAATTTGGGGAATATTTATTAATTGATGTTTAATACCTATTGTTAAAATTTCACAAAAATTTAAGGTATCCAAATTTTCACAAAGGACTTCCACCTCCTTTTTACTCCCTTTGCATTAAACTAAATATAACCCATATTACCACACATTACACCTAGTAGCTGTGTTCCAAAATTCATAATGATTGGTTAATTAGTTTAAGAGTGAATCCTATACATAGAAATATATAAACATACCTAACTTTATATAAATAGAGATAAGTGTAAATTCTACTGAAGTTCTGAAAATATATCTATTTCAGAATGCAGAAAAAGTATTTGGTTCCTCGTAAAATAATAATTGGGGAGGAAAATAAAGAAAAGATATTATTTATGGAATTTTTATTCTTTGCAGGTCTAGCAGATCCCCTGGCGTTGAACCAAGCAGTTTCTGCTTACCAAGCTTGTACATTTATTGGAATGCCCGACTGTGATGTAAGTGATTCCCAACGCGATTTAATTTTTTTTTTACATATTTAATGTACATATGTGCTACAAGATGCTGCATAAAAAGCTTTTAAAATAGTTTGAAAGAAAAGATGATTGAAAGAAAGATCATACCTTTTTTTTTTTTTTTTTAATTCATAAAATTTTGCTTTTTTTAAAAAAAAAAAATGGCTTATTTATTTACTAATAATGTATTTAAAAAAAAAAAATTGTTTTACTTTCTGATTGGTTAACAATGTTCTCTTTACTTGTTTTGATTAAATATATATAGTTGTATGAAAATATATTTATGTCAAGTTAACGACACAAACATGTTTCATTTCTTGGAAATCATCAGGTTAATTGCATGGATGTAGGGTTTGATTGCTTTCATATTTAACCTGTGCTTGCTCTAGCTTTTAACCAATCAGATTCATTGGTTTTATTACCTCTTACCAAGTTATTTATTTCCATCAGCCAATGGGTGCCAATCTATTTGTTTGAGAGGAGTTTTGGCAGTCCCAACTTTGAAATATGTCAAATTAGCAAAAGGTGATCTTACTACTGTTATTAAGCTTTACTTACCTTGAGCACTGCTGAAGTAAATACTGAAAATATATATACATAATATATTATTTTATAATATTACTAGAATACCTGTCCCAGGATTAGTAAAATGAATTCCTGGAACAAATCATTTTTTTCACCACTTTTATGTCCTCTTACAAAGATTAAAATCAAGATATAATGATGTTAAACCTTATGTCTAGAATCTTTATTCTAATTTTAATCAAAATCCATTACATGGTTTTGATTCTAGAAAATGTCAAAAATTTAAGGCTTCAATTTAAAGGTTCTTAAGAAGAAATTGAAATTCAGAGAATCTTGGTTTATTGGTGTTTAATGCCGATGGATGAAATTCAATGCAAATCTTAAATATTTTAATTTAAAAATGTAAGTTTGTGCCCATATTATGCCCCCTAAAACCCATTTAAAATATTCCAAAGAAACTGAAATTTTGGGAATACTTATTAATTGATGTTTAATATCTATTGTTAAAATTTCACAAAAATTGGAGGTATCCAAATTTTTAACAAAGGGCTTCTACACCTTTTTGACCCTCTTCACATAGAACTAAATTAAATTCAATATAGCCCACATTACCCACCTTTACACGTAGCAGCTGTGTTCCAGAATTCATAATGACCGGTTAATTAGTTTAGAAATGAATCCTGTACATACAAATATATGAACATATAAACATACCTAAATTTATAAAGATACAGATAATATGTGTATATACATGAAATAGTAAATTATGTAATATATATATATATCATCCACAGACTATTTCGCTGTATCACAGCTCTTCAGTGTGGCTAGCACCTCTTCATATATATTGTTGAGCTCTTTAAGCACTAGTATTTTATTTTATAAACTACTGGAATACTGTTTTTGGGTATATTCATTTCATAATATAAATATTTATTTGCTAACATTTTGTCAAACGGATGACAAATTATTAATCTTGTTAAATATTTCATATTTAAGTCCACCTAAATGGTGCAATTCATAAATATTGGATAACCTACAAACTAAGTTTGCATGCAAAAAACAATAGTAAGAACGCGAGAAACTTCAAAAGAAAATTAAATGGATTAGAAAACAATTTATTTTAAACTAACCGAGATAAATCCGTTTTCTTCTAGCAATTTTGTTTCACCTTATTTTAAAATATCAACATTAACAGAATTTTTAGGTATATTCAAAATCTCTAAAAATATGCTTGAATTCGAAACAACTTTTTTGTTATACATTAGAATTTGTGGGCTCATTTTGCTATTTGTGCTGATGGAGATGTGAATTAAGTATGATCTAGTGTGTATGGTCTACATGGGGCAAGCTTCGTGAGCTTCTTCCCATTTTAACCTGTCGTTCACTTTCACTTGCTACTCTCGGCTATGTCCGCGGTGCCATGTTACGTGCAAGTGAATGCTGGTCTCCCACTAATTCTGTTTTCTGAAGATGCAGAGGAATTACATGGCTGTGGTTTGGTGGATTTGTAGTGTGCGTCTTGACAACAGTTCTAACTCCCTGCTATTGAGGCTGAAGATACCCAGACTGTAGTCGGCTCTGTGTTGCAGCCGCCTACAGTGGTATGAACATGTTAAAAAAAAGCTTTGTATTTGATAAATAGATGTACACATATTTCAATTAAGGGTAACCAAGGAAAACGCAGGCCAAAGAAGACTTGGATATAACCTCAAACACGAACACATCTCAACTAACATAAATGATAGAATTACAGAGGAAATAACTGTTTACCGCCATGGCCAATGTGCAGTGTTAAAGAAGATGATATATAATTGAAGTGAACTCTGAAATTGCTGAACTAATTTTTCTGAAAATTGGGAAATACATTATATGTCCAACAGTTGATGGCTATATATATATATATATATATTGATGGTTAAGTTTATATTAAAAATATATTTGAAAATTGTTCTTTAACAAAAAATGTGAACTTAAACATTTTTGTATTTTAAAAAATTTCATGATTAAAAATTTTTTGATTCAAATTAAATGTATCGAATCGACAATGGGAAAATCCGAATCAGTCATTTCAACTTCAAGCATATTTTTTGAGATTTTAATATACTTTTTAAAATTTCGCTAATGTTGATGTTTTAAAATGAGATGGATTAGAATTGCTAAAAACAATGGGATTTTTCTTGGTTGTTTTTTAAGATAAATTATTTTAGTGTTTAACTTTGTTTTCAAGTTCACAATGTTCTGGCTACTGTTTTTTTTTTTGTTTGTGTGTGGAGATTAGTTTGTAGGGTATCTAATTATTTATGAATTCCACCATTCTGGACAAAGTTTTTAATTTTAACTATTTATTAAAAACAAGATTATTTTTGGTCTGTTTGACAATGTAAACAAATAAACATTTGTGATATGAAACCGTCTATGGACATGTATTTTTCGAGTTTTCTATAAATCTAAATCAGCTAAAAATATCAGATAAAAAAAAATGTTTTTAGAGCTCATTGGGAAAAAAATCTTATATTCTAAGTTTTATTAGGATAACATCCATTAATTATGAAGTATTCGTGACCCATTGATCACTACCACTATTGTTTCCACTTTGATGTCATTCGAAAATCCATAAACTGTTTCTTTCATAACTAAAAATAATAAGTCTCTTTACTTTGACCGGTAGTGTATTTACGTGGAATTTGTTCTGCTTTTCTTTTTTCAAAAGTATGCCGTTTTTTTTAAAATTCTTTTCCTTAATTATTTTTTCTACCAAACAAAGGGAAGTAAGTCTGTAATTGACGAATAGAGTTACCTTTCTTAAAAAAAAATGGCACCTATGCGAAAATAATTCTGACCTGGATAGATTATTTTCAAGAAGAAATTAACTCTAATTACATTTTGTTGTATTTAACAACATGCTGCAACAATCACCCAAGAAAAAAAAAAAAAACAGAATCAAATACTGATTTTTTTTTCAGAATAAATATATCGATGATAAAAATTGAGAATCAGACTGACTTTATTTTATATATTAGATTTCAGAAAAGACAAACTTCTGGATTCAATAATTTAATTGACTAAATAACAAAAATGCATGATGTTATGTAAAACTTCTTTAAAAAGAAAAGGTAGAACATAAACAATTTATTTTCTTAATTAAATTACAGCTATTTTTTATTATTTTTTTCTAATAAAAACAATCAATAAAATGAGAAAAGAATATTTTTGCAATTTCTGTATTTCTTAATTATCTCTCATTTTAGTTAATCTTGGCCCAATGTGCCGTTTATTTGGCTCGAGCCCCCAAATCGATTGAATCATATTCTGCATACAAAAATGCCAAACGCTGTGTTCATCAACATAAAGGACCTTTGCCTCCAGTACCTTTGCACCTGAGAAATGCACCCACAAAATTGATGAAATCTCTTGGTAAGTATTTTCAAACACATTCATCTAAGACGCGTGTTCCCAGCCTTATTTTGCTTATAGAACACCTGAAAGCTGTTTTATCATCCATGGACCCCATATATACATAAATAATTTTAAAAAAAATCAAAAATTTTTGTTTCTATGTTAGTAAAATCTAACGATGAACCATTGCAGCTGTTATTCCTACTATTACCGTTATCATTGTTATAAGTACTGTTCTTATTAACACTATCATTATTGCTATAGCTATTCCAGCTATCATTATTTTTATCATTATTATAGTTATTATTATTATTATTATTATTATTATTATTATTATTATTATTACTATTGTTATTTTTGCTATTTTTATCTCTGTCTATTCCCGTTTATTCTTACTACATTTCACTATACGTATTATTTTTGTTATTAATTTGGTAGTTATAATTATTATAATCATCACTATTGTCAATATTTTTCTTATTGTCACTATTACTGTTATTATTATTATTATTATTATTATCCTAATTATTATTATTATTATTATTATTATTATTATTATCCTAATTATTATTATTGTTATTATTATTATCCTTATTATTGTTATTATTATCCTAATTATTATTATTATTATCCTAATTATTATTATTATTATCCTAATTATTATTATTATTATCCTTATTATTATTATTATTATTATTATTATCATCCTAATTATTTATTTTATTTTATTATAAATATTATTACTATCATTTTTACTATCTCACCTATTGGCCTATTACTACTATTGTTATATTTATTATATCCGTTTTTAAATATGTCCATTTACGTTATTTTCCTTAATTCTCTTATTACTGTTTTCACTACAGCCGCCATGATTTTCCCCCTATTATAATTACCATTATTATTGTATCAACAGCAAGTGAGGTAAATCTAGGTTTTAATTTATATCTGTAATCGTATACTCTATTTTCTTGGGGTTTACTCATAATTACAATTGTATGGCTTATACATGATTTAAGTTAAATTGTGTTATTAATTTCAATAAACACACGTACATCTAGTAAACACAATAAAATAAATAGAAACTTTTAGTGCTTGTGTAAAATATGCATTGTGGGTGGGACGTTGAGAAAGAAAAAAAAAAGACGACTTGATAACTGTTAAAAAGGAGAAGGTTCCGCAGTGCGAGGAGACTCGAAAGACGGCGGTTTCAAAAACGCGAAGAACCGAAATGCCTGGTGATCGGAGTATCGAAGTACCGGAAGAATGGGAGTTTACCAATGTTTATGGCATCGATGAAGCTTTATTGGCTATGGTACCCAAGCCCGTCTTGCTGTTAGACTTTTGTGTCCGCTGACTAAAAATGCGGCTGATAACCAAGTTGGTACTGTGAAGGAATCCTCTGACTTGTACTTCACCAAAGTGCTTGTAGAACAATTGCTTCAGTTCACACTCGGATAGACAATGCAGAGCAAATTGCTTTCCAATCAGACGTATATACGAACGAGTTTCTAGCGGAAACCAAGTCGGTGACCTCAGCAAGAAAAAGACTTTCATGAGACAAAAGTATGTCAAAAGATTGTATAATATGTGTGCGTAGCTGGCGTAAACCATTCGGTAATGGCAAATAAAGAAAACCAAAATTGTTCCATATACGTTCTGTTCTTTGTCATTCTTGTTGGATCTTACCGGGTGCCCTGGAAGAACGGGTAATGCAACACTTGTGCTGATGAGCTGCCGTACGAAAAAATTATTTTTTTATAAAAACAATATTATATACTTATTCAGCGTTATATTCTTACTCACTGTACAAAAAAGTAGAAAAAATTATCCACTAGAACTTTAATTACAAGTATTTTTCCATTCTTCGTATCATAACAGCGATTCGTTTAGTAAGCGTTCATCTTTTTTCTTAAAAATAATTAATGGGCAAATAATTCGCAAGGGAGATAATCATGCAATTTAAAAAAAACAACTACATATATAAAAATCAAAATTATTCCAATAAGACAAAATGAAAGTCAATAAACGAAATTAAATTAATTTATTGCATTATAATGAAATGTTTACTGAACGAATCGCTGTTATGATACGCAGAATGCAAAAATACTTGTAATTAAAGTTCTAGTGGATAATTTTTTCTACTTTTTTGCACAGTGAGTAAGAATATAATGCTGAATAAGTATATAATATTGTTTTCATAAAAAATAATTTTTTCGTACGGCCACTCATCAGCACAAGCACCAAACTTTTTTTGTGGGCCCCCATAAAGCGTCTGTGGACTCTTGTTGTGAATCCCTGATCTAAGAGGTTTACAAGTATGCCTATCTTCATTTAAAATTTTTTTCCTCTGATTTTAACAAGATACTAACCATAGGTACATTATGCAGAACGCTTTTTCAAAATTTGAGCAAATTTTGGTGGTTATAAGACCTTCTAATGGGGCCATAACTCCACACAATCAAAATCTTTCTTAGCTTTATTTTATTTAGAAGACAATTACTAAAATTAATATCCTTTTTATTAGCAGGGATGTGAATTCTCTCTGTTTTAACGGAATTTCGCTTTTTTTTTTAATACAGAAATGAGTTCTCCGCTTTTTGGTCGAAATCCCACTTTTTTTTTTCTAAATAAGAAAAGCCTGATTTCTGCAAACTCGCTAGAGTCTTACCTCCTTATTTTTTCATCGTTATTTGGCAGGATTTTATTTTATTTTTTTCTCTTCCTGTTTTTTCTCTTTTCCTCTCTCTGCCTTGTCTTTCTTGCCTTTCTTTTCCCTCTTATGACAATTCTTTCTGAAAACTAAAAATGTTAATTTGGTCATGAAGACTAAGACTTCAAACGATTTATGAAGGGGGTAGGGAAGTTAGATGACTTTTTGTTTCATCAAAGAATTACTTTCTGTCAGCTTCCCTACACTTGGTGTATCTCTTTTAATTTTGACTTTCTTGTTTACCAAGATTGATATTTCACTAACTAAGCATTTTTCAAATTATTTAAAATGTTTTTTTTACTACTTATCACGAGCACATTATCATCCAAGTTGTTTTTAGTTGTTTTTCTTTTGTACTGTCCTTCACACACATAGACAGAGGAGGGCGGGGCTGATCCTGTCAACAATTAAAAAAGCATGCTATTACCGTAATAGCCAAGCCCCTATATTGTGGCTTGACTGGAGGAGGTTCCTACATGCCTGAAATGAAGGTTTTAATTAACTGACCAACTGTAAAATAATAGAAAATGCAAAACGATTTGTGATTGGTTAACCAATCAGAATAGTTGCCTTCAACTGAAGAGTCCCCATAAAAAAATTAACTTTTTAGTTCTTCAAAAAGATAAAAATTGGTACCCGATCAATAACAGGAATGAAAAAAGACTAAAAGTAAAGTCTCTCCAATTCAACCTTCTCTAAGGAACAAAAGCATAAAGAAAAATTTGAAGTTGCTCAACTAAGACTTAGCACCAGTCATATTCTTCAATTTATCTTTTCTCCCCAACAAGAGCAATATAATTTTTTGTTTTTTTACATATTATTTTTCCAATAAATATATTATTGTTCATGGTGAGTTTTTCTTGCTTTGGGTTTGCTGACTGAACCAACCAATTACGCAAGTATCAGACTAAGTTGCATCAACATCAAAGTTCTGTAGATCTTTTAAATGCAGCATGCGTGCAGAAACAATTGACAGAGCAACCAGTCGCAATGCATGTGGTCATTGCCACACACACAGGAGCACATCTGTACCAAAATTGAATGGGTTCTGTGAACATGTTCAGCAATGCATGTGTGTTACAAACAGCAGATCTGTGATAAAAAAAATATCTCCCTCTAGATTTGAGCACTCAGAAAATCATCCCTTAAAATGAGGTTCCATGCTGAGAAAGCGAACTACTTGAGATCACACAGAAGTTATGTCCACTTCAACTGATGAACCCGCTGGGCAGTCAGTTTTTATGCCCAGTCATTAAACAGTTGATTATTCCCAAGTGATCTCTGTGTGGTCCAAACAGGACTGCCATTTTGATATTTATATATATATTTGAGCAGGGGGAGAGTTTTGGTTTCTGTCTTTCTCAGGGACAGATGGGTCTTTAGGCCCTAAGCAGATGGACTGTTTGTGTTAGGTTGGAAGATGTTTTCATTTGGTCACCCTCAGAATATATTCAGGATTTTAAACGGATGGTCTCTTGTTTTGTAATCCGTTGAAAGTGACTGTTTTTCTGATCGCAAGTCTGTCATTTATTAGAGAAATCATTTTAAACCTTTCAAAATAAAAACATTGTTACTTATGTTAAAACTTATAGTTGTAACTTTATTTGGAAGAAAAATCCATTTGTTACAGCAGTGTCTGAGACCACATGATTGACGCTACAGCCAGTTTCGAAATCAAGCAAAAAATTCAGACGGACAACGAGCGCATAATAACGATCTGTGCAGTGAATGCACACAAACGCAAGTTCACACTTCTGCCGTTCATGTGTCACCTTTCTGCTAAATTTTGTGAAAATCGGTTGCATGAGTTTTGCATAATCCTTCAAAACTAACAAATATGAGTTTAAACAATACCTTGAATAATGGGTGGAGTTCAAAATTGTATTGTTTGAAGAAAAAAATTGAACACAAGGTAAAATATGAGTATAGCACTTGAATTTTCTTTTAATAAATTGAAAAAAAAATTTCATTTGAAAAAAAAAAATGAACTGTTTTAGTGATCAACCATTTTGTTTGGATTATTCGGATCACTATTCTCATCTTGGTTGTTATTTTAACGTTTCGGCAGATGTATCCTTCGACCTTCAGGTGCATCTTTTTGGACGTGCAAATCTTTCTCAAGTTCCATAGACATGTGGTGCAACGGATAATGGTGTTGATTAACAATCAGTTCTAAGTTTTAGTCTTCTGAAGGTCTAAGTTCTAGTCTTACTAAAGTCGATAATAATTAAGAATGACATTATACTTAATTAACATTTCTACCAAATGGCTGATGAACAATCTACAAAATTTTGTATAGGTTTCTGAATTCGACATAAAGATTTCCAAGTTCGAAAAGATGCAGTTGCAGAAGGTCAAAGATTGCTTTGGCTGAAACATGAAAATAACGACAAAGATGAGAATAGTAGTCCGAATAATCTAAATTATCAATCCTCATCTGAAAAATTCCGAAACATAACCATTTCTTTTTTTTTTCTTTTTTCTTTTCTTTTTTTTTTTTTACTAGATTATGGCAAGGATTACATCTACACTCCTAATGACCCATCAGCTAAACAGACATTCCTTCCAGATGAACTTTTAGATGTGGACTTCTTTACTTAAAGTGGCATCTTCTATTATCCATATCCAATTGATTTCACTTCCCTTTTGAAACCATTTGTATCGATGAGGTAAATTCTAAATATGTCTTCCTATTTAGTGCATAATTAAAAATGTTTTACCTTCTCATTTCAAGACTCTTTTATTGCTGAATATGAGTGTTCAATTTCACCACTACAAATTTAAATCTTATAATCCACCAAAATCAAGTAAAATATTTGACACAAAGATGCATATTACACACAATGTTATATTAAAATATTAAAAAAACTATTCCATTGAGCAGCATTATTTTTAATATCAAATAATATAAGATTAAACTCACATTAAAATGTTACTGCTTATTTTAATTTCATAAAGAGTTATGCAAAACATGACCTAAGTATTCTTATATAAACAGTTGCATTTAAATAAAAATTGTCTGAAGTCATTTTGATCAAACTTTGTATATTATGTAAAAGTAAATATTATTTTAATAATAATAATTTAGGACAATTTTTTTTTTTTTTACTTATGGCTGAAGTATACATGTTGGTCGATTCAAGTGTATAATAGTAAAAACAAAATCATAATTTAGTTAATAATCCATTAATAAAAAATAAAATATTTTGAGTAAAATATTTTAATTGATTTAACAATTAAAATATTTTACTCAAAATATTTTTATTTTTATTAATTTTTAGATTTTTCTAAACTTAGATATGAACTTCAGTGTGATTGCATTTATTTTCAATCTAAATATTTAGCCATTGCTTATTATATTTTCTACAACTAATTTTTTCAAATATCTACTAAACTTCTTGATAGAGAATACATCTGAGTAGCGTAAGAGAGCCTATCGGCCGAAACAAAGAAAAAATGTAAAGATCAACAGTGATGGATTTCTTCAAACTATTGTTCCACCCTTGCTATTTATTTTTCGATTTTGTCATAGTCAATGTATCCTTCAGACTTGTTCATCCACGGTGATGTTTGTGCTGGATGATTTTTCCTCCATAGTTAAATCTAGCGAACTGCTTATTTTAATTTCATAAAGAGTTATGCAAAACATGACCTAAGTATTCTTATATAAACAGTTGCATTTAAATAAAAATTAATCTTTATGCATGCCTTCATGAATTTAGAAAGTAATGCCAAAATAATCAGTTTTTAGGATTCAAGTACGTATTAAACATCAGCCAACACAGTACACAACTGATCAACAACATTGAATCAAATAATCAACAACATTGAATATGGAAAAACATCACTGAAGATCAACAATACACCTAAAGGCTGAAACATGTCAAAAATTTTTTAAAAAACAACAGTAAGGACAATAGTCCAAATAAAAACAATGCATATAATAACTCCTCATCCTAAAAATAATTACTTCCTGTAACACAAAATATTGATCTGCTCAGTCATTTTTAACTGTGAGTCTCATCACAACTAACTGTAAATAGTTAATTGCTAGCATCTCAATGTAGGTCTATGAATATCTGCTTAGAAACCTTTTTGCAATTTTTCTTGATGTTTTCTTCAAATATTTCAACATGAGAAAAAAAAGTTTAAATCAAATCTATAATTACTTGTTAGGATATTTGTTTGGTTCTGTTGATTTTAAAATAATAAAAATTAATTATTTCAAAATTGCATAAATGATGAATAAATTTATCCTTTTCTATATTTGAAAAGATTTTTCTAAAAATATTGTTGAACATTATTATTTATATAATATGTGACTTTGTTTTCTTTCTTATTTTATTCATTTGTTTCTAACTTCTATCATGCAAACAGTTACGTAAAATTGACTTGTGAATCCTAATTTGGACTTACAACCTGGAGATAAAGTTACACATGGCCAATGAGTATGGTTGATCGGTGAAAGTTAAAAGTTTTTGACAATGACTGCCTTCACTGCATTTTGTGCTGCCAGTGGGCCGACTGTGTCTCAACTGCTGTTTTGCCAACACCTCAATCAAAGGTCTCTACCGTTTGTCCTGCTGCAGCGACGTCTTCGATGGTGTGGACATACAGCTTGTCGCCCAGAGGGAGAATTAATTTACAACGTAATCCATCCAACTTCGCTGTCTGGATTGTGCAGGCATATTGGTGGACAGCTGAGGAAGATGTGGCCAGTATGAGGTCAATCTGAGTTTCTGCGTATCCACTCTGTACGTCACTAATTTTTCAGGGATTTTCTTGAAGAGGGTATTGCAGACTCTAAGATCACGGTTGAGGCACAGGGTTAGTACATTTAATGGTGCTTATGCTGATTAGCGGCCAATGAAAAAATTATTTTATATAAAAACAATAATATATACTTATTAAGCATTATATTCTTACTCACTGTACGAAAAAGTAGAAAAAATTATCCACTAGAACTTTAATTACAAGTATTTTTCCATTCTGCGTATCATAACAGCAACTTGTTCAGTAAGCCTCCATCTTGTTTTTAAGAAGATTTCAAGGGCAGATAACTGAAATCTTCTTAAAAACAAGATGTAGGCTTACTGAACGAGTCGCTGTTATGATACGCAGAATGGAAAAATACTTGTAATTAAAGTTCTAGTGGATAATTTTTTTCTACTTTTTCGTACAGTGAGTAAGAATATAATTCTTAATAAGTATATATTATTGTTTTTATAAAAATAATTCTTTCATTGGTCGCTAATCAGCATAAGCACCCATTTAATCTTTCAGCGTTTTTTATGTTTGGTTTTCATTCACGATTTTGTTTGGTGCTTAGTTTTATGACTCGATTCCCTTCCTGGCATCAACGTACCAATTAATCGTTTTGCGGCGGTGAGGACACCTTTCCGCTGTAAGAGAGCAGACATATAGAATGTTGATGAAATATTTTTGAAATTTTAAGTCACTAGCAAATACGTGCTCTCTCCAGTCGCATATTTTGGCTAGGCTGGGAGGATTACATAATTGTGAAAGAACTACATACAATGGTACTTCTCCAGATATTGACCCTAATTTCCGTGACTGCCCGGCAGCAGCAAGCCGACAGCTAACGGAAGCGTCTGAGACCTGCCGAGTCGGCAGACGACAACAATGTAAGACGATGAATATACGTAAAAAAAAAGAAATGCATATATTTTTATACAAAAAATGAAATAAATGAACAAACCCATAGCTGAAATAAATAAACTTTTTTTATCATTATTTTTTTAACCATTTTAAAAAAACTTTTTGTAGAAACGCTAACTTTTTTTTTACTTTTTTAAACCATTTTTTTTTTTAACTAAAATAAACTGTTTTTTTTAACTTTAAAATGCGAAAATAATAGAAACTGTTGTTTTTTTTACTTTTTTAAACCATTTTTTAACTTTTAAACTCTAAAATAATAAAAACTGTTTTTTTTTAAAAACTTTTTTTAAACCATTTTTTTCTTGTAACTTTTTTTTTTTGCAATTACGCATTGTTTTTGTTTCATTATTTAAGCTTTTTTTGGAGGTTTTTTTTTCTTCTTTAAAATTGTTGCACTTTCTAGTTTTGACCGAAAAAAACGTCCCCGATCGCAACGAAATCCAAGCCCGGTATTCCTGGGTGGGGCATCTCCAGGCATATTTCTCCTTCAGTCTTTCGCGGTACTAGCCGGCAAAGTCGGCTGGCCGCCGCCGCATCGCATAACTTTTGCCAGCAGAGCTTTCTGCTGCCAAAAGTTAATGCACTGCTCCGGAGAGGCAATTGTACGACTCAGCACTTCGAAATTCATTTTCTACAATTGCCGGGCAGTCACAGAAATTAGGGTCAATATCTGGACAAGTACCCATACAATACATAGCTAAAGCAAAATAAATTGTTTTGGGCTATTAAAATAATTTCCAACGCTATTGATAATGTTTACCCATTCACTTATTTATTTCTTATTATTGCTTATGTTTGAATTCATGTTTTGAAACATGATGTATATTATAAATCTATGATGTCATGCCAAAGCTATAGTTATTTTGTTATGGTAATGTTTTAAGCTCTATTTATAAGAAAGTCTAAATAGGTCAGTTGGTAGAACCTCAGACTGAAGATCTTAAGGTTTCTGGTCATGGCATCCGCTTTGTTGGGGATTTATTATTTACTATTAATGCAATATTTTCCATTTCTAAAAGTAGTTAAGATCTCTTATATTTCAAAATGAGACAAATTCTGCAATGTATTTATTACGTTTAAAAAAAATTGTGACTGACAGACGGACAAAATCTCTATTTATATAAGATATGTGAAATAGGGTAGACTTTATGCCAACCTTACTTGGGCAACTAATATTGGAGAGGGAAAACTCTGGGATAGCATCAGCAATCTGAGCTCAACTGTAATATTCTCTAGAATGGTATTTGGTTGTGGTTGAGTCTGAAAAAGGATGGTCACTGCTTGGCTATACACTGCAAACAGACTTTTGTTATTTGTACAATTATTTATGTCAGTTTTTTTTTCTTTTCTTAAATAAAACCGTAATTACCTTAATTTCTTTTATTTTCCTTACTAACCCCCTTAAAATATCTCAGTACTAGTATTGCTTTTAAACTAAAAATATATATATTTTTAAATAATTTGCGAAAACTGGGTCAAGATCTATATAAGTGTCTAATTTTTTTTTATCACAAAATATTTAAATTTATTTGTAGCAATCTAAAATATAATTTAACAAAATTATAAAAAAAATTTTCCAAATATTTTATTTAACCATATTTACAAAGTATTTTCAAATATATTACAAACATTCCTCATCTCATGATGGCAAACATTGCTCCCCTCAGCTGGTTTCTGACTTCAAAATGGTTTCTATCTTTGATCCAAGATCTTTTCTTTCTTTTTCTTTCACAATGATCTCATCCAGGTCCTGAAATTTAATCCATTATATATGTCATTATTTTTTGATAAAAAAAAAACATTTTTATTTAAACTATTGTCTTCTACATTGTTGCTTTCTTCAGGCTATATGATGTATGTATATAAATCGGAAGTGCTGATTTTGACAAATGTTCCCAAATGGAATTCACATCTATACTAGGTAAATTGATCATTTTTGAAGAAAAAAACAGCAGTTTTTATGAGGACAATAGTCCAAAGAAAGACAATGTCAATAACGATAACGCATCATCCCAGAAATTCAAACTGAAAATTTATTTTTCTCGTGATCAATTCAATTTTGTCTTAAATACTACTCATCACCTTAATAAATCCTCCATTTCCTATAATATAGAGCAATGTGTATTTATTTTGTGTGTGTGGGTGTATCCATATATATATATATATATATATATATATATATATATCCATCCTGTCACACAAAAGTTAGCAAGTAAAAAAACAAACTGCTGGACAAATCCATTTCAAGTATTTAGGAGAATTGAGATAGCAAGTCAGACAACCAACTCACTTTCAATCTATTTCCATAATGAACCGTTTTCTTTTCTTTTTTCCTTTCTTCTTTCTATACTAATTTATACATTTTTTTTTCTTTCAAACTTTCCAGTTTGAAATGTTTTCTATTTTTTTTTTTAACTTCACCGATTTAGACGTTATTTCATATGAATTTTAGTGTGAACACTGGCAAAGGATATATATCCCCTCCCCCTCTCGATTTTAAACGGGGTAGGGGGTTCATTTGTAATAAGTATAAAAGGTTGTGAATTCTTTTGCTCTTAAGTGTTATTTAGAATTTATCAATAGTAATTTACTAATGATAGATGCTAATACAATAGTTATAGTGAATATCATATTGAAACACTGATTCTTATGGGATCACAAAAGTTACTGTTTCAGAATACCAGGTTCCATAACTTAGGAAACGGAAATAGCTATAAATGTTGCTTTCTCTAATACCCTTTGAAAAGGTATGAATCCATCTGACCCCAGCTATAAGACAGTAGGGTTGACTAGACTCTTTAGAAAGAAAAAGTTGAGATATACCAGTTCTTCTCCGCTTATACCAGCATTTCTTACTCCTCTGATGAACATTAATTAAAAGAAGATCTTAGGATACAATTTACTTAAATTAATCCAATTTTATTATCGACTGGCTCTACTTATTCGGCGAGCTTTTCATTATTTTTTAAATAGGATTTTGAAAGTTAAATTTAATTATTACAGTATTTGGTCATTGAATTATACTGGTCAACACATATTTTGCTGGTGAGGAAGCTAATAAGTGATCTTGGATAATTTGAATACGTTGAATCCAAAAATATGTTCCATTTTTTTTTTCTCATCAGGTCAGACTTTTGGTGTACCGGAAATGGAATTATTTAATTTATTTTAATGTCTTTTCATGAAATTTGAACTGCATAAATTTCTATTTCCTCAAATTAAATAGATAAAATCTTGCCATCTAGTGGTATCAGGTCATACCCTCCCTCCAGCAGTAAATATTACTCATAATTTATTATAGATTATACATCAAGATAATATTTTTTGAGGAACAATTGTGTTTACACCTTTCAAATTGACACAACAAAAGTAACAGTCATGTTTTTTCTGCTCCCTCCAAACCATTGGCACGCCAAATGTTAAAACTTTTATGTAAAACTTTAGTCCATTATCCCTCTTCGCAAGCCTTTGCATACTTTGTGAGGTGCCTATGATATGTCCTGATCTCCAAGCATCACTTCAAAATATGCAAAATAAAATGTTTTTACTAAATTGTCAATTTTCATTGTTTTCCACCAAAGAAAATTAACCACAACTATAACAGCATTATTCAAGCATTTCCGGTTTGATGTTTCCATGTTGACTGTACAACTTGTTTCAGAAATAAGAATTTCTCTGGTCACTTGCAGCTAACGAATTCAAGAGTTGATATAAATTTATAGAATAAATAATTTTACCAATTGAGATCTCAAAGGAAATGTACATCAAGCTGAAAGAATTAAATATCTTTTCCTTACACAGCAGAGGGATCACATGGAAAATGTGCCTCAAATGCTAAAGAGCTGATTATCCTAATGAAAATATCTACAGAAAACATGCAAACTATACAATTTAACTTAATATGATTCATATTAGAGCTAGCAATTCTATTAGAAACAGTGAAAACTTGCTTAAAGACATGTTATACAGTCCTTTTAAACCAATTGAGTATTATACAATAAGCCAATACATGAAAAAAAAAAAAAAAATTGGTGCTTGTGCAGATAAGCGACCGTATGAAAAAATTTTTTTTTATAAAAAAAGTATTATGTACTTATTACGTGTTATTTTCTTACTCACTGTACAAAAATTTTCCAATTTTTTGTATCATAACAGCAATTCGTTCAGTAAGCGTCCGTCTTTTTTCTTAAAAATAATTCAAGGGCAGATAATTCGCAAGGGAGATAATCATGCAATTTAAAAAAAAAACAACTACATATATAAAAATTTTATTTATTCCAATAAAACAAAATGAAAGTAAATAAACGAAATTAAATTAATTTATTGCAATAAAACGAAATGTTCATATTCTTACTGGGTACCTTTCCATGCGAATTATCTGCCCTTGAATTAGTTTTAAGAAAAAAGATGGTCGCTTACTGAACGAATCGCTGTTATGATATGCAGAATGGAAAAATACTTGTAATTAAAGTTCTAGTGGATAATTTTTTCTACAGTGAGTAAGAAAATAACACTGAATAAGTACATAATACTGTTTTTATAAAAAAATAATTTTTTCGTACGAACGCTCATCTGCACAAGCACCAAAAAATCAATTTCAAAAGCAAGAAACCATGACCTGATTAGGCAAAACTGAATTTATATTTTAATTTAGCGCTTAAAGTTTCCCAGAATCCCCCTACTTTCTACCAGACAGCAAAGCAAAAAAAAAATTTTTTGTTGACCAGTGTTATTGTTATAAAACTAAAACTAATTTTGTTAAAGAATATTTTGATCTCTATAAAATTATTGGATGCAAATAGCTTCAAAACTTTTGATACTTTTCAATACATGAGGATTTGCTAAGAATTTTAAAGCCAGAAATTATTTTCTATGTTTAATGCTTCCAAATTTCACAGGTTCATAAAGTAATTCATTCTTGTTTTGTTTTTTTTTCAACAAAAGATTAGAATGTCCGACATGTTTACGAAGAAATCAAAATGTATTGTGGTGGATTTCATTTTTGATTACAATAAATAGTCGATTATAAAATAAATCAATGTGTAATTATCAAAGTTAAGTTGACACGATTAATACACACACATGTGACGTGGTCTCAATTTTATTGATACAGTTTAAAAATATATGTATCACTCACTCACACTATCCAGGTTTATCGTCTATGTTCCCTTTGACAAAAAGTTTGACGTTGTCTGGCTGTTCTTATGCTAAGTCTCCAGTGCTCACGATTGTGGGGATTGACTGTGTCCATTTGTCACTGTTTACGGTCTTGCCTGATGGTTTCTTTCCATGTCTTCCTAGGGCACCCAGTTTTCTTTTTACTGTCCAACCGTAGGTCTCTGCATGTGCTGATATACCTCTTACTTCTTTCAACATGCCCGAACCAGCAAAGACGGTTTGCCCTTATTAGGACATCAAGTTTTGGAAGGGTCAATTTCTCAAGTAGAGTGTCTGACCTAATATTTTGGATCTGGTCCGGCTTTACATTGCATATCCACCTAATCATTGCCCTGTTATTTCACTGGAGTCGAGCAAGTGATGCCTGGGTGAGGGCCCAACACTCACTGACATACAACATCACGTTTCTTACGCAGCTATCATAGACCTTATCCCTAGTAATAATTGGGATGGCTCGGGATGTTAGGATTGGAAGAAGTT
This sequence comes from Sepiola atlantica, assembly GCA_963556195.1. Lineage (NCBI taxonomy): Eukaryota > Metazoa > Mollusca > Cephalopoda > Sepiida > Sepiolidae > Sepiola > Sepiola atlantica. The sequence goes on from OY744517.1 coordinate 76,807,865, forward strand.
CTCTAAACTTAGTTCGCAGCCACCTCCAGCACTCAGCATATCTCTTAGGTAGCAAAAGGAGTCTTATCACCTCCAGGGTGCCTCTGCCTATTTCAACTTCTGTGTAAGGGCGGCCCTCGATTGGGCATGCAAGTCCTAGACATCTCTTACATCTGAAGTCTGGATCTGGTGTGAGCCTACCATGCACTCCGCTGCACTTTTTGTGCACCCATAGAGTGCAGTAGTTGCACTGTATCGCATTGCTTCTGACCTCCCTTCTACATACTGCGCATGGGTATTGACCAGCGTCCTTCAAAAATTGGAGTTCTGGGCCACTAACCATCACCATTGTCTTTCGAATGTTGACCCTTAGACCTTTTGCTTCCATGCTCTTCTTCCATACTTTCAATCTTTCTTCCAGCTCGTTCATTGTCTCTGCCATTATGACCAAGTCATCGGCATACAGTAGTAGGGACTAAGGACTGATACTTGATGTACTCCAACATTTATACTGAACTCGTCGCTGTAAATGTCATCTACCCGTACCTTGCTTCTGGCATTCCTGTACATGCATTGCACTAGTCTTATAAGCCACTTTAAACTTGCGCATTGCCCACCATAACACTTCTCGGGGAACCCTGTCAAAAGCCTTTTCTAGATCAACAACAAATGCCATGTATAGTCCACTGTCTGCTCCAATGTATTTCTCCTGCATTTGATGCAGAATAAAGATTGCATCTGTTCTGCCTCGACCTGGTACAAATCCGAACTGCATAGCATCGATGTCAACTTGCTGTCTAATGATGTTGTTTGTTTGTTACTCTCTCTCTATCGCTTTCATTGCTTGTTCCCAGAGCTTCAGGCTTCTATAGTTTCCTCTTGACAGCGAATCAACCTTGCCCTGATAGCTATTGATGATGTAGCTCCCTGGGACACACTCTTCCCTTATGATGGAGTTCGCTAAGTCCGACATGATCTACATGCTTATCTTTCTGGATGCTTTCAACATTTCAGCTACAATACCAGACGGTCCAGCTGCTTTACCATTTTTTCATCTTTCTTAGAGCCTTTTCAATAATATCAGGACTGATCTCAATTGGTGGTCCTTGAACTGGTGTTTCCTTTGAATTTGAATGGAATCCAAAAGTTATCAATGTCGAGTAGCCTTTCGTAGTGTTGTTTCCAGGCATTTTGTTTGGTCTTGTTATCCAACGAGAGTTTTCCATCATCGTTAATGCATTTTTCTCCCACAATATTGTGGCTCTCCCTTTTCATTTGTTTAGCAACCTGGAATATATCATTGTTCTTGGGACCCAACTGTCCGAATTTGGCTGTAGCAGCAGTCTGCTTAGCTGAGTACACAACCTTTTTTGCAGATCTCTTAGCTTGTATGTATTCATCTCAACTTCCCCCTTTCTTCCATGCTTTGTAGCATCTTCTCTTTTCTTGTATCACACTGTTTACTTCTCCATCCCACCACCAAGTCTTTCTTCCATTGGTGCTTCTTTGTCAGGCCACATACAGTATTGGCACTGTTCAGGAGGCCATCCTTCAGCTGCTGCCAGCAACCCTCCACACCATCTTGTAGTTTTCTGTACTTGCAGCAAAGGCTTCTTGGTATTTCCTTTGTACTTCTGCTTCCTTCAACTTCCAAGTCCTCACTCTAGGCTTGAATTAATGGCGCTCTAGTGGGCGTGTTCTGACCATGAAGTCATATAACAATTGTCTATGCTGGGATGACTTTAATGTCCTTGACCTGTCTAATATCCCTCCGCCTCAGTAATATATAATCAACTTGGGTTTTCACTCTGTCAGATTCATAGGTAATGAGGTGGTTGTCTTTCTTCTTGAACCAACAGTTTCATACTACCAGGTTGTTGGCCATTGCAAATTCCAAAATCTTATTACCTTCAGGGTTTCGTTCACCAATGCCGTATCCACCTCTTCGAAACCTGACGCTGCTTTACCAATGTGTCCATTCCAGTCACCACAGGTGATGAGAGGCTCTTTTCCAGGTATTTTACAGACAATCTCCCTAAAACGCTCATAGAAGGCGTCTTTTTCATCGTCACTGCATCCTACCTGCGGGGCGTAGATACTTAAGAAGGTGAGAACGACTTCCTACTATCAGTTTGGCAAGGCTGATCCTGTCAGACAGACGTTGAATATCAAACACCTTGTCAACCGATTTCTCAGCCAGTAGAATTTCCACACCTGCCGTGCCCTGCCTATTACCAGTCCAAAAGAGCTTGTACCATGTGTCTTTGCCTTGAATCATGCGAGCTGATCCTCCTCTCCTGTAAGCAGCACAGGTCGACTTTCCTGCGTGTTAGTGTTTCTACCACCTCTTCCGCCCTTCTCTGCATCGTGCCAACATTAAGAATGGCAAATCTGAATCTGGTGTGGGATTTTGCTTGATACTGATCTGGCCAGCCCATGTCTGGCTCTACCGCTGACGACACTTTTTAATCTGTTGTCTCCAGCCCTGTGTTCACTGTTAAACTTTTCATTGACTGCCATGTTATTCTGGAGCAGGTCTTTTTACGACTAGATGCCCTTCCTATCAGCAACTCTGACACTTCCAGCAGTCCGAGATCTCTTTGTTTGTTGATGTGACCGGTGGGTAGTTATCTTCAACCTCGTACGTCCTTTGCCACAGTACAGAGCAGTGCTACACGATAAAGCGTCATGCCTAACATCTGGCATCCCATGAAAGGTACTATGGAGGCCATAGCTTGCCTATGGTTGCCAATAAGACACAGTGGCAATGGCCACCAGATACTGGTCAGACGCATCTCTGGGTATGCTAGTTAACCCTTAGCAGGGGCCTCTCTTACTGAACAAAAGAGCTTGTCCGCACACTGGTGGGTTATGTGTGTTGCAGGTCCTTCAAATGTTTCAGTTAGGGACATCACCCTTAGCATTTAGGTGGAGCCCTGGACCACATTTAAAGTAAATACATAGTTCTTTCTTTCTTTCTCTCTCTTTTATATATATACATAAGAAATCACATAATTCCTGTTTAAAAGCATTGTAATATTTAAGTCCCAAATTTTCGATGTCAAGGATGTAATAAGACATTTTTCTTTTTCTTCAGTAATATATTTATCACTAGTAAAGTAGTAGAAATCCATCAGTCGAAGTCAGTAGGAAATTACGCGCTGACACGCGTTTTGAGATAAGAAAGCATTGGGATATTTGAAATTTAGAAGCCAAACAATGCATTTTTTTAAAATAAATATATTTATTTATTTAAAAGCCTTAAAATTTTAAATAACTTTTAATGATATATATATATCTTGCGAATAATGAGAATTTGTTTTCCTCAATCAATTATTGGCCTTGTGCAGCTAAAACTTATACAATCTATTTGTTGACACTTTTGTGGCTTGTCAGTGACAGAATTGGCAACAAACCCTGGACATGCAGCAGTGTCAGCAGAGAACTGCAAGTAATTAAAATATGCCAGTCTTCTCGACATATTTGTGTTTCAACCGATCGCCATTGAGCAATAGGCCCCGTCACGCATGACTTTCAACAATCTTGGTCTATTAATGATGCGAAACACCGGGGCCCATCAAGAATTGATTTGGCTTTACAAGTGTCTCTCCATCGCCACTATTCATGGAAACGCCTTGAGTCTGCTTTCAGCCTGCCAAGCCAGCAGGACATCCGATGAAACTTGCATGTTGGTTTCAAAAAAGGACATTTTATTAATTAATTATTATTTGTTTCCCCATTTTTTTAAAATAATAACTATTTATTTATTTAATAAGAAATGTAAATAAAAATCATATTCTACGTCTAAACATGAAAATAACTCCACCTTTTGTTTTATTAAATTATTACTTCTCTGTATTAAAGACTTTAATGTTTAAAAATGAATACTTTTAACAGAATTGTACCTTCACCTTAAAGCATAAAAATAACTAAATCATAATTTACGTTTTTAAATTTTTATTAGGTACAAACTTGTTCTAAGCTTTCCAAGTATTAAGCAAATTTTTTTCTGATTTAAAAGTTGTGTTTATAAAATGAAAGAAACATAAACAAAACAGGCTTAAATTAAAAAAAAAAAATTCACTCACTTCAAGAGGTCGATATAACAAATGTACTGTTTGTGCTCCTGCCATCATAAAAATCATGGCCACTGAAAGGTGCTTCAAATATGTCGCCCATGACACACCGGCTGGCATTTTAAAAAATAAAAGATGGCTGTCGTTGCTAAAGAAAGTCTTAATCACGATTCGTTCGTAGAAGTGACAAGATTTTCTTGCTGTAGGGCTTCAGTGATTTTCTTTTTCTTGTAAACTTTATCTGCATTCAAGATTTAGAAAAATAAATTATTGAACATTTAAAATAAAAATAAACTAGTTTTTATTTAGATATTCAAATATTAAACTTAATTTTTCTAAATGTTCATGTATTTTATTTACCTCCTCTCCAGGAGGTTAGACACAAGGTCAGGTGTGGTTTTGAAAAGCCAGCACACTTAAATTAGAACACGCTGGCCTACAAAAAATGCTGTCAGCATTTCCTGGTAGAGGTACCTCAGGCGATTAGCAATAAACTAAGCCCTTCTTCTCAAAGATAAGGGTGAACCTCCTGGGACTGAACAGAACCATACCTCAGTCTGACAGCAACAAAGGATGTATCCCGACCGGTAAGAACACACCTACTCCAGCTGTGCCATGTAAGTATAAATGTTCAAGTATTTATTGCTTAATTTTTTTACAATTTCTAACTTAATAATTTATTGAATTAAAGGATGTCATACTATTTCTTTCATAGGAAACATCTTAGCCTTTTACTTGGCAATGTTCCCATGTGGGAACATAAAATACTGAAAATTTGTTAAAAGTAGTGGTGCAAATCTTTATTTTCACAAGTAAACATTGACTTCTCAGAATATCAGATTTAAAAATTTATTCGTCAAAAAAGAATTTTTAAAAATGCATAGGCCACAATCAAATTTCGGCCATTTTTATGATATGCCACATCTTTAATTAGTTTTACCTTTTCTTTTGAAACAATTTCTGAGTATTCAATTCACAATCATTTGAAATGTAAATTACTTAATTCATTATGCAACATTTAGTTGATGACTCGGCAACGTTCCCATCTAGGAACATACCAGTATCCGTAGAAATGCTTATTGTACAATCATTACATTTTTAGGATTTCTGTTAGAGCGCAAAACTACTAACATTTTAAAACCATCAACTTGTAACTCAAATAGGATTTATTAGTGCCAAGTAAAATATTTCAGAACAGATCTTCTAACATGAAATCCTCCCTTCCAGGTGACCCTACTGGCTTTAATAACATTTCAACTTCCATCCTGATGGAAAACTATGGACTTCAATCTTTCTGAAATTAAAATTTTTTTTAAAGAATTTAGAAGATGGAAAATGTGTAATATTATGTCTACAAACTTTGGTATGTATGCTAATTTGGACGAAACTGAAAGGCACTCACAGAAATTAACTTCTCCTACATGCCAATTAATCATAGAAAATTCCAAAGTTGCACCCAACAGGAAAAACAGAGGCATAAAACGATAGATTCCAAATGTTTGTTTTCCAGGCCAAGCATCCAAAATGGCTTTCACTGACTTACTGTAATAGAACATTCTGGAAAAATAAAAGAATGAAAAAGTTATTAAAATTTGTTAAAACAATTTATGCAAAATGTATCTAAATTGAGCATTTTTTGTCGTCTGTCTGTTTGTCACTTATAAGTTCCAAAACTACTTGACAGAATTGTACCAAATTCGGCATGAAGCACCCTTGACATGAAGTACTGACCAAGCTTAATGTCACTGATCTTATGGGAACCTGTATGTCAATGTGATTATAACCATTTATATACCCGAAATACCCATTGTAAATAAAAATTATTGAACACAGTTCGCTATTTTACTTACTAGAATTACGGGCCCAAATTTTAGTGTATATCAAATTGTTTTTAATGTCAATATGTAGTTAAAGCAAAATAAATTGTTTTGGACTATTAAAATAATTTCCAATATTATTAATAAGGTTTGTCCATTTATTTATTTTTATTATCACTTATGTTTCAATTCATGTTTTGAAACATGATGTATATCATAAATCTATGATGTCACGCCAAAGCTATAAAGTTGCCCTTTCGTGTAATTTTTGTATGTTTTTTTTTTTTTTTTTTTCCAGAGGAAATGGGAATTTTCCCAATGTTTAGGCTTGTGTGATCGAATAACTATTACTTTCATCATGATTAATTTTCATTTACCACAAGATGAAATTACATTTGTAAGGATTTTTCACTTGTTCAAAGCTTGCATTTTAAATTATACACTGACATTTGGCTTCTAAACCAATAGCACACAAAACGGCAAATTTTCTAATTTCCAACAAATTTTGAACAGTCATAATTCTCTGGCTAATTGCGCTAACAAAATAAATTTAGTATCATTGATTTGCAAAGACCTCTGTGCCCACATTAAAAGTGTTTACATATAACGAAAATAAAATTTGGGTTTGCGATGCCGAGTAAAAAGAAAGATTGGTAAGAAAAAGGAAAGTATAAAAATTGCAGGTTTCTTTATCAAACTGTGGATATCTGACAAGTTATTCCCAATGTAAAAAATATTTAGGCCAAAAACACCAATTGTAAAAAAATACAAAAAATAAATTACTGAATTTTAATTTAATGCTCAGTACTTATTTGGTCCCCCGATTTATAAAATCGGGGGATTTATGTTTTGAGACATGTCCGTCCGTCCGGATTTTTCTCCGCAACCATCCATTGAATTTCTCTGAAATTTTGAATGAAGTTGTAACTTTGGTCAGGTTAGAAAGTGACATTCTCCGATTTTTGAAAAAAATCTGGTTAGCCCCCCAGGGAGTCAAAAGGCCCCGAAATGGCAAAAAATGACATTTTTTGCCCCATAACTTTTCATCCATCCATTCAATTTCTCTGAAACTTGGCCAAAATGTGGAGGCAATTGTTCCTAATAGAAAATAAGTATCGCTGACCTTGGAAAAAATCCCCCAAAATGGCAAAAGACCCTTTCTCCCATAACGTTTGATCCATCCATTCAATTTTTCTGAAACTTGGCCAAAATGTAGAGGCAATTGTTCTGGATATAAAATGAGCATACTTAACCTCAGAAAAATTCTGGTTCGCGCCCCCAGGGGGTCAAAAATGCCCCAAATTGCCCAAATTTATTGCATTTTACACTCGCCACATCGAGTCACATAGAGGGGGGGATCACACACGCGCAGCTTGTTGATCTTATATCTTCTGTATATTTATAAAGTTGAGTCATTTGTCGCACTGACAGTGAGATTAAAAGGCCAACTTACTCTTCACGATAGAAGATAAACAGCTTTCTAATATACTCAGTCATGTCTATGCGATGGACGTTCGATAGTTAATTAATTTACATATTGCTTTGCAAAAAGAATGCTCATTAATTAACTATTCTTTCCATTATTTCTTATTCGACGATTGTTTTCATTTTGCTATTTTTAAGAATTCTATTTCATATTTTTTCTACCACTTGAGAATTATCGGCCATTTAATCATTGGACATAAAAACTGACTGACAAGGGAGTCTATCAGTCGAAGTCATAACTTCCATAGAATTTCAAATTGCTCGCAATCTTAGCATGGAATCTCGCTTTGAAGAGGCAATTACTCTTCCAAGTGAAGAAACCAAAATTTGGGTGGTCTCCTGTCTTAGCTAAATAATTTTCCCATTGCAGGCCTATCGTTTGTAGCATGCATCTATGCACCACCACTAAACATGCAGCAATGTGCATGTTTACATTAAAAGGAAATATCCCTTTTTCTTCCTTCAATTTAGGAAGGGACGATATGTAATTTAATGCGTTATCTAGTTTTAGTATCTTACTTTTATTTGCTAATTTATATTTTATTGTTTGAAAAAGAATAAATTATTCAGTGAACTTATGTAGAATTCGATCTGTACTATGACCGTATTTTAGATACAAGTTTTGTTACAGGCTTATAAAATGTTTCAATGAATTATTGTTAATGGTCAGTATATATATATATATATAATTTTTTTTTTTTTTTTTTCAAAATTCAATGAAACATTTATACAAAATATCGCCATAACTTATAGAAATAAGACGTTTATTGTAACTGCAGTTAGATAATTTTTTGGTAAAAATTTATTATCCCTGATCAAGAACGATAGCTCTATTCAGTATTGCCACCTCGGATTTAAGATTAGTGTTGGGGTTAATGAAGAACATTTTTTTTAAAGTCCTTCATTAATCCCAACACTCGGGGTGGCAATAGAAAAAAAATTAATGTAAGAGTTTTGGGAAAGAAAAAAAACTGATTTCTTTTTCTTTAAAAAAAGAGGAAAAAAAAGGGAGTAAAATATACTAGTTCTGTAATTTTTTTTCTTTTATCTCATCAATCTTCATTAAAAAAAAGTAATATTTAAAGTTTAAAGATTCGACTAAACTTGATTTGACTATTTATGAAGGAAATTGTATTCCCATACGCGTGCCGTGCCAAATCGAGTTATCGTCCTTGTAATAGATTTTTGACAATTTTTTTGGGGGGCTTAAAAATAAGAAGAAAAAAAGAAGTCTTTGCAAGCAACGGCACTCTAAAGTTAAAAGTAACACTAAGAAGAATTCAATCTTTAATGTATGTATTTATAAAAATGTAGACACATAACTGTTTTTATACCTTCGTTTAGAATGAATGATAGATGCATTTACATTTTTCTTATAACAAAAAGCAGACGAAAATTTTTGATTTTGCGTCAATTTTTGCCTGACTGAATTAGCTCCCTTGATATATTTTTTTTCACTCTTGTTTAACTCCCTCTTTTTACGAATATTTGATAAATTTTATTTATTAAAACCAGATATTTCGTCAATTGCTCAGAATAGGTTCCAATTTTTTTTTTTTATAAGGGAGATTGTAAGTGTAAACTTTTAAAGTTATTTCTTAGAACGTAGAAAATGCTCATTAATACGCAGAGAAGTGATTCTCGTATTGTTTCCACCACACTAGGTTAAATTGTTTCGTTAACAAATCATTCGTTATAAATTAAGTTACCTCCATTCTTATGAAAAAAAAAGCAAACCACCAAAACAATTGGAACCCTATTCTGAACAATTGCCAATATTTCAGTAAGATTTTTTAATTAGAAATGGTCTCTATTTACTTACACAAGGTCGGTTTTTAATCTAGAGAAAATCTAGCTCTCCCAAAAGGAGCGCTCTGGATTTTTTTTTTTTTTTAACATAGTTCACCCCTAAACAAGGCAGGCCGCCACTGTAGACATTACTGAGAAAAAAGAAAAGGGGAGAAAGTAGGGGGCGGTCAACCCAGATTGGGATCTGCGCAGCGAGATGTCTGTTTACATTAGTTTTAAATTTCTGCATGTCTGTACTGTTGGGGAAACAGGGGGCAGGGAGGGAGTTCCAGAGGCCAGCAGTACGAGGAAAGAAGCTATTTGAGTAGAAGGCTCTCCGACATCTGGGGACCTCCACAGTGAATGCATGAGATTTAGTTGATTGTCGAGTTAGTCTAGTGAATTTTGGTCGAGGGGGCACCAGTGTAGCCAATTCATCGGGACAAAAATAAAAATAACCCCAGTCTAGGAGGATTTCCCCTGTGACTAAGGACAGAAAAAAATAAAGTGTAGTACAGTGTACACTTTTCTCTCAGCCAAAAGTTTTCATTTGTATATTTTTATTTAAACTTAAGTTCATAGAGGCAAGTAAAAAACGTACTTTTAATTTAGGAACATTATTTTTAAAAGTTAGAAAACAACTTTATTTTTCATCTAATAAGAATTAAAAAAAGAACAGCATTAATACTATTTTTGTAACATTTGGTGTATCGTAAACTGAACTTAGTGTCCATGCTAACCTTCCATTATATAACGGAAAGTTGTCTGTGTGTGTGTGTGTTCAACTAAAAGTTTAAAAAAACAACAAAAAACACAAGACGCACTCACAAAGCTGATGTATTCTTTCTCACCATTGTCTCGGATAGAATATAGGTTCATTTGTTGTGGTGCTTCTAGAGATATTGAACCGAACAAAACCGACTTTTGTAGAACTAAACCTAAAACTAAGGTTAAGGTTAAAAAAGCAGTTAGGTTCAAATTCTGTAGAAGCACCTTTTGTGTAATATTCATAGTTTTGGGGTCACCAGGAGCAGAATTAGTTGGGGGTATTAAACCCCTAGACCAGTTTGAGATATTTAGTAGTAACTCGTTAACGTTTTTTTCCTCCTCATAGAGAGAGAGAGAGAGAGGTGATAGAAAGATAGGGGTAGGAAAAATAAATAATAAAATATTTTAGACATTGGAGTGAGGGATAAGGTTCGTATATAAATTTAGCGTAAAATTATCACTTACTTCCAAACCGGATAGCTTTTTTCAGGCTGTTTACATGTAATCGCCTCAAAATAATACAATCTGTTTGTGTGTGTGAATAAGCAAAGGATGCAGGGCTACTATTTTCTCATATTTTGTTTAAAAACTGATAACCAGCAATAAAAACAACAAAAACACACAATTTATATAAAACGCATTAGAATGAAATTCTCAACCGAACCCATCTAGTTTTAACATATGGAAACGATTTGTAAGATTCTTTTAAATGGTAAAGTACAGAATAGTTGACACCCGAGAACTTGCAAAACACTTTAACTTAAAATGCCAACTTTAGGATTCTATCATTGAAGTATGATAACGACATATCAACAAATGTGTTTGTTAATGTTCGCAATAAAACCAACGAGATGAGTTTGTCGACAGAATCGCCAAACAAGTGACCTTGTTATTGTTTTATTTCGAACAGTTTTTATTGCGACTTTTCGATATTTGGCACTAGATCCGAAGTTTCGATATTTGCTAACAAAATATTCAAACCAAAACAAAAAAGAATTACCAGCTCGTTTCTTTTTAAGAGGGGGGAAAAACATGCACGTGCTTGTATAACCTTGAAGAACGGCGTGGTTTGTGTTCTACTGCTTGTTTAAAAAGGGGAGGGAACAAACGAAAAAAAAAAAAAAAAGATGTGGTTCGAAAGAAAAGTTCGTTTTTACGAATAAAGATGTAATGTACGATTTTTTTTTTTCTTTTTTGAAAGAATTATTCGATAAAATACCTAAACGAACCTCTCTGATCAGCTGTTGACATTTCGTGGGCAATAAAGAGACGTTAGGATTATGCGTCAGCGGCCATCTTAACTATTTTAACCTCTGGCAGAAAAAAAGGTCACTTCCGGCAGCAATTCTAATTGGTGGGATTCGTAAGTAAACCAATCGATTTCGCGATCTACACTGTTATCGGGATTCAGGAACAAAGCCAAGCAAGGAATGCTCCAAAAGGTAAAAAAAACAAAATGATAAAAAACAAAACAAAGGGAAGTCAAAAAATGAAAACAAACAAAAAAGAAGCGGCTGTTAAGTGTGTTGCAAAATCTGCCTTAGGTTGTTTCATGTTGTATACGTGATATTTATTATTATTATTTTTTCATCTTGTGAATATTGTTCTCATCCTTGCGTGTGTGTCTTTCTCTCACTCTTTGTACATTTCTTTTTACTCTAAATAACATGCATTATTAGTAGCATGGATGATGATGATGATGATAATCGTCATCAGAACTCGGCAGGCGGCCAGGATTTTTCTTCCTTTTTTTTCGTTCCACGAAAACGGCATGTGTTACTGTTTATTTGCCGCTTTCGCGTTAAATGAACGAACATGTGAATGATGGCAAGTTTAAAAAAAAAATTGTATTTTAGTTAGCGATTTAAATTGATCGATCTCTGGTTAATTCCTATTTTAGTCATGTAAATTATTTAGAATGGAATGGCTTTCTTAAAAAAAACAAACTTTTATCTCTCATTTTGTCATAATCGACTGATTATTCCAAAAATTTTTATAAATCAGTTTCATTTTAAAAATAATAATTTTTAATTGCTCTCTTTTATTTTAACGAGCTGTATTTACTCGGTCTGACGGGTGGAAACATAGCCGGTTGGAAGACTAAGAGAAAAAAAAAATCAAAATATAGGCTAGTAATCATATTTACAATTTTTTTAAATATTGTTTTAAAAAAATCGTTTTAGTTTTCCCATAATTTATTTTAATTTTATTAAATATTCGATTAATAGTAAAAAAAAAAAATAATTAAAAAAAAAAACTTCATTCTATTTAAAAGTTACGTATAGTCGAGAAACACAGATACTCGATATCTTGTCTGATATAATTTTAAATGTTTCCATAACCGATTGATTATTTCACAGTTTTAACTGTTTTCCGTCGTTTGAAATCAAACTTGTGCCGGCCGCTAAGTCTTAATTAAAACAATATATATAAGTTGACTCAATAACTTGATATAAAGAAAAAAAATTGAATCGGCTCTCCATTATTTGTTTACCATATTTTTTTTTCTTCTTCAGGGAGCACATGTTTAGAGTTTTCATTTTTCCGGTTCTGAAACTGAAGTCAAATGTAATATTTTTAATTGTTATAGTTTTTTTTTCTTTTATCGATAACGATCATATTGACCTGAATAATATGGGCAGATATTTAGTAAAATAGTTTCTCGATTCATTTTCAAGAGAACAGTAGTAGTACTACTACTACTACTACTAAGCAGCAGCAGTTGAGAGCAATCATCACTTTCCCATCCCCCTCTCGTCACTATAGCTGCAGATTTTCCGTGAATAATTTCTTTAGAAATAAATACCAAAATTATATGTAATTCACGACCATTTCTTTCTTTACTTATTTTCTAAGTATTTTTTTTTGTCTTCATATGTTTGGGATGCGTGTGTGTGTGACTGTTTTTACCTCCCTTCCCCACCCGTTTCGAACTTTGTTCTAAAAGTAGTTAAAGCTATTTTTCTCTCTCGAATTGTACAGAAGTTAAATAACATAATTTTAATAATTTAAGACGTAACCATGTTTATTTGATGTTCCGAATAAATCCATTTTTTTAGATAGGATTTTGGAAGTTAAATTCAATTATTACGGTCGTTAAGTTGGAAATGTTAATTAATTAAATGTTAATTTCGATTTACACAAGAAACAAAGATACGTTTCATGTAAAAAATACGTTTCATTAAAATAAAAATCGAATCAATACGATTTTTATTCAAATTTTCTTTGCATCAAGCAACTTGAATAGGCCCGACTAGCATACTACTATTAATAATAATTATTATTATTGAACAAAGTAGACTAGCCAATTTAGTAAATAATATATATATATATATATATATATATATTATCAAATGCCCCCGTAAAAATCCGTGGTTTAAAGGTTTATTTTACGATTTCGTGAGTCAAATTTACATAATACATAACATTCTCTCTCTCCCTCTCTTGCACGCACTAGCATCGCTTAGTCATTTATTTACTGGCCATTTTCTTTACCATATTTACTTATTAAACACCAATATTATAAAAATATTGGAAATACACGAAAAATCTTATTGCCGGTTCATTCTTACATTTTTTTTTCTTTCTTAAATTAAAATTATTTTTTATTTTACTTTGTGTATCTGTGATTTTATTGTTAAAAAAAAGATAAACAAATGAAATAATTAAAAAAAAAAAAACGAATTTTATATTTCGACTTTAGTTAGAAATAAAATCTAAAAGTGCATGTAGATCGTTACTCTTTCACATGTGTTCGCTGTACGACAACAACAACAACGTTCCTTATGTTTTGTCAAAGTGCACTTTTTTGAATTGCAAATAAAGTAAACATTTTCTAACGACTTCAAGGGAAGTAACTCCGATAAGCTTTTGTCTTTCATTATACCGAGCACCTGTTTTTTGCCAACACAAGAGATATCGATGATAAGGTAGGTGTTTCCCTTTTAAAACTCTTGCAGTTCGCCGTCAGAGGACCAGCGAGATGGTACCGATCGCCCGCTACCGGCGAGTGGGTACTGCAAATATTGCAGGGGTGGGTCTGGCTTCGACCGTTTGGATATATTAAGATTTTTTTTTCTATTAAAATTGAAACCAGGTCACTGTCAGTGCTCGAGCTATATAGCTAGTTCTTTGAAAACTACAGTGTTTTAGTAGTGCGATGTTCACAAAGTTGGGGATCACTTTGTTTTTCTGTGTTTAGTACTTGCAATATATATTTTAATCATCTGATAACTTTGTAAAAAAGAAAAATGTTTTACTCTTAAGTAAAAGTTGAAATAAGTTTTATTTAAATTTTTTTTAATTTAAACTTAAAACTAACTAGGTAAGAATTGATTTAAAAAGTTAATTTACAATAAATCTTTGTTTTTAATTTTCTCTGAGAAAACTATAAGACATGATCTGTGTGTGTTTCTAGTTTATACATACTTTTGGTAAATACACATTGAATTATTATTATTTGTTTACGACCCCGATAATCGAATATTTATTGAAATCGCAAATAAAATAAAGGAAAACTAAAACGAAATTTAAAAATAAAATCCTATTTCAAAAATGTAAACATGATTATTTTGAATTATTTTTCGTTCAACCCTCCAACCGGGCGACACCAGGTAAATACAGTTAGTTTTATTTAAAAAATTCGTCCGTTACTCCGTTGTATTTTTATTTATTTATTTAGTTGATAACTTAGCAATTATGCTTTTGTAGCTTTTTGTGTTGTTCAATAAGTTGAAATTTTGCTTTCTGTTCATCTTTTAAATGAAGAAACGTAAGAAAACCCAAGAACCATATGTGGCATTTTTTTTTTTCATACTTTCTTTCATTCCATGAAATAGATTATTGATTTTTATTTATCCCAGCTGAGTTTCATAGTGATTAAATTAAAGAAAGGGCTATTTTTTGCCTTGCTGGTTAAAGTGCATTTTTTTTCTTTCTTTCAAACTACTTTTTTTTATGATAGTTTCAAAATTTTATGTTCAGATTTTTGTCTTCAGAAATGGATCTGGTAAAAAAAAAGTTAAAATCTGTTTTAATCCGTTAATGTGCTACTTTTAACAATCTTAAAAAAATATTTCTTGGATTAAATGTATTTTTCTCTTGTATTTTGGTCCTTATTTTTGTGTTTACAAAGCGGTTTTATTTTACGTGGCATTATATATTTATTTTGGGGTGGGAGGGAACTATAACCGTTAATTCACCCCCCCCCACACACACACGTTTTGAAAAAAAACAAAAAAAAAACTTATTTTCATTCATCCCCCGTATTAAGTGTTAAATAATCGAAAAGATCGCGAAAATATAATGTACTAGCTGTATTTACGTAGACCCCCCCCCCCCCCGGGTCAGGGTAATGTTTTATTACCGGTCGCCCCCATCGGGGAATGCTGACGGGTTAGATCACAGCAATTTTTTTCAATCATCCAAAGTGCCCCCCCCCCCTTTTTTAGGGGGAAGCTAGATTTTCTACATCGAATCACTACTTATCTGCTTTCAGTTTACAGCAAGGTTAGATATGAAGTCAGTTTTAATGTTGATGACCCCCCCCCCCCCCCTCTCCGAGAGAAACTCTGAAGGGTACAAAAATAAGCAAGCAAGAACAGACCTATCTGTACTCTCCGGTCGGGAGCGCCTCAGGCGATCGGCAACCACCCCTTCCGAAGCAAGAGCTGACGCTTAGGGGCAGTTCTTATGACTGATCCGGATTATACTTCATCATAACAAAGAAGAAGCCAAATCAGGTGGAGACATATTGCCGGTTAGGTGTCGCAAAAAAACAAATAATTCAAAATATAGTTCTGCTTACAAGTTTTAAAAATTTTTTTAGATGTATATTTATCAAAATTACGCATCGGCGAGAAACTCACAATACGAGATCTTTTCTGATAGTTTTATTAATAATAGAGTCAATTAATATTTTTGCCAATATTAAAATTAAGATAAAGTTTAGGAGAAATGAATGCTGGTTTAAATTCATTTCTCACTTAACCGTTGATTTGTTCATAAACAAATAAAACAATGATAACAATTTCCTGTCCCTATTTACTTGCCTCCCCCCGAGGGCAGAGTTGGGCACAAGATCGGGCTTGAGAAAATCCAACTTCCCCAAAAAGGAGCACTCTGGACTGGGACAAAAATAAAAACTGCCTCCGTCTAGAAGGATTTTTTCTTTACTGACAGAACAGATACTACACTTTGTTGCTCGCTAAAAGGCCAAGTATTGTGATTGAACTTTTAAAGTCCCCTCGCTAATCTGTTTTTTTTTTTTGTGTGTGTGATTTTATGAGTTTTTCCAATGCCCTGGGAACAATTTTGGCATTGAAAATCGTCACAAATGATTAGTTATGGTCTACGCCATAACTTAGTCACTAATAAAACAGAAAACACATACCCTTCCTTAACCCTAGCACTAACCCTAAGCCTGGGTAAAATACTTAAACAAAAAAACGGCGTGGAGCCAGGAGCCTGAAGTGATTCTATAAAAAATACTCCCGATTGGAGACGAGTGATTTTCTTTTCTCTCTTTCTCTCTCTCTCTCTCTCTCTCTCTCTCTCATATATATATATATATATATATATATATATGAGAGAGAGAGAGATTACTATTTCATGTATCCACATACAATTTTATAAGGAGATATACTTTTTTTATGTATCAATTTTCAGTATTTACTTCAACAGTGCTCGATACGTAAGTAGAGCTAGGTAGTAAGCTATGAAAATATATTTATGGCAATTAAGCTACACAGAGGCTCCCGCGTTTCATCCGGGGGGGGGGGGTGATCTTCAGGCTATATATGTATGATATTGAAAAAAAGAAAAAATACTTCTGATTGCAGACGGGAGTGATTCTATGAACATACTCTAGTTTTTTAATCTAAAGATCTGAACATTTTTTACTGTTGGTTTATTGGAATATTGCCTTTTTGCACTCATTGTAAACTTACCGTTTTATTTTTTTTAGTGTAACTTGTATCCTTAAGTTATTAAAGATAACAAAGTTATGAACTTACGTTAATCTTAACGTACGGAGATTAACTATTAATTTCAATTAAACTAACATCACAGCAATATCTTTTCAGCATATTCTCTCATAAATTCTTTAAAGTGTGTGATTTAAGTAAACTTGTAGGTTGTTTTTGATATTCATTGTACCCCCCACCCTCCTTATAAATAAGATTTACGCTAAATTACTATTTTCTAAAAGTGCGTTCGACAATATGAACTTGTATTCTAAAGTATGTCTTCCTACCTAGCGTTGCTCGGGAGTAGTTTTCCGTTAATTTTTTTTTTTTACTTATTTATTTAAATTTTTTTAGATAGGATTTTGGAAGTTAAATTCTATTGTTACGGTCGTTAAATTATTAATTTAACCAAACTGTTATAAAACTATAACCGATCTTTGTAAGATAATGTTGTTTTAATCTCTATTTATTAGAATGATTGGATGTAAATAGCTTCCAAAACTTTCAGCTTTTTTTTTTTATATACATGAGGCAAGTTTAAATAGAATAGTTAACAAAGCCCCCCCCACTCCCTCCCATGTAAAGAATGGGTTTCTTGATAATAACGTTATTATTTCAGCACGGTCCGTAAACTGCAGAAGTACTGACTTTTTATTCGACTGTTTACATGCTTTCAAATTCTTTTCAAATTTCGTTCTTATTGTTTGTTTTCTATTATTATTAATAAAAAAAATTAAAATGGCTAACTTGTTTACGAATAAACTGAAATGCATTATGATGGATTTAATTTCGGAATTTTTAAAAAATTTAATTTGAATTTTTGTTTTACTCTTTTTGATTATAATAAATAATCGATCAATAGTAAATTAAAAAAAAATGTGTAAGTATAAATAGAATCTATCTAGTATTACGCATGTAATCTGAAGAAAAACACGTTTGAAATATGTAAATAAGCTAGAATAATCGAGATTTTTTACAAAATGGCGTTATACTGGAATCGGAGGTAGTGTATTATGTAAAAAGGGAAATTGACTTAACGACCTGAAACGAAGCAAACACTTCCATTATTCCAGAAAGCAATTTTAATAATTCCCAGAATATTATTTAATAACGGCTAACACAAAGTATTTACAAATTATCTATAAAAAAAAGGTTGTGAAAGAAATATTTGGCACTTCTGCAGATTAGGAACGGGTCGAAATTTATTTGTTTTCATTTTAGAAGAGCTCCAATAGTGTAAGGGGTCGACAACTCTCTTTTTTAAAGAAAAATATTAATTTTTGAAACTGTAAAAAAAAAAAATGTGTTCTAATTTTAAATTGTAAAAAAAAAAATCAAAATGTGTTAAACTAAACATGACTGTTCTAATTTAAAATTTTCAATTGTAAAAAAAAAATTAACATGTGTTAAACCAAACAAGATGACTGTTCGTTTTGAAATGAAAAAATATACTGTTGATTTTCCCAAATTTTCTTTTCTTCAATAAATGTTCTATTAATATACTGTTGATTTTCACAAATTTTAATTTCTCCGATTAATGTTCTATTAATTAATTGAATTTGCATTACTTAAAAAAATTCATATTTTCCATTTTCGGCGAAATTATGTACTTAAAAGTAAAACAAGAGAGTTGTCGCCCCCTTACACTAGTGGAGGTCTTCTAAAATGAAAACAAATAAATCTCGGCCCGTCCCTAATCTGCACAAGATTGTATGGCGATAGATTCTAAAATTATCTTTTAGCTAACAATTTATCCATCTTATTAACATTTATCCTTGAGTGGCTTTTAGCCTTGATAAGTGATGATTCATCAGCAGGGCTTCACGCGCTCCACTACTTTTGGAGCTGCTCCCACTCTTGCTCCAACGCCCAAAATTGGAGTTGGCTCCTCTCACACTCCCTATTTTCAAAAAGGAGCCGCTCCTGCTCCAACTCCTATAAAAAAGGAGCGGCTCTTTTTCAGCGCTCCATAATAAAAATATACCTTCTTTCATAAACGTTCTATTCTGCCAATGAGTGGTCGAAGGATAGGGGTGGGCGTCAAAGTATCTTGTCAATATGGGTTGAGATGTCACTTTAAGTGTAAGACCGTAAGATAATATTTGACGTAATCTCGCTAATATTTTGAGAGTTATTGGAGAACATGTCGGACGAAGTATAGGATTATACGTAAATTTTCGTTTCCTGAGAACAAGAAAACAATTTTGCTTTTTTAAATACATGGACATTTTCTAAGAATTTAAAGCCAGTTTAAATGACTTTCTACTCGATAGTTTATAAATTCCTTTCAAGTTTTGCACACACACGAAGTAATTGATGTTTTGTCAATTAAAATGGCTGACTTGTTTATGAAGAAATCTAAATGAATTATGATGGATTTAATCTCGTAACTTGATTACGAACCGGCTTGAAATAATAACATTATTTAGACAACGATTTTTTACATGGGGAGAATGGGGGGGGGGGGGTGCTTTGTTAACTATTCTGTACTTTCACGTAACAATTTAATAAACAGAAGATAACGTAAAAATTGAATTTAACTTGAAAATTTTATGTAAAAAATAACCCGGTCCAAACCTTTAATTTCGTAACGTAATTACGAACCGGATTGAAATAACATTATTTAGAAAGCCATTCTTAACATGGAGTGAGGGGGGCTTTGTTAACTATTCTGTACTTTCACCTAACAATTTAATAAACAAAAGATATCGTGAAAATTTAATTAAACTTGAAAATCTTATCTAAAAAATAGCCCGGTTCGTAAACTGCACAAGTACCAAAAAAATAATATAAAAAATATTCTTCACTGGGGAGGCGGTAGCCCGTATTTACAAGTATATCTCCTGTCAAAACGGTTCTAAAATCTATTTTCAATCGATATTTATTCGATAATTGCCGAATTTTCCATTGACGAGTTTTCCTTTGACGAGTTTTCCTAAATTGTGTATTATACATACATACTTCTATCCAGTCAAGCAGACTATCTAGTCTAAAAGAAGAAAAACAACATAACTTTCACTAATACACTTAGGAACGGTATGAATCCACATATATCCTCCCCAAAGTTATATGAATTAAATAGTAGGGTAGACTGTACTCTGAAACCTTGATTGGGCAACTTACCTCCCCTATCTAGAGTGCTAATTTTCGGAGTTTTTATTCAACAGAAAGATAGCAGTGTACTATTTAAAAGGGCCTTAGTAATTATCTCAGGTCAGCTAGTAAACATTTTGAATTCTCCCTCTTGCCCCCCTCCCGACCTGCACTCACATGGTGACAAAATCGTTCGTACCCCTAACTCAAATGTATTTCAACTTTCTTTAATCTTTCCAAAGAAATAGACCGCTCAAGTCACTGACTGAAATAACAACTTTAATGACGCCTTTGATCTGTCTCATCGCTTGATAGCAAGTCGATGAGGTTGGAGGGGGGGGGGGGGGTAACGAATAAAACAATAAAAAAAAAGATTGTTAAAAACATTACAATTAAATCGTCTTCCGCCTGAGCCCCCTCCCTCTCTCTACTAGAGATATAATTTTAAAAAATAATTCAAAGTAAACTCTGAGACTTTCTTTACTTTTCCTTTATATTGCTGAATAAAAAAACTAATGTTTAAAAAAAAATCAAATAATTTTGGAGCGAGGAGTGCGGAGCGATAAAACCACCGCTCTTTAGTCCCAAATGGAGTTGCTCCCGCTCAACTCTCGCTGAATATAAAATGAGCCCTCCTCTCCTTCGCTCCAG
Organism: Sepiola atlantica; assembly: GCA_963556195.1. Lineage (NCBI taxonomy): Eukaryota > Metazoa > Mollusca > Cephalopoda > Sepiida > Sepiolidae > Sepiola > Sepiola atlantica. Next base: position 76,828,487 of record OY744517.1, read on the forward strand.
CAAAAAGGAGCATGCTCCTGGAGCGCGCTCTTTTTTGGAGGGCTCCGTAAAGCCCTGTTCATCAGTAAAAAAAAATATGCTAGATGGAGCTCACACGGTTATAAAAGTGTTGATTTTGTAGAGTTAAGTCTCCACTAGTGGATCTTAAAATGATCACAGTTCAAGAATCTGTTTTAGTTTTGTGCAATTTAATTTTGATTAAAATTGCACTAAAATATGAGATCAAAATATTTTCAATGTAGAGAGTACTTTAATTTTTTAAATAAATGATTTTTATAATTTACTACAAGATTTGACTTTGTTTCATTGCTCATTGTTTACGTTCCAGGTTTTTGTATTGCTCACTCATCGAGTCATGATTTTTTTTGTATCGCTCAAGACGAAGAAAGTGTTAAAACGTCTTTTTTCCCCTATTACTAAATTGATTTTAACTCCAAAATGTTCATGTCATAATCTTTATATGTATATATATATATTTTGATACAGAAAAATTAGTACAACATTCATACCGTCGGTTTCAAGCACGGAAAGACTTGGCCATCCGGCTCCTTTCAGCTTCAGATGACAACAGAAGCTGAAGAGAGCCTAAGTCTTTCCGTGCTTGAAACCGACGGTACGAATGTTGTATTAATTTTTCTGTACCAAAATAAATAAATATTACGCTCTAAATTTTTAACTTTAATTCTTAATTAATCGAACACTCTGCTGGGATTTTTCCTGCTATATTACAAAGAAGTATGTATATATATATATAAAAATATATATATATATATATAAAAAAAATATGATAAATGAAAGGATAAAATAATCCGACGGTATGAATTAAAAAGAAAAAGCAAAAGACCTAACACTTAACGTTTCACCCAACTGTTGCGTGGACTTTTTCAAGAGCGAAAAAATGCTAAAAAGTGGCAAAGAACGAGAAGATCTATAATTTTGGGAATATATATAGTGATAGTGTTAATAAAATTTAAATCTATTTCGAGAGGGAAGATATGTACATAAGCAACACACACAAATATATATAAAAATACACATAAAAATTCCTTATGCATATATATGTGCTCGAAATATATATACAAAATGTATGTAGATATAGTATTGGCAAAAGTAAAGGAGAAAATAAAGAGCAAAAGGGAATCCAAAAGAAACTAATTCAAAAGCAGGGAATCACCGGTGTCTAAATATATCTTATTTTCATTAATAATAGCTTTTATATTTTCAAATATTTGCTAAACGGTCACACAATTTTTGCTGATTTTTTTCTTCTGATTTTCCTCTGATGAAAAGACCTTATTTTTGAAACTCCATGGATTCAGGAAAAGAAAAAAATTTTTTTTTTAGATTCCTTGTTTGAATATTGGAATGAATAAATATTGTATTTTATCCAATTTTTTTTTTTCATCATTCATTTTCTACTTAGTATATCGAGCATTGACTTATCACAATAGGATATAATATAAAGATATATTTATCTTTATTGTTTTATTTATATATATATATATAACTGCCTATACACTAATTTTATTCGAATTTTTTAAGAAACTTTTTAGGCATATGATCTAACATTTACCGAGTAGAGTTAGACACAAGGTTGTTTTTAATGTGGGGAAAATCCAGCCTAAAAAAAGGGAGCACTCTGAATTGAAACAAAAATTAAAATTGCTTAAGTCTAGAAGGATCTTTTTTTTCACCGACCGAGAACAGATACTACAGTGATCCTAGCCTGGAATAAAAAAAAAAAAAAAAAAATTTTTTTTTAAATGGTTACATTTACAAAGTTAGGTAAATCAGATTCTCTGAAATATTTCATTATGAACCCCAGCATGTTCTTTTATGAGTTGTTTTAACATAATTTCTGAAATAATCTGGTCTTGTGAACGTGATTTCAACGTTTTATTTCAATAATATATTATTACTCTGTTATCCCTGCAAGAAACCTTTTCATTACAATGCTAAATTAAATTAGAACATCTTGTAATAATTGAAGACATGCCAACGCCACTTCTGAGCTCTGGTAGCAGAACGGTACCAAATTGAAAGGTGAATTTGGGACGCTAAAACCTACACGATCGAAAAATGGTCTCAATTCCACGATCTACCTTTTCTTTCTTGCACATAAAAAAAACATTCACAACAAGCACTTATTTAGCTGCAACCACAGCAAAGAACTTTCCATTCTCTCTCTCTTTAGCAAAAACCAAATGAAACTTCTATGAACAAAGTGTCTGTCTCAGAACATTCCATCTGTGGAACAAGGTACCACGAGTCTGCTTCCCAACTGACTACAACATGTTAACAAATACTTGTTGAGCCCTTTCCTTGGATAATCAATTCCTCTTAAGTCATCTTCTGCCAATCCCACCCATTTGTGTTTCAAAGTACTTATATCGATCTTGACCCAGTTTTCGCGAGTTTCTTGTCGGAAGCGTTCGGCTATCCTACGCAAACGGCCGAGAGATGACGAGCCGATTTGTACCAGACGACAATTTTGATATGGTGCTGCGTCCTATGATTTTTAGTTATAGTTGCAAGAAATTTTTAAACAACAAAACAAATAAAACAACCAAAACATAGCGAAATTACTGTTATCAAATAAATATTTTTAACCCTAAACCCTAACCCTAACAACAACAAAAACAAAACAAGCAAAACATTAAAATCATGGGACGCAGCACCATATCAAAATTGTCGTCTGGTACAAATCGGCTCGTTATCTCTCGGCCGTTTGCGTAGGATAGCCGAACGCTTCCGACAAGAAACTCGCGAAAACTAGGTCAAGATCGATATAAGTACCTGTTTCAATCCCCTTGTGGAGGCGAGCAGAGGCGATCCAACTGACGATCTCTTTAACCCTTATCCTCGAGTGGTCCCCGTGCCTTGATAAGTAGTGGCACATCAGTAAAAAAAAAACTGAATAAATAATAATAATTTTAAAGAAGCCATTGCAAGTGACGAATCTTCAACAGTACCAAGATTGATCAGTAAAATTGAGATCGTATGTCTAAACAGAAAGCGATAAAAAAATTGTGTATAGGTGATAAAAATGGTTTTTATGTATTTTTATAAATATTATTATATGAGGAACCATTTAGAGTTAAAATCGATTTAGTATTACGCATGTATTCTGAAGAAAGACACGTTTGAAATGTGTAAATATAATCGAGATTTTTTACAAAATGGCATCTTACTGGAACCGGAAAAAAGTAAACTGACTTAACGTTAACTGAAACGAAGCAAGCTCTGTCATTATCCCAGAAAGCAATTTTAATAATTCCTAGAATAGTACTTAATAATGGCTTACACAAGAAGTATTTACAAATTATCTATAAAAAAGATTGTGAAAGAAATATTTTTATAGATACTTTAATTTTTTAAATAAATTATTTTTATCTACAAGACTTGACTTCGTTTCATTACTCATTGTTTACGTTCTAGGTTTTTGTATTGCTCATGGGGGGGGCCATGATTTTTTTTTGTATCACTCAAGACGAAAAAAGTGTTAAAGCGTCTTTTTTCCCCTTATTACTACGTAATACTTGATTGATTTGAACTCCAAAATGTTCATCATAGCATAATCTTAACAATATATATATATATATATATAGCCTATACACTAATTTGATACAAATTTTTGAAGAAACTGTTTAGGCATACGATCTTAACATTTACCGATTGATCTAGTAAATATTTTTTTAATGCCGGTGATCTTTTTTTAATTTTTTTTATTCATGTATGTATATTTATTTTTAATAATGCTTTTGAGTGTTTCATGTTTTTATTCAATTGTATGTTGCTTCAGTTAGACAAAAATGTTTTTTTTGCTAGAATGTTTTAGTTTACTATTAGTTTCTTGTAACTTGTATTACTATACAGTTTCTTGTAACTTGTATTACTATAAAGTTTCTTGTAACTTGTATTACTATAAAGTTTCTTGTAACTTGTATTACTATAAAGTTTCTTGTAACTTGTATTACTATTAGTTTCTTGTAACTCATGAGAATAAAATCTAATAATAATTACAAATACTGAGACGACCTTGTTTTTTTTTCTAATGCGACTGGGCGGTAGGAAGTTCTCACAAGTCTGGCCAAGAAACCATTTTTAAATATATCTCCTCTTCAATGGAAGTGCAGGATTATTTTATACTAAACCCAACCACCCTACTGCAAAATTATTATTCATTTATGTGGATCAATGGTGATCGGTGGTTAAATAATCAAGGACCAGTGTTTACATTGTAAATCAGACTGGGTACTCTTGGGTATCCCTGCTTATCATTTCTATTTTGTCCCAAACCGTCCATTAGACATGTTGAAGGGGGTGATTCATACTTAATACATAACTTGAGTCTCTGGGGTAAGCAAGGAAAATATAAAACCCAGGTAGACAACTTTAGTGTTTATATAGACATAGCAAAAATATGCGCCCAGGGCGTGTATATATTTCCTAGGATTAAATTTTACTCAATATTCAGAAAATATAAATTTGAGAATCGTAACGGTTTTTGTTACAGACATACAAACACAACATTTCTATTTTTCTTATTTATTTTAATAACTTTTTATGCACAAATTTATTTTGTTAGAAAAATATTATTTGTAAATATTCGACAGTCTTCTAAAAAGTGAGGTAAAAAAAAAGAAAATTTTATTTACTCCGTGAACTGTAAATTTTATTTGTTACTTGATCTAATGAAAACAATCTTACGTTCAGTAAAATATGATTTATTTATCGAAATTGCAATAAATTTAGTTAATAAAACTGAAATAAGTTTAAATTTATATTCTTGATTTTTCTATCATTTTTTTCTATTTGAACTTCCCTCATTATTTTACTGGCCAATCAGAACGAACGATTTGTGTTACTCTCGTGATATGACGTCACATCCGTCTGGTAGTTAATTAAGAGTGTTATTATTTAAACGTCATTGGTTATATTTGTGTATAAAATATTAGTATTTATTTGTGTATGTGTATATATATATATATATATATATAAAGACCTCATTCAATCTCTAGACAATAAATACTCCCCTGTAAGGGTGTATGCACGGGGAATCTATAGTGAAGTAAGGGTTGTTAAATCCCCAACCGCACATTTTTTGAAGCGGCATTGCTTGGGTTCCAGTGGCAAGAAGTCCAGGATGATTGGAAACAATGTCGAGATAAGCAGAGAAAGACTGGTGTTATTTTAGAATTTTCCTTCTCCTAGACTAGTTGCACAACTAAGGCTTAAGAATCCAGTCTACCCTACTATTTAATCCATAGCTGGAGGGAGGATACATAAATCCATAATTTCCTCACGGGTATTAGGGAAATTAATGGAGTAGCCACAACTGGGCACACCAAGCCCACAGTCTACACCACTTCCTATATATATATATATATATATATATATATATATATATATATATTTTAAAGAAGGAAAGATGAAGATAAAGAATTACATAAAATGGATACAAATTTTATTACATCGAAAGTTCAAATGCAAGGAGTTACACTAATCCTTAAACCATAGTTTTTCAAAGATAACACTCTTCTCGTCAGAGGATAACATTCGGTAATGTGGTATTTATAATAAATAAATATGAACTTTCGATGTAATAAAATTTGTATCAATTTTATGCAATTCTTTATCTTCATCTTTCTTTCTTTAAAATTGATTGCTCTACTCAACGTATTGGGCTTTACTTTATCACGATAGATCACTTTACGATACTTCACTTATCGTTAATTCTATCATTATTATTATTATTATTATTATTATTATTATATATATATATATATATATATATATAATTCTCCAAGTTACAACTTAGCTCACATCCCAACATTGCACCGGCTTTCATACATCTAAATGATCCTAATGTTGGGACCTTTGGGTTTGTTGTAACTTTAAGAATCGTATCGGCTGTTATTTAATTTTTAATTTATCATAATGAGCATTTTACAAAATGTTTCAATGAAATACCATTTCATTGGGTTTAAAAATGTATTTTTTCTATTCTTGTGAATTAAAAAAATAATTATCTATAAATGATATACATTGTTTTAGAAATGGATTTTCTATATTTACTTTAATTACTTTAATATCTGTTTTAAAATTAACTTTAAGATCTGCTCCCATTTTCTGTAAGACTTGTATTTGTTTTAACTTGGTGTAAAATTTTAGCAAATGAATATACTAATTTTCAAAGATTTAAATAAAAAAGCACATTGTTTAAAAAAAAATTTAGGTCAAGATAATTAAAAATATATATGTTGCCATTTTAGGCCTGAAATATAGTTTAACTACTTTCTAATTTTAAAGATTAAGTTTTCTTTAAAATAGCAATTTATGGCAGTTTATATCAGAACATCACTTTTTTTCTAGTTACTTTCAAACACTTACTGACATTCGATTTTTTTTTTTTTTTGAATAAACTTATAGCTTATTTTATATTCAGTCTACTATTATCACCTTTGTTGTTATATTCACCTGATGGAAACTCCATCTTTCTTCATCTTTTCAAAATTGTGAATTTTATGCCGAACTCAAGAATTTCAAACTGAATCCTTTATTTAATCCATGGCAGTAGATTGTTTTTGTTCTGTCAGCCACAACTGGCTAGAAGTGTTAATTTATGTTATTTTTAGTTATTACCTGTAGTAAGGATTGAACCTTCAACCCCCAGAAGACTGACCATTAAAACTAATTGTTAACAACTCTTTAAACCATTAGGCCATATGTCTATGTGGACTTACGACAGGCGATAATGTTAAAAAAAAAAATCACACCAAAGGATAAAAAACAAAAATGACTATTAAGAGGCATCCATTTAATATCCATTTTAGGCGTAACCAATGATGGGTGGACAGAGCCTCTTTATTGAGAAGCATGGACACATCTATTTCAAACTTAAGTGTGACAGACTGACCGATGAGAAAGACTCTTTATAGAGTTGCTTGAATGCATCCAAAATAAGATGCGTCCATTCGATACGTGTTGTTTTTGTGATGATAATTCTATTCGAACTGACAAACCAATGAACAAAGCCTCTCATAATCTAAATGTAATGACTTATAAGAACATGAGCTTTCATTAGTTTTTATAAAACAAACGCCACTATATCCGATCTAAGTACGCAAGAAACATTAATGTAGACAAATAATAATTGATATAGCACTAATACTTTGATAATCTTGCTTTGTTAATTGCTTGCACATTGAATGTATTAGATACTAGTTCTCAACCTGAAATACTTGAAAGCAAAATGTTAAATAGTAAGCATTTTATTCATAAGTTTGTAAATACAAGGCGAAACTAGCATTTATTCATATAAATAGATGTTAACATTTTGGTAAATTTATACAAATTTATTTATTTTTTAATAAGATACTGCCAAGAAATGAAAAGAAAGAGGAAATCAATTCGCCTGTTCGATAGTGTGCATGTTTTTGTTTTTTTAACTTTGAATTTAAAAGTAATAAAAAAAAAATGTCGTTGGTCGCTGACTGAATGGGGCAGTCAGTCATCCTTTCTCTATATGATGCTAACATAGAGAGAGGGGTGGGTGGGTCACCTTCTCCTCTTTCTGAACTCTTGCTTATGCCACACATCTTTCTTTCTAGTTAGTTTAATTTAAATTACCACCCCTGAAACAAATATTGTGAGGAAGATTTAATAATTTATCACTTTAATTAATTACTGTTAATATTGACAAAAATATTACACATATATGGAAAAAATAGAACGATAAAATTATGAATGAATAAAACCAAACATTAATTTATTATGAACTGCTTAAAAAATAGTTATGAGGCATACAAAGTGTTGTTGTTGGGCCTTTTGTCTCTATGACATATACAATATTTCAAAATACTCTGCTGTATTATTGAGTTAAATAGTAGTAACCCATTTTGATTGCAATGTAGGAGTGATAAATGAAAAAAACTTTAGCGTTTATTCATTTAGAAGAGGAAGGCCGAATGCGATGAGAAGTGGTTGGGGGAGAGGGGTGTATTAAGCACACAAATCTCATAATTTAAATTCTTTAAGTTCAATCACTGTACAGAACGTAAATTTTCATTTTATCTTCAATAAACGTCCCAAAATAATGTTAGTATTATATAGATTGAGTTGAGACCAACGACAGCAACATTTTTATTTTAAACAATGGGAAATGTTTTTTAAAAAAAATATTGTAAATAAGAATGTTTTGTATATTCTCCACTATATAATAAAGACCAATGTGTATTTATTTGTATACTTTTGTATAAATATAATATATAAGTCCCATCACATAAAAGTTAGCGAATAATATAAAAAAAGAAAAAAAAAGACCTTTCTAGCCTCAGGACAATTTCAGGTGGTGAGGAGGAGCGAGAAAGCAAATAGCAGGTCAGACAACCTCAGCTGTCTGAAATAAATTCGGAAAGAAATCCTCCACTCTAAATAAAAAAAGTTAATGATAAGTGTTTTTTCTTCTTTAGGTCATCAGAAATGTGAGTAATAATTTATATATGAAAAATTAAATTACTGACATAATTCTGTATAAATATTAGTGTGAACACTGGCAGAGCATAATTTCTTTTTTCTTTCTTTCATTTTTGACGGAGGGTGTACACTAGTAATTATATTATTTCTTCAAATTTAATGTCCCATAAACTACCAATAAATAAATGTACTTTTAAAAAATCTATTTATCTTCAGAATTGGTTCAGGGCACTAAAATGTACCAACATTGACCCAATGAGTCACGGCCATCTTGTAATATTTAAACCTGGGAAAAACATAATCTTATTAGCTGTGTTAGTTTTCTCTTTGAATGTCAAAGGTTGCTTGAAAGGAGCTGCAAAATTGAAGTCATTATTAATATAAGTATTTTTATTCATACTAGTTTATACCGTGATGTATAGGTAAGTAGTGACAAGAGTGACACTATATAGAAATAGTGGTTAAACCTATGACAACTAAGGGTGCGTGATTGGTTTAATGGATACCGTCATGGACTGTGAAATCTGCTCTTCTGAATTAATATCCAATCAGCTATATTGCCATTTAGGCACTAATATTGTTAGTAAAAGTATGCACCTGTACCCCACCCCCGCTATGGATAAAATAGCATCTTGTGTTCAATTAATTGTTTACAATTGTGGGTAAAAGTACAGAATAGTCAACACTCGAGAACTCGTAAACAAAAAAAAACATAATTTATATAAAACTTATTAGAATGAATTCTCTACCGAACACACCTAGTTTTAATGTGTGGAAACGATTTGTAAGATTTTTTTTTTCAAACAGTAAAAGTACAGAATAGTTAACACTCAAAGACTTGTAAAGCAAAGAAAATGGTGCTACCAGCATACTTTTAACATATAGAAACGAATTGTAAGATTTTTAAACTGTAAAAAATCTTACAAACTTTTACACACATTAAAACTAGGCATGTTCAGCAGAGAATTTCATTCTAATGCGTTTTATATAAATTATGTGCTTTTATTTTGTTTGTTTATGAGTTCTCAAGTGTTAACTATTCTGTACTTTTACTCAGTTGTGTTTCAGCATTAAATGGACCTTGGGTTTACTTTCGGCAGCGTCGTACCTCTTGCTTCCCTTATTTTGTCCTTTAGTTCTCACATTCCATGAGCAATGTTTTTGACAACGAGAGAAGAATTGCTGTTTTCTGAGTCATAATCTATCCATCTAACACCTTTTGTTGGCTAGTTTTTGACTTTGAAGTAGTTTTTTTTTTATTTTTATTTTTTTTAAAAATCTCCTTACATCAAGTGGCTTCATGCTTTGTCTGGAGCGACTTCCATAAAAAAAAAAAATCCCAAAAGTGTTGATATGCCGTAAAGTAGATGAACCAACTGTATGACTTGCTGCAAAGTAAATTGGTTTTGGTTAATGTTACACTTTTCAGAAAACTTTATAAAATATTCATTAGGGTTTATGATCTGAACCAATCTTCTATTTCTAGAACATAGGTGCACACATACACATGCATACACGAACAAAGTAATTACTGATCCAAAATGATTATCAACTGACTTCTGTTTTGTTTTTCTTTTTTTTTTATCAAATCAAAGAAGTTTTACCCCCAAGCTCTAAAAAAAAAAAAAATTAAATAAATAAATAAATAAATAAAAATTTAAAAAATTCTTTTTAATGTTGATTGCTTTTCTAGTAACATTTTCTTTCTTTTTTTTTTTTTTTTCTTTCTTTATAACAAAAATACTGCAACTTCACCTTCCAGTCGATTTGTTCTTTCTGTTTCTCCTTTTCTTTGAATAAGTAATCAGTTTTATTTGCATGAAAATTATCATGTTTGATCTCTGAGAGCCCTGAAGAATTTCATCAAACTTGGAATGTGTACCTTTTACTGTTATTTCAATATCGGATGTTAAGTGATTACCATGGAGAATACATTTACTTCTAAATAACCCAAAGCCTGTTAGTGTTCTTCCTGAAGCTTCTCTTCATATCGCAAGTCTTATCAACAGCAATAATAATTGGTGCCACAAATACTGAGGCTTTGATTAAGGCTTACAATGCAAGACTTTCTTGTTCCCAGATAATACAAGTAAATGCACATAACGTAGATTAGTAAGATTTATTTTAAGACTTTTCCATTATAAGTTGTCCCCGGTTCTTGACAATGGTGGTTTTCAAACGATGATGGTTGGTTTGAAAGCGATGAATTAGAACTCTTCAAATGTAAATTTAGAAAATTAGTTTTTAACTTGTTGGCTTATTTTTATGAAAATTACATTGCACTAAGCAGGTCAAATGATAATAATAAAACGTCTTTATTTAATATTTTTCCAAATACAAAAATATACAAATGTTAGCGGAAGCAGGGATTTACCTATAAGCTACTCTTGTTCTTGGCCTTTTGGCTAAGATCAAAGTGTAGTATCTGTTCTGATGGATACTGCACCCCATAGACTGGTATTGTCTTGGCCTTCGGGTCTTGATTTACGCCGGTCTATGGGTCTGTCCTGTGCAGTTCTAGGAGGTCCACCCTCCCAGGCTTCACTCCCCTCTTTGGGGAGGAGTAAGTTTATTGCTTACTGCCTGAGGCGCCCCTACTGGGGAATGCCGACGAGGCCGCCCAGGCAATTTTTAATGGCCAGAGTGCTCACCTCTCGGGCGCTGGCTTTTCAAACCCCACTTTCCCGACCCGACCTTGGGTCATATCTTACTTGTGGGAGTAAGATAAAAACTGGCCTTGTGCCTAACTCCTGGAGAGGAGTAAATCGATACTCTTCTGCTCAACTCCTTGATTTAATTATTCTTCATAATAATAATAAGAAAAGTGATAGTAAATGTTTGAAATGCTTGTGTTCTATCAAAATCGTGTAACTATTTCACATTTCAATTTATTCTAATCATGGAAGGAAGGGATACATAAAAATTAAAATTTTTACTTCCCTTGCCAAGCCGACTCAGAGATGATCGGTCTCTTATCAAGTTTGATCTCTGAGAGCCCGGAAGAATTTCATCAAACTTTGAATTTGTACATTTTGCTGTTGTTTCAATATCCAATATTAAGTGATTATCATAGAGAATACATTTACTTCTAAATAACCCAAATCTTAAAAGTGTACACTTATATGCGCGCATGAATTTGTTTTAAGTAGATTGTGGTGTACACGACCCACTCTTTCTACCAGGAAAGTTATGACTATAAAGGTGCACATTATGTGCCATATGGTAGACCTACCTAGTTGCATTTATTTTGAAGTTTTCCTTCTCCTAGATTAGTTGTCCTTTCTAAGGCGTTAAGAGTCTAGTCTACCCTACTATTTCAACCGTAGCTGAGATGAGGAGAAATGGATAGGTCTTTCCCACGGATATTAGTGAAAATAATGCAAGTTCATTGAGTTCAGTCTGTACTGGTAACCACTGCACCACAATCACTTATCCACATCTCTATCTATCTATCTATTTCTCTTTCTCTCTATCTATCTATCTATCTATCTATCTATAAATAAATAAAAAGCAAAGACGTTTATGTCTACCATCAGTTGTTAATGATTGATTTCAGAGCAAAACCAATATCATATTTGGAATCAGCAGGTTTTTGTGAATGTTGTAGCCTGGTTTCAAATGATGAAAAGTTTTTAAATCGTTTTTTAATATAATGTTTATTTAAAAAAAAGTGTGATTATATGGGTGTTTCACGCCTCTACATAACTTACACACTATTATTTTTTATTTTATTTACTACTAGCAAAAAACTATCTGCCCTCTGGGCAGCTATTAATCTAGCTGTAACCTTATCCACAGAAAAACAAAGAAATAATGTTCTTTTCACATTTTGGTAATTTGAAGAAAAACAACAAAAAGATGATTGTCATGATGTTATTTGATATATTCCAATGGTGATATTTGACTTTGTATAAGCATAAAAATGAATTCCAAATAATGAAAGGAATAAACGAAAAAACTGGGCAATTGTCAAGGGGTGAAAAAAACACGACAAATAATCAACAAATAACTGTTATCAAAGGCAATAAAGTTACTTTTATACCTACCTACCCATTTTTCCTTTAGATTTTAATAATTCGTCCAAATCCGATCGCATTACAGTTCCATTTTCAAGATGGCATAAGCAAACATCCCCGAAGTTTGTTTAATGAGTTTTTCGTCTTTTGGGGTGAAAAAACAAACAAATCATCAACAAATAACCAAACGCTTTAAAATTTACTTTAATTGCAAGGAGAAAAATACAAATAAAATCATCAGTCTTCATAGACGGTCGGTGATCGACTGTCAGCCATCTCTTTGTTTTTCAGTTTAACATAATATATTTGACTGAACTTTTTAATTGAAATAAAAAAAACGCTTTAAAATACTTTAAAACAAATAAAAATTAGGCAGGTAGAAAAGTAAGTTTTATTGCCTTTAATAACAGTTATTTGTTGACTATTTGTTTTTTTTTGCGCCCCTTTTTTTCTGTTGATTATTCTTGACAATCACCAAAAGCGGAACATCAATTGGTCAAATAAAAGAATTATATATTCCTGAGTAATTTAAAATAGTTACTTTGTGTTTTCGCTTTTATTATTAACTAGCTAAAATAATTTTGCTAGGCTGGGAGGATTTGATGATGAAAGAACTATGTACACTGACCCTCAAAGGAGAAGGTAATACCTGGTAGGATGGTGTCATTACAACAGAACACTGGGAGGATCTTCTCTTCCCCATAAAAAGAGAAGGAACAACAGAAAAGATACTACCCCCCCCCCACACACACACAAAAAAGAAGGTAGTACCTGGGAAGATGGTCTCATGACAACAGAACAGATACTACATAAACCCTTCCTCAAAGGAGGATGTAATAACTGGGAGGATTACCCCCACCCCCTTAAAAAGGAGGAGGTAATTCCTGGGAGGACGGTCTTATGACAACAGAACCGAATACAATGATAGATTAGTTCAGTTTTTTTTTTTTCATTCATCTAAAAATGCCTAGTCATAAAATATTTTTATATTTCCCTGGCTTTTTGGCTAAGATCAAAGTGTAGTATCTGTTCTGAGCATTACAGCGACATCAGACGTGAATTTAAAAATAATCCGGTGTCGTTAACGCTCGGGGGGGGGGGTGTACAGATAAACAGCCAATCAGTAGCTCGCTTGCTAGCCAGTCACTCTCTCTCTCTCATTTTTCCGGTCGGTAATTCTTGCAAGCGATGTTAAGAATAGTTTTTTTTAAGTTATCCATTTTGTTATTAAATCATTTTAATTAACTACTGTTAATATCAACAAAACTATTGGACATAGGTAGATAAAATAGTACAATAAAATTAGAAATGAATAACATCAAATATTAATTAATTATGAAGTGCTTAAAAAATAGATATGCAAATTAGCCTATCTAATGTCTGTTCTTTGACCGTTCGTCTCTACTATATATAGAGTATTTCAAATTTCTGTGTTGTAGTATTGATTGATACCCACCATAAACTGGTATCGTCTTGGCCTTCGGGGCTTGATTTACGCCGGTCTATGGGTCTGTCCTGTGCAGTTCTAGGAGGTCCACCCTCCCAGGCTTTGCCTCCCCTCTTTGGGGAGGAGTAAGTTTGTTGCTTACTGCCTGAGGCGCCCCTACCGGGGAATGCCTACGGGGCTACGCAGGCAATTTTTAATGGCCAGAGTGCTCACCTTCTCGGGCGCTGGCTTTTCAAGTCCCACTTCCCCGACCCGATCTTGGGTCACATCTTACCTTGTGGGAGTAAGATAAAACTGGCCTTGTGCCTAACCTCCTGGGGAGGTAAATACTGTGTTGTAGTATTGATTTAAATAACATTAACTCGTTTTGATGGTAATATAGGAGTGATAAATTAAAAAACTTTCGCATTAAGAAGGCAAAAAACAAAACAAAAAAACTTAATGACGATTTTTAAAAAAAATATGTATCTAGTTTTTTTTTTTTGTAATTTAAAAATTAACAAACTTTGTTAAATTTGTAGATTAACACCCTCAGCTAAATTATCCACCCACTTAAAGAATGAGATTCTATGATTTTAGGGTAGTTCTAACTTATTAGAGCAGTTAACTAATATATTTTTTAACACTAACCCTAAGTCCAACTGACTAGGCCGTATAACCACACATAATCGCCTAAAAAAAAGTGCCCCCTTCCCCCCGAATATAATGCACAGAATTTATCTCTGATAGCAAAAATAATATGGTTCCAGCTCGCTATCGCTTTGCAAACTAAGTAAGGATTAAGTCATAGAGTGAATGCAGTATTTTAGTGAGTAAGTTCAGGGTATTTTGGACAAAAGGTATGACTATCGCCCCCCCCCCCCCCCATTCCCCCAAAACGATTAGAGCTTCATGTCTAAGTTTAAAGAATTTCATTCATAAGTGTCTTGTAAACACGGGACAAAATCTTTCACATTTATTCATGAAATAGATAAATATTAATATTTTTGTAATTTCGATACAAGTTTATTCATCTTTTAAATGAGAAATAAATATATACAAAAAAAGAAAAAAATTCAATTCGCTTGGACGATGATTATTCCAAAATTAAATCCACCAAAAAACATTTTGGTTTATTCCAAAACAAGTCAGACATTTTAATCTTTTGATAATAGTTGAAACAAAAAATAAAAGTATGAAAAAATTGGTGACACTTCGAAATTTGAAAGGAATTTTGAAACATGTATTAAAAGATTGAATGTTTGGGAAACTATTTACATCTAATAATTTTATAAATAGAAATTAAAACATTTAAACTTTTAACAAAAATTAATCATGGTTTTATAACAATTTGGTTCAATTACTAATTTAACGTCCAAACAATACCGTAATAATTAAATTCAAGTTTCAAAATCCTATTTACAAAAAATAATTTAGTGAACAAAAAACGGCATAATAAAAAAAATGGCTAAACAAAAATGGAAGTAAAAAGATTTCTGGGGAATGGTGTATAATGAAGAGTAAGGTTATTTTATTAACTTTTACTCTCATTTAATGCTGAAACCATTTTTCTAAATTTTGGGGAGAACAGTAGTTGGGCAGAATGAGGGGAATTCATACCTTTCCCAATTGTTATAACGGTACTGGTGCAGCTTTTGAACAAGACAAAACCGACTTTTTATTCGCCTTTTTCCAACTGTTTACGTAAACAGCCGGAAGATTCCGAAGCGCTTATCCAATTAGAAGGCGAGAAAAGCAGACATGTTATATTGTAAATTGATTACATCATAAATTGGTGATTGTCAAGAATTTCCAACAGAAGAAAAGGGGTGAAAAAACGAATAGTCAACAAATAACTGTTACCAAAGGCAATAAAATTAAGTTAGGGTAGAAAAAAAAAACGGTTCAGTTTTTGTCTGGTTCAAATGCACAAGAAAGTTAAATTAATTTCTTTTTGTTGTTTAACAAAAAAATATTAATTTAACTTTCTTGTGAAAAAAAGAAAAAAAAAAATTATAACAATTGTTTCATTAATTTTCTTCATCAAAAAGTAAAATAGTTTTTAAATCCCCCCCCCCCCACACACACACCCACCAAAAAAAATGTTCATAGTCCGTGCGATAATAAAATTTTGTACCACGGAAAATCTATTTAAATAATTTTTGATAAAAATAAAAATATGGTGAGTGTTTTCCTTGCTTTAAATGTTTTTCATTATTTTTTCTGTTGGAACGCCATCTCCTTTTGATTTTGATGCCGGTTCATTGTCAATCGGCCTTTTTCCGGCTGTTTACGTGATTCTGTGTTGGCAAAAGTCTGTTTTTAAAAACTGTATCAGTACCGTTATTACTTATGGTCAACATATTTGATACCCACGCAACGCTGGTTAAATCGGCAAGAATTATATAATTTCTATATCTGGAGAAGTTCACATGAAATGGAACACATCATCTAAATTTAATTTCTTCCACCAATTTCATTTATCTTCTCTAGTCGTTATTTCTATGTAGGTATTTTATTTATTTTATTACTTATATTCATACCACCTTTTCAGAGTTGTACTCTAAAGATGTGGTGGATGTAAGGTTTCATGAATTGAAAAGCTCGTCTAGTTTTACATTCAAATACATTTCTTTTATCAATAGTTTGCAGTGCTGGTACGCAATAACAATGAAGTTCCAATTTGCTTCTGTTAGTTTTGCATCCCTTTTGGCTATGAAGAGCCAATATGCTTGCTCTGTTCTGCTAGGAACACGGGTTCACTCTTCTTCTTCTTACCATTCATTCCAATTCGAGCTGAGCAAGGAAAAGTAATTATTAATGCTAAGATCTTATCAGATCTTGTCAAGTGAGCTCGCAATGACAACGATTATAATATATTGATTATGCTGGGTTTTTATCTAGTTCTTACTTTCCGTCTGTTCAAACTTTATCTGCAACCATCCCTTTTATTTCATTTAATGGCTTTATCTCTTGCTGGCGTCATTATTATTCTTAGTTGTCAAAAAGTCATCATTTTTTAAAACTTTATTTTATCTAACAAAGAAATCTTGAAAATTTTCATTTTTCGCAATTTATTAATACTAGTAGGACCCCGTGGAAACTTCATGGTGCTTTCTACATCAATCTGCATTATTTACTGTTAATAATATTTCTCTTTAAATAATGTCTGTTAGGGTTAATACCATTAAGAAAAAAATAACTCTTTCTTCTTCCATAAAAATAATTATCATTGTCAGCTAAATATTCTTTAAATAAATAAAAACGATCAATATTCTGTTTTATTACTGTAAAAATAATTGTCAGCTAAATATTCTTCAAATTAATAAAAAGGAATGTCACTTTTTGAGATGTATTTATTTAAAATTTTACTGTTTTAGTCAACGGATCAACCTAATTTATTTTTGGAACAATTCATTTTAAAATGGGTAAAGTTAGAATTGTTTACCTTATCGACATGAGATTAATCGCCAATCACCATCTTTGCTGATTGGAAGATCTCATTTTTTTTTTTTTTTTTTTTTTTTTTTTTTTTAAATGTGTTAAAGGTGATAACGTACGTATGAACATGACATGTCTGTCTTCATTGGCATCTCAGTAAAAACGTTATGCAAAGACAAAGAAAATAAATATGCAATCCAGTTTCAACATTTATTTAAATGTTTTAAAATAAATTTAAAGTTAAAAAGAATTCAAAATTGTCTCGTTTAAAAAAAAAATTTCTTTTTTATCACATTGGTATGAAATTTAGATTCTTTTAAAAATCTCATCTGAAAGCTCCCAATACTCTTCATGAAAACCTTCTTTAGCACTCGCTAAACTTTTGAACTTCATGGACCATTAAATGTATAATATAAAATTTAGATGGACAATTTATAGAAGACTAATAACTGCGGAAATATACCGCGTTGAAAGAAGGAATACTGAAAAAGCAAGATGCATTTGTATTGTTCAGACTACTGTTCTCATCTTGGATCTTATTCTCACAACGTTTCGGCCGATGTAACCTTCAAATTCGTGAATCTGTATGGATTTTCAAACGGAACACTTTATTTAATTTACAAGGGGTAGCTTTCCCTTCTTCCGTCAGCCATAACCGGGTAGAAGTCTTAAGCAAGGACCCCGTGCCGTAACGAATAAAGTGCTATGGTTATTATCAATCCTAAGTTACAGTCTTCTAGAGGTTGAAGGTTCAATCCTCAGTGCGGGCGATACTAAGAATACAATTACAAATTACTTAAGACTTCTACCCGGTCATGGCTGACGGAACGAGAGAAAGCTACCCCGATGGATTCAATAAAGGGTTCCGTTCAGCACACCTGAAAAAGATTCCCAAGTTCGACAAGATGCATCTGAAGGGCATAGGTTACATCGGCCGAAACGTTGTGAGAATAACATCCAAGATGAGAACAGTAGTCCAAATTAGCAATCCTTATCTCAAAAAATTCCGAAACATAAACAAGATGCAGTTTTTTTTGTTTTTTTTCTCAATTTATTTATTTTATTTTTTTTATCTTTATCTTACTTGTTTCTAGTTTTAACTACAGTCATTATAGTTGTATGTGTAAAGCCAAGATATCACGATATTTTTGGGAAAGCCTCCCCCTTCTCAAGTGTTTCTATTTCCTTTATCTCAACTTATGCCCTATCTAGTGCGAACAATGGCGGCTATAGAGTTATTGAATCAGGACTGCAGTGAATGTTACACTGCAGCAAAACAAAATCTAAACGATGCGAAATAAATCTCTTTCAGTTAATTATGTGTTGATTCTACTTTAAATTTATTTATTGTATTCAGACCTGCATTTTTATTTTATTTATTTATTTACTTATATTTTATATTTTTTTAAATTTGACTGACTACTCATGAATTAAAAAAAAAAGAAAGTAAAGCCAATAATAATCAGAAAACTTTCATTTTATTCATATGAAAAGTGGACATTTTAAAGGTAACATCAAAGTTAAGATGTAATTATTTAGAATAAAATAAATTGAAAAGTATCACCCATTTTTTGGAATATTTGTTCCTGATTGTTTGACAGCAGTTTGTGGAGTTTAGGCTCTAATGACGTCACTGCAAGATGGAGAGCTGCAAAGTTTTGATGATATAGACCACCAATAATCGTTTTGTTACTTGTAATTTTTAAAAATTTTTTTTATTTTTTTATTTTTTTTTTTTAGAACAATGTCCTAATTTTTCTGTGGACCATCAAAACTTTTGCATGGACCACCAATGTTTCATACTATAATCATGAAATCGGTCAATATTAATTAAAAATAAAACCATTTGCACAAGTTATATATATATATATATATATATGTATATCTAGGCAGCATCTTCTCTTGCAGGCAAGTATTGTTGAATATAAGAGACAACTCGTGTCTAGATATCCTTTGGTAGATCCTTTCAATAGTCCGAATTAGGATCTTAGTTTCGGAGGGGAATTGGCTGATGAATTTGCCATAGTTTGGATTTGTCTCCCAAGTACTTTCGGACCCATCTGGGTCCATCTTCAGGGGAATGAGGTTAATCAGGTATAGACCATGTGTTAGTATTTATAGAAGGTTTTTGGCGGGAATTATGTACTAAGTATGAAACTAATTGGAGCTATAAACATTTTAGAATATTATTAATTCTATTAATTAGGTTTTTTTTTTTTTTTTATATATAGGGCTTCTAATATATGGAGTTTTTGTTTGTTAGTACTAAATTCTAAGATTTTTGTATTTTCTACTAAGAGTTTTCTGAATTCCGATCGGGAAATATATATATATATTAGAGTTGGGCGGTTTTGAAATTTTGGTTTCGGTATCGGTTTCGGTTTTTTTCCCTTAAAACCTCGGTTTACGGTTCGGTTTTTCGGTTTTTTTGAAAAAAAATTTTTTTACTATGGAAGCTATTCATTCTCTTGTGTGATGATTAGTTATTATTCAACGTTTAGTTGAATTATGCCACTGTTTCGATAATTTTGTGACTGAATCATTCTCCATGATATGAATCATATAAGTTTTAAGGTGTTGACTGTTGTAATCAAAGTTCTGATACCTTTTCAACAGTTAACTCGTTAAAACAGTGACCAAAGATTCATGAAAGATTTCTGAAGAATAAAACTGAGTTTTAATATACACTCTATCTAATTCTTTAACCCATCAGAAGCTAAAATATAACTCAGAAATGCAAGAAATTAAAAAACGAAAATTTATTTAAACAAACAAAATAATTTTACAAATAAAATTAAGCAAAAATGATGATGAAAATGAAATATTGTCAAAATTATTTGACAGATAAAAATTTTAATTTTTTAATTGGTGAAAATGTTTTTACTCATTTTCTTAGGTTGTGATTGAGAAAAACTAGTTTCTCAGCATGCTTAGGTTTCAGCTTACATCTCCGGTCACTAATGACAAGTCCAGCCTTACTAAATATCCGTTCACTCGCTACAGAGGTAGCTGGAATACTCAAAAGTTCTCTTGCCAGAATACAAAGATTCGGGTAGAGCCTCCCATTTTTCTTCCACCAGACAAAAGGACAGGCTGATGGGTCGATGGCTTTTCCATACAGAAATCGATCTACCTCGTTTTTAATCCGAGATATTTTTTTACCGCTGGTATCAATTTCTTTTGTTCTTGCCTGACCTTTCTTTCGGAGAAAACCCCAAAAGTCTTTTTCCCCTTTTGGTTCACTACTTTGCTGTACTTCTGCTGGAATGTTTTCGTCCGTGTCATCGGATAGTCGAAAAATAAACACACCATATACTTCTCGAATTGCCGGTGTTGACTGTTGGGATGTCTGTCATTTTGTGTGCTCGAAGTTCTGTCAACTGGTGCGTGTTGGGGTTAATATTTGTTTTTAAGACAGGGTAATAAAACTTTATAGACATGCGTAAAAGACTAGTAGTACACCTGAAAACCGCGCCAAGAGAAAAGGAAGGATGGTTAAAAAAAAGTAGAGATTATTAATTCACCTAAAGTCATTTTTTAAGCTTTAACGTAATTTTAGTCATAGAATTCATGACTTGGATTAAAGTTTAATAATTAAACTTTCGAATAAATTGTCAACTCTAAATAAATACCATATTAACAATTTAGTAAAATATAAATCGTTGCATAGTCTACTTTTTGAATAACCCATTTTTGGGAGAGAAAACGGTATAGTTGAGAGATAGTTCTTTAGAAATGACAATTTATGTATGAAGTGGCTTTTCAAAAGTAAACAATGAAATGCCTAATGTTTAAAATAATTTTAAAAATCCGAATAAAGTGATACTAGCATTGGCATTTTTTTCTTTTTAAATGTTTATACTCGCTCGCTACTTTTCGTTTATTTACTTTTACAACAAGTATTTTTTTTTTAATTTCATTTTAATAACTTATTTTTTTAGATAACTCTGAAACAAACATAAATAATTATTTTACAATTTTGAGTTGAATCAAATAGATTTTCGACATCATACGGAACGCGTTTGATTTTTTCTTTTTCTTTTGAAAATAGTTTATGCTAAAAATACGATGTCATGTTGTCTGTCGTATTTCTCTTTTTTTCATTTGAAAATTCAAAATGTTAATGATAAACAAACTGTAAACAAAGATTTCTTCCTACAAGTCAATTAAATGTTTTTATCATATATTTGTTCAATCTGTCCTCTTACTAATATAACATTTTTTAGTAATATTCAATTTTATTCAAATTGGAAAATCTTTTCAACCGTGTTTCCTTGTATATGGTGGCTTACTGTAGTAAAAACACAATACCGAACAGTTACGGTTTTAAAAAAAAAAACCGATTCGGTATTCGGTATGGAGACGAAACCGAAAAACCGCGGTTTTTCGGTAAAACCGGTTTTTCAGTAAAACCGCCCATCTCTAATATATATATATATATATATATATATATATATATATATAATGTGTCTAAAGAAGCTTTGAGTCATTTTAAACAAAAAAAAAAAAGAAAGTAAAATGCAGTTTAAATTCCCAGAGAAACTAAATCCAAGATATTGCAGACTTAACACTCGTTGGAAAATTAATAAATAAAAAAATATATAAAAATATATATAAAAATAAGTAAATAAAAAAAAATAAAATGGGGGGGGGGGGTTTAAGTATCTAAGAGTGAAACAAAAACAGGAGACCTTAAGCGTCTAATATTAACACGGGGATCATCAGCTGTCGACCATGTAACTGTTTCAGAGATTTAAATATATATATATTTACATGTTCTATCAACTTGTTCCACATAATTAATTACTCTCTTGTTAAATTGTCTCTGGCATAACACTAAACTGGCTCTGACACCCTTGGGTAAGATATTCGCCTCTACCCCACCACCCCACCTCGAAATCCATCTTTTTCAGTCCTTTTTACTTTTTTTTTTCTGCTTACCCTATTTCAAAACCCTATCAACCACTCAACCCCTCCCGTCCTGGTATAACACAAAACTGCAGTAAGGCCCCAATTTCGAAGCTTTAGATACTGTGAAGTCACCCCTTAGTTATCACTACTCCTAGGCCCATTCTGAGCCGAAGTGGTAGTACCTGTCAAGGTCCCATCTATAGATCTGTTAACAAAATATACACCTACAAAACAAATGAATCTACAAAGCAATCGTATACAAAACATATGTATGCTTTCAGCATAAAATCACCCAACAATGGTTGACATGCCGTAAACCCCAACAACCGACCAACTCTCTTGGTAAGGGAATGTCAATGTTTATTTGGATGATTAATCAAATTGCTTGCTATCTTTGAATTTGTTCGTTGAAAATCTTAAAAATTATATGCAAATTATATATATAAGACTGGCTGTACCTACCCAGCGTTGCCCGGGATGCAGTAGTCTTTTTTTTTTTAACATTTTTAAATGTACACAGAAAAAGAAATTAAGTTTTAGTTGTAATGAGAAACAACTATTTTTATAGTCTTCAATTAAAAATATGAGTTATCCCCCTTGCTAATTTTATATATATATATATATATATATATATATATATATATATATATATATATATTTTTTTTTCAGTTATAATCGTAAAATGTTTCCATATTACCAGTTTTCCAGGCGGCAATACATAATTTAAAAAAAAAAAAATGTAAACCATAGTACGTTATTATAATGTCAATGACAACTGAAAATCTGCTAGTCAGAATCAAAGTTGGATGTGTCAGCTTAAATGCTATTTAAGTCTAACTTTAAAATCTCACAAGATAACTTTATACGTTAGATTTCTGACCAATCAGAAAGGCTTTTCTATCATTTATTCACAAGCTTTTGTCCTCTATTTTATTATTATTTTAAAATATATTTGAATTTCAGAATTTGATATTAAATTGTATCATCGATTATAACATTTCTTTATGCATTTTGCTTTAGTCTCTGTCTCTGTGTGTCTCTCCCTCTCTCTCTCAATTTAATGAATAAACCTTTTATAAAGTGATTACAAGAATAGATTCAATGACAACTAGAGAACAACCAAGAAACCAAAGTGCTGTACAATAGTTAGAATCTCTTGGTAACTAATAGAATAATGGCAGAGAAAGAAGAAACCAAAGTTTCATCTAAAGAATGTTCTGTTTGATTTCATAAGAAAGAAATATTCTGCTGGAATGTTCTACAATTCCTCCCAACTTGGATTATATTCGTTTCTCCTTTACATTCTTGTATCTCGCTGTAATTGAAATTGTTGCTAATTTACTTAGATCAAAATATTCTTAGACAGAAAACCTTCATTTAGACATGTTTCATTGTATACGATTGTCTACAGATTTTTTTTCTTCTTACAGATGGAATAACTAAGGGATGATTCCATATTCATCAAAGCTCCCAAATTGGGTCTTTTAATTGATATTTAAATGGTTTAATTTCTATTCATCCTTTTCTTTATTCCGTCTGTAAAAATAAAATTCTACTCAAGAGAATACATGGAAAATTACGGACCCCCTCCTCCCCAAAAAAACAAAACAAAAAAAAACTAAGAGTTCTTTATCAGTATTATACAACGATATCTATATATACATGTAGGTGTATATGTGTATGGATATATATCTATATTAATAAAATATAAACTTATAAGACGACTTCATGTGTGTTTTTGACGTACTGTAAAAAGTGAAACAACTAATCGAGCTAAAACTCGCCCAAAAAAAGTTAAATCTTACTTAAAGAACAAATACACGAGTAAGATTTTTCAAAACAAAATATGCGGGATAAGTTTTTCTTAAAAAAAACAAAAAAACTAATCACTCTCTATCTCTCTCCTGAATAATAAAACATAAAATAACCTTGATAGTTAACCTTGATAGTTTAAAATAATAAACATTTAATTCATAACTTTGTTGTAAACACAAAAGAAAGAAGAAATCAATTTGCCTTTTCACTTGCAACTTGTTGAAAATCAAATCAGTCCCTCTAAATAAAGGAACATTTGAACACAAATACAATATATTTATCCATGAAATCAAATAATATTGCGAAACAGAACTATTTGTTATATTAAAATCAAGACAATCATTGAATTAAAAAAAAACAACAAATAATAATTGATAAAATTTCCTTTTTCAAAACCAATATGCAAATTAACCTTGTCATTGATATTGCATATACATAAAACAGTATATAGAGTGCGTCTATTGGTTAAAGTTGAATAAACTTGTAGTAAACCGTTTTGACTTTACTGTTCGCTCGATAAATAGACCCAACTTTCGCATTTATTCATTTAGATATATATATATATATATATATACATACCCTTGTGTGTATATATGTTTAAGGAAAAAGTTTTATCGATCCATAACTAATTTGATTTTATGAAATTTAATTTAAAATTATGATTGAGTTATAATGGTTAGAATTTTATTTATTCAATATACGCCCAGCATATGATTGAATATTCAATATCATTATCTGTTTTTTTTTTCTATTGTTCTTTTTCTCTGGTTATTAATGATGTTAATACGACATGTATAGCTAACAAAAGATTCTGCTATCTTTCCAGATGTTCCTTTGTTAAAAATTCATTTCCAAACAAAACCTTACTGTAAAGTTGTATCGTGTGAGAGAGGGAGAGGCTCAAATAATGATAATGATCTTTTCTGGGTGGGGAGTAAAGGAAATGATGGGCATTATTATTTCTGCATAAATTAATGTTTGCAATTAATAACACATAGTGGTTCAGGTTCGTTTCTTTCTTTCTCTCTTATACAAAAATGTTAGTTCTACATTATATAATGAGAAAATATTGACAGTAGATCTATTTTCACCTTTTTATCTAAAATTTTTTTTATTTTAAATGTTATTCTTAAATTTTTAGTAGAAAATATTGATAAACATGAAAAAAAAAAAGTTTATGAAAATTAAGATCAGAATTACATTGCATATTTAAAAAGAAAAAATATTGAGCTTTCTCTTTGTTTTTGTTTTCCATTCTCTCTCTCACTTTCTTTCTCTTTCCTTTTTCTTTCCCTCTTCTTTCTCTTTCCTTCTTTCTCTTTCCCTTTCCCTTTTCTTTCTCTTTCCCTTCTCTTTCTCTTTCCCTTCTCTTTCCCTTTCCCTTCTCCTCCCAAACTTTCTCTTTTTCTTCTATCTCCTACCACACTTTCCCCACACGGTCTCTTTTTTACTCCCCCTAATTTCTCCCCCACACTTTCTCTTTTTTTACCCATATGAAAATTCAAATATTTTAGATTTGCATTAAATTTTATCCAGACATTAGGCACCAATTAAGAAAGATTACCTCAATTTCAAATTCTTCTTAAAACCCTTAAACTTTAGACATTTTCTAGAATCAAAATTATTTAATGGATTTTTAGCAAAATTGTAATAAGAATTCTAGGCATAAGGTTTATATTTTGATTCTAATTTTCATAAAAGGACATAAAAGTGATGCAAAACTGTTCTGTTCGGAGAATTAATTTTACATTTCCTGAGATGTGTATTCTTCAAGTGTCTTGTATAACACAAACCTAGTAAGAGAGACAAATAAGGGCTGTTAAAAAAAAAAAAATTGAAGAAATATCCAGCGTTCCCAGTTTAACCTCAGAAATACAGTTATCTAAAATGTCATTTACAATGTTTTCCTTTGGACTAATTCCCTTATTAACTTTGATATTTCTATTTCATTTTGACCAATGTGTCCTCTAGCTTTCCTCATGTGTATTCATTTATGCATAATAATGTTTTGTATACTTAAATCCAATGAATTGTTTGGTTTGATTTGAACGTTTATTTTTAAAGTTAATAAACACTCATGCATATACATACATAAATCTTTAAAAAAACTTTTGGTATGTATTTCTTTTTTTTTTTTCTTTTTTTTTTTGCATACAAAAAATATTAAAAGTTGTCTGTAGATGAATTGAAATATTTTGACTAATTTATTTCCAGAATTTTTTTGTTAATCTAAAAAAAAGAATGTTATATCAAACAGCATTTATTATTGACAGAACCTATGTTTCATAATTATAATTGTAAATAATTTGTTTAAGCAGCACGTGTAAAAAAAAAAAATTTGAACAAGTTTGGTTAAAACCAAGGAATACTTTTCAATTTTTGAGTTAATTTTTCTTTTTACATAAAAGAGATTGAGTATTAACGTCCAAATAATATAAAGATTGTCCAGTAGTCCAAGATTCACCTGAAAAAGAAGCTAATTTAAAAATTTTCTAGTATTTCATTTTAATGAGGTGTTTAATGAATATTTAAGGATATATATGTCACATAAAATAATTGATCAATATGAATTGAGATATTTCTAAGATATGTTATTTAACTGATTCAAACTGTGAACCTCAATTCAGGATGTTGTACTCTCTAATTAAAAGTACATATTTATCTATTTATTTATGGAAAAAGTAAAAAAAAATGTACTTTTAATTAGAGTACAACATCCTGAATTGAGGTTCACAGTTTGAATCATTTAAATAACATATCTAAGAAATATCTCACTGATCAATCTTTTTATGTGACATATATATCCTTAAATATTTATTAAACACCTCATTAAAATGAAATATTAGAACATTTTGAAATTAGCTTCATTTTTTTTTTTACTTTTTCCATAAATAAATATATAAATTTTTTATTTTTTTTAATGTGAACGCTTATGAACAAGAAAGGTATTTTAACAAGAATATTCCTTATTTGAAATGAAGGTGTACTATGCTATTTTACATGTTGCTTAATGGCACTGCCTTTTGTCAAGAAGTTAGTAAGTCTGTATGACAAAACAAATTTATTAGAAAAAAATAGAAAAGTGCAATATTATTATTATTATTATTTTATTATTAAAACTGTGTTCTGCGGCTACGGTAGTCAAATGACATCCCGTAGCTGCAATCAGTCCTCCATGCTAGTCCCAGGCCATCTGGCCTTGTCATGCGCAAGTGGTCGTAGGCAATGAAGTTGTTTCGCTGTACGTAGTGGTCCTAGTTCCGCCTGCTTGAGGTCAGCAATAAGTGCAATAAGCCATGTAAAAAGACAGAAGATGTCCAAGGCGACTTTAAACATGGATATAGTAAACATCGTTACTACCTCATCTTGTAAGCTGTTCCATGAAACAGAAACACTGGCAGAGAATGCTGCCTTCTATTTAGACAGAAGCACATATGATACATCTTTTTGTTGGGTCCCATGGAGACCACAACTTGGTGCTTGGGTGAAAAACTTTTCAAAAGGTGGATTTAAATTCCTATTGATGATGTTATAAGCCAGAATCGGGTCCCCTCGCATCCTCCGCTGCTCAACTGAGGGGTAATAATTCAAAGATCAGCAGCCATGATGCATCCAGTGCCGCCTTGAACTGTTTGGATGTCTGTAAAGTAATTATGGTGTGACCAATGTAGCTGTTGACTGATTTATCATTATTGGAAATTTTAACTTGTGTATAAAGTAAAATTATCCTAGAGTTGATGAAACATTTTCCGACTAATAAATAATTCCTGTGCTTACAAATATCATCAGACCAATGGTGAGAATAGTCTGAACACTTACTCCTATTTTGAAACTATTATACAGTAGTAGGCCCACTCTGTTACACTGTAATGCATACAGATCCCTGTGTACTCCTGCTCCCAGCCCTTAACCCTACATTACTATTTTTATAATGTTCTGTAATTTTCAAGTTTTTCTATTTTTTAATTTACATCATCCTCTTAATCTCATTCTTTTTTATGCTGCTACTACTACTCCCTTTATTGGTCCCCCGATTTTATAAATCACGGGACTTATGTTTTGAGGCATGTCCGTCCGTCCGGATTTTTCTCTGCAACCATCCATTGAATTTCTCTGAAATTTTGCATGAAGTTGTAACTTTGGTCAGGTTAGAAAGTGACATTCTCCGATTTTTGAAAAAAAATCTGGTTAGCCCCCCAGGGGGTCAAAAGGCCCCGAAATGGCAAAAAATGACATTTTTTGCCCCATAACTTTTCATCCATCCATTCAATTTCTCTGAAACTTGGCCAAAATATTGAGGCAATTGTTCCTAATAGAAAATAAGTATCGCTGACCTTGGAAAAAATCTGGTTCACGCTCCCAGGGTGTCAAAAGCCCCCAAAATGGCAAAAAAATGACCATTTTCTCCCATAACGTTTTGATCCATCCATTCAATTTTTCTGAAACTTGGCCAAAATGTAGAGGCAATTATTCTGGATATAAAATGAGCATCCTTGACCTCAGAAAAATTCTAGTTCGCGCCCCCAGGGGGTCGAAGGGGGTCAAAAATGCCCCAAATTGCCCAAATTTATTGCATTTTACATTCGCTACATCGAGTCACATACAGAGGGGGACCACGCATGCGCGGCTTGTTCTCCTCGTTATACCACTCCTCTCATTCATCCTTCCTCCAACAAAAAACATTCAATGTGAAAACAGCATATTATCAGTTTTAGTATTATATAAATATTGATGATTCCCAACCTGTTTCGTTTTTTTTTTTTATCACTGTTGGAGTTTCTTTTTTACTGTTTCTCTAGACATTAGTGGAAAAAATACTTACATTTTTAATAATTAATTTTAATGTTGTAATTAAGAAACACTGATATTTGTTAATGAATATCAATGTTTATTATTTGCGCTTAAAAAAAAAAAATTATTTCGGATGAAAAAAACCAAGACATGATTTTTCTGATACAACAGAATTAAAAAAACAAAAAAAAAACTTCTTTTGTCACCCAGAAAATTAATAACCTTTTAAAATAATGATTACGTTTGACCTTTCAAAATAATATCCTCTAACAAAAGAAAAAAGAAATATAATATTTTACTGAAATTATTCAACAAAGTCTTTGTGATCAATGCAGCTTTTGAAATATTTCAATCTCAGAGTCCAAGTTTCTTTCTATTTACAATTTTTAAGCTTTTGTTATTTGGAAAGACATTTTTGACGAAAAACTCCTGATACAACACAGAGTTACCCTTTATTTAGTCTGCGATCAAACTAATTCACAAAATGTTTTGGCCTTCCAACAGTTGCCCACCCTTATCTGTTTTCAATAACTATTTAATTATTTATTTACTAAGTCTGAGACAGCGTTTCAATTGTTTAGCATCTGGTGAGACAAAAAATTTCATTATGATCTTGTAATACTAATTTACTAACGTTGGGTTTGTCATTTCTCTCATCACCACTTACCACTGCTGCAGTTAATCTGTTTTAATTTAAATGAATAAATGCAAAAGTTTTTATTCATTTGTCACACCTATATTAGAATAAAAACGTCTCACTATTATTTAAATAAATAATATACAACATAGTCTTTTGAAATATTGTATATATATAGTAGAAAGCAAAGACCCAAACACAACTATCTGTATGCTTAATTTGCATAACTATTTTTTAAACAGTTTTTTTTAAGCGCAAATAATAAACATTGATATTCATTAACAAATATCAGTGTTTCTTAATTACAACATTAAAATTAATTATTAAAAATGTAAGTATTTTTTCCACTAATGTCTAGAGAAACAGTAAAAAAGAAACTCCAACAGTGATAAAAAAAAAAAACGAAACAGTTTGGGAATCACCAATATTTAATATTTAGTGTTATTCATTTAAAATTTTATTATCGTATTTTCCTATATATATGCAATAGTTTTGTTGAGGTTAACAGTAAGTAAAGTGATTTAATAAAAAAAGGATAAATTACCAAAACCGTTCTTAAAATATTATGTTAATTAATTTTCAAGGTAATTTAAATGAAAACTATTAGTTTTAAATTTCAATGTATTTATATTAAAGATATGTAATCTAAATTATACATTTGAAAAGAATACTTAGAGCTAGGTTAATAACCGCTGGATAACAGGTAGTTTTTTGCTTGTAATATAATATTAATATAATCCCTATAGTGGAAAAATTAATACAAGAATTATAATAAACAAATATGGATTCTGGAATAAAGAATCGTTTGTTTAAAATGTACACAAAGGAATTTAGGATCATGCGTATTATATTTACAAGACTAGTTGTCCCTATCCGGCGTTGTCTGGGAGTTTTTTTTTTACTTTAATTTTTGTTTTCCTTTTTTAAATTGTTTTATTTTTGAACTGTGCCGTTTTTTTTGTTTTTTTTTGTTTTTTTTACAAAAGTATTTTTAAAAAAAATAGGATTTTAAAAGTGAAATTTAATTATTACGGCATCATTTGGTCATTAAATTATGAATTGAAACAAATCGTTACAAAACTATAACTAATTTTGTTAAGATAATGCTGTTTTAATCTTTACTTATTAAATTATTGAATGTAAACAGTTTCCCAAACTTTCAATCTTTTAATACACAAGGATTCGCTAAGAATTTTAAAGCCAAAAATGTCAGTTCAACAGTTTAAATGCTTTCAAATTTCTTTTAAATTTCGATGGGTCACAAATTAATTCTTAAATCTAAAGATTAAAATGTCTGACTTGCTTACGAATAAACTGAAATGCATTGATCGATTTCAGTTTTGTAATTAAATTATTTTAAAAAAAAAAGAAGATTTTAAAAATTTTGTTTTAGTTTATGATATTGGATGTTTGATTTCAGTAAATAATCGATTAATAGTAAAAAAAAAAAAATAGTAATTGAATGTGTAAATACCAAAGTTACGTTGATGTGAGAAATACACACGTGTGAAGTTGTGTTATACTTGTATTAATGTAGAGATTAGCAAGAAGTTTGTATGCGGATGGCATGTTGTTTTTTTTTCTTTTCTCTTTCTGTGTCTTTCTTTCTCTATCCCTTTATTTTTCATTCTTTCGGTTATATTTTCCTTCCTTTTATTATCTCTCTCACGCTCTCTTCTTCTCCTTTCTCTTCTTCTTCTCCTTTCTCTTCTTCTTCTCCTTTCTCTTATTCTCCTCCTTTTCTTCTTCTCCTTTCTTTTCTTCATTTTCTTCTCCTTTCTCTTCTTTCTCTTTTCTTCTCCTTTCTCTTCCTTTTCTTCAGAAGAGAAGAAAGAGAAAGTCTTCCTTTTCTTCTCCTTTCTATTCCCTCTCTTCCCTCTCTTCTCTCTTCCTTCTCTTCTCTCTTCCTTCTCTTCTCCCTTCTCTCCTTTCTCGTCTCCCTTCTCTCCTTTCTCGTCTCCCTTCTCTTCTTTCTCTTCTCCCTTCTCTTCTTTCTCTTCTCTCTTCTCTTCTTTCTCTTCTCCTTTTTCTTCTCTTCATTCTCTTTTCCTTTTTCTTCTCTTCATTCTCTTTTCTTTTTTCTTCTCTTCATTCTCTTTTCTTTTTTCTTCTCTTCATTCTCTTTTCTTTTTTCTCTTCTCTTCATTCTCTTTTCTTTTTTCTCTTCTCTTCATTCTTTTTTCTCTTCTCTTCATTCTCTTTTCTTTTCTCATCCTCTTCATTCTCTTTTCTTTTCTCATCCTCTTCATTCTCTTTTCTTTTCTCATCCTCTTCATTCTCTTCTCCTTTTTCATCCTCTTCATTCTTTTCTCCTTTCTCTCTCATTTTTTCTCTCTCCCTCTTATTTTCTCTCATCTATATCAATGGCTTTGCAGTTTCCTTCCAATCCAATTTCTTAAGCACTTTACTATTATTGCAGTTAACGGGTTTTTGTTTGGTTAATAAACACACTTTTGAGCCGAGTGTTAGTACAGCCTCATTTCATGTGGTTTTCATTTATGTAATCTTTATGGATTTAGTCAGAGAAATTGGAAACCTTGTATGCAGTTTGTCTACTCTTACTTGATTTGATCAATATATTTTGTCTTTCGCTCTCCTGGGAAAATCATTTGAATTTCCAATTATTATAATGTGAACATCTATGTATGCACTGATTGTGGAGAATGTGTAAAACCTTTTGAACCATTGCTTTAAGTTGAGCCATGATGTCTATCATTTTCTGAATAATGTAAAACAGTTAAGCATCCATTGAAATATGATTGTTGAGTAACAATACTTGTTAGATGTTGTTATAAATGGTAAATGAATAGAAAAATTCTAATCAACTGAGTTTTTATTTCTATTTTATCGGTCCCTTATATTAATCAGAGCGGATTTATGTTTTTGTCACTGTCCGTTATTCTGTTAGCCATCTAAATTCATGAAAGTTGCTTCGTCAGTTTTTCAAAAAAAAAATTGTATGAAGTTATGACCATGAAACTCTGGTTTGGTACCCAGAATGCTAAAATTGTTAAAAATGGAAATTTTTGGGCAAATAGCAGTATTTCTTTTTGCAATATTTTATTTTTATTTTTTCAATACTTCCTTCACTAGTTTTTTTCTCAAAATCCACCAAAAGAAAGTATTAATGATTATTTACATGGAATAAGTACTGACAACTCCAGTTTTGCCTCTTAAAGGTTAGTTGTCTTTTTTTAAGTCTTTAATTTTATAAGCATAAATCGCTTTACACTTAACAAAAAAAAACTCTACAAATGAATTAAAATGTTCTTGTTTTTTATGTGTGATTTTGTTACTAAAATTGCTGATTGTGGTATGATGAGTAAGTTACTTTAAAATGGTGTAGTTTTATAGTGTCATTTTAAGAGCATCTGTAAATTTACCAACCCTTATTTATTTGAAATATTTAGCTACATAAAAGTATGAGAGAAAAATTAGTTAACAATACAAAGTGTTAATTATTTGATTGAGCTAGTGTCCAGGAAACTAACTAACTAAACTATAAGATTATAAGGGCCATTCATAACTATAAAAGTCTGATTTTTTTCATAAATAAATGCTTGTGTGTACACCCTCCATCAAAAAAATGAATGAAAAAAAAATTAATGCTTTGCCAGTGCTCGCACTAATATTCATATTCATATAAAATAATGTCTCAATCGGTGAAGTTAAATAAGGAAGAAAACGTCTCAAACTGGAAAGTTAAAAAGAAAAACTAAAACACGTATCAATTGGTAAGAAAGAAGAACAGATTATGGAAATAGTGAAGATTTCCCAATTCCTTTCAGACAGCGGGCAGGGGGTCGGACTTGCTATTTGCTTTCTCTCTTCCCCCTAAACACTTGAAATGGTTTCGTCTGGCAGTTATTTTTACTCGCTAATTAATATATAAATAAATACACATTGGTCTTAATTATAGAGTGGAGGATATTTATTGAATTTAACATGAAAGAATTTTGGTAGTTATCAACATCGACTGTGTGCTGTGTTTGAGTTCTGTTGCATCACTTTGACCACTATCCTTGGATAGGTATGGATCCATCTCTCCTGCCCCCATCCATGGGTGAAATAGGATAGACTTGACTCTCAAGCCTTAGTTGGAAACTAGTCTATGAGAAGGAAAATTCGGAAATAAGACAACTGGTGTTGTTCATACCTTCCAAACATCTTTCAAGGCACAGGAATTGTGCTGGATTTCAAACTATTGCTGGTCAAGTGCAAGTACTGGTCAAGGAGACACTATCCTTCCGCAAGCAAAATTGATGATAGGAATACAGGTTTTCATATCAAAGTAAACTACCCCCCCCCCCCCACTTCCATTTATATTAATTTGTTAGTATTATATTGTATGGCTGTGAGTCGTGTTCTTTGACAGCAAAAATTGACAAACAAATATTCTTTATAGAGATGCAATACTTCCATAAGAAGCATCTCATCTTCATGAACTGCGTGGATTGTATGAACATCGACCAACAAAAAAAATCGAGCACAGAAGATCTGGTCACTACAGTCAGCAGATGAAAACTCAAATGGTTTGGCCATATTATAGATTTAAGAGGTTGCCACCCAAGTATATTATCTTTTCATGTTGAAGTATACAAGAGAAATGTGACCTAACGCAGTTTTAGTTTTTTTTTTCTTTATTCTCTCCAACTCGCTCAGAGATAAATTTTTGACTTATGATAAAATCTTTCTAACACCATGTTACTTATTTACATATTTAAATAGTGAAAAATTCATAGAGGAAGGGTGAGGCATAAAGATAGCATTACAGTTTCCTCCTATGAAGCTGAGCAAGTGTAAAATAGTATATAAGATTATTAAGCTTTTAACACATACCAACACGGCCTATTAATAATAGAGTAGATTCTAGATTGACAAATTATATTTGTCCAGCTCCTATTTGAGCAGTGATTTGTGAAAATAATGAGTCAGCGGAGAATATCACTTCATATCAGATTAGTCCCCTGACTGCTTGCAGTGTACAGGTGAAGAACGAGAACTGGATTGAATCTTTAGATTAAATTTCTTTGACCATTTTTACCATGGCTTGCAGAACAGGTCATGCGCGCCAAAGTACAATTGATCTCGGCAAATCTTTGCTTCCTGGTCTGTATGTTACATATTACTTAGCAGTAATGTTGTTACATAACAACAGGATTTATTTGAATGGAAAAGTTTAAGTGACACCTAGGGGTCAGAGGTGACCCAAAAACGAAAAGTGATGAAATCACGTGAATTCTAGACAGAGATAGTTCTGTCTCTTCCTGGCGATACTTCAAGCAAAGGAGATGTGTAAAAGGCGCCACCTCTGATAAGGAGAGGGGGTGTGCACGATGTAGTTAGATGTAGCGAGACAAGCTATCTGTCCGTCTATCTATCTGTGTGCATTTCTCTCTCTCACATGCACGCAAGTAAACCATTCTGACGACGACATGGGTGTATAATGGTTTATACATACCTTGGTAAGTGAAAATGTAACAATATGCTTTCAAAATTGAATGTAGATGTGAGATATACAAAATAATTATGTCAGTCTCTTTTCTAAGTCTAAAATCTCAGAGGATCAGTGTTTAACTCCAATTTAAATAGCATGAAACAAAACAGATATACTGACCTCCTCCACGTGACAGGACGCTAGTCTGTTACTGCTTATACTTCCAGCAAATTCATAAGATTGATACACATGATTGACAAGGTTTGTCCTCGGGATCAGCAGTGATTCGTCTTTTGGTTAGAAGCAAAGTGTAGTATCTGTTCTAATACTACGCACTTCATCTTTTCTGTCCTTGGTCAGGGAAGGAGAAATCCTTTTAGACTGAGGCAATTAAAATTTTTGTCCCTATCCAGAGTGACCCTTTTTAGGGAGCTGGATTTTTTCCATATTAAAAATCGACCTTGTATCTAACTCTGCATCTAATGGGATGCAAATAAATAGGGACTGTATATAAGATATGAATCTGATTGGTTAGTTTAATCATGTGATATAGAAAAGATTTGAAGTTGGCTTTCAGTTGCTGAGAGATTTATATTGAAGCTAAATCGGTGTATAAAGTCTTGAGAATGATTGGTGCTTTGGACCTCTTTCTGGTATACTTCAGCCAGAGGAAACTTTTAGATACATAATGCAGTTAAACACAGTTAAGATACATCCAACATACTTTAGGTTCAAATGATCGTTGCTTCCTTATTCAAAACTTACCAGTTCTGAGAGGCCTATGAAAAAGAATGGCTTACAATATTTATTGTTACTTGACAATCTTGAATCGCAGGAAGGTTGGCCACCCAAGGAAAAAAGGATTACATATGAAAGGCGATGAAAGCACGGACTAATAATTGCCCTAAATCACTGATAAAACAGATTTTTTTCTCTACCTTGTGTTATTAAAACTATTCTGGTCAAAGAAATAGGGGGAATTCTGGCTGTACTTTATATATAAGATGGTGTTTTTTTTTATTCACCGTTTTTTTCTACCAATACAAAGTAAAGTTCAGTCATATATTATTAACAACTTCAATTGGGTTAGGAGGGCAGGGAAGAAGTTAACGCCACTGGTTAATTTGTGAATTATATTGTAGTCATAATCTCTGGCATTTCAAGCTTACATGTCTTCATTTTATGAACAATCCATGTCTATAAACAGTGTGATTCGGGATGTGGTCCCCTGCTGTGTTCTTCAATCTAAAATCAGCTGTTCATTTCTCAATTCACCAGAGTCAAATTTAGACTTTCTTTAAAGCATCCAACATTCTGACTAACCTAGTATGACACAAAGCAATTCAATATTTTACAATATATATATATATATATATATATATATATATATATAAATTATTATGTATAATTATAATATTAACTCTTTATTCTATAGGATATTTTTCACCGTATCCCTTTAGTTGACTTGCTGAAATTAAACATGTTTTCTGATGATGGGGGGGAGGGGTTGAATTAATTGCTGACCCACCCATGTTTACTATTAAAGTCTCCCTGAAACTTAAGTAAAATCATGTCTTTAGATGTTTTTCATTCTGAAATTTGATATAAATGATATTATACATCTTTTGAGAATAAATATATATATATATATATATATATATATATATATATATAGTGTACACTGTCAAAAATGATGGAAATAAAATTGTGTTTCACCGGTGTTTGTACTTTCTATTTATCGAGATATATTACTAAAATATTCATATAAAATCATAGAATTATGTCAGTAATTTAATTTTTCAGTTTTGATGCCCTAAAGAAATAAAGAAAAAAACACCCACCGTTGACTTTATATTATAGAGTGAAGGGTTTCTTTCTGAATCCATTTCAGGCAGCAGAGTAAGTCTTAAGTGGTTGTCTGACTTGCTATTTGTTTTCTCGCTTAGCCTCACCACTTGAAAATGGTTTCGCCCAGAAAAAAAGACACATGTTTTACTCTCTAACTTTTGCATGACAGGATGGAAGTGGAGAACTAAAAGCGAACTTTTAGGAAAGGTAAAACCTATTGTGGAAAGTATACAGCTCAATATACCGGATAGAGCAGATATTTCCACCTCACAAATCACTGAGCCTTGTTGCATCCACGAACGAACCCTCTATTGGACTTTTTACCCTCTGGATTCTATCTATTTTGGCCGCACCTGAAGATGGTGGTTTCTGGAGTTTAACTTTGAAACTTCTCATTTTATTTCTCGTGCCTTCTAACGACCTACCTACAAATCACTTTCTCCGCTGGACTTTTTGACACCGGATTTTTTTGCAATCGGACACTTGCTTGCATTCGGG
This sequence comes from Sepiola atlantica, assembly GCA_963556195.1. Lineage (NCBI taxonomy): Eukaryota > Metazoa > Mollusca > Cephalopoda > Sepiida > Sepiolidae > Sepiola > Sepiola atlantica. The sequence goes on from OY744517.1 coordinate 76,865,785, forward strand.
CAGCTTTTTGCCTCGTTTTTTTCCCTCACAATCTTTATTTTACTTTTTCAAATTTTAAATCTTGGCCGTTTCCAACTTATCTATCCTAGCAATTTCCTCTGATGATAAGATTTTGATCTTTGAAAAGCCTGGTTTAAGGAAATAATTAATTGAATAAATTGCTTTTTTGCGGAATATACCTTGCATTGAACAACTGAATTGAAAAAAGATCTGCTCCGTCACTTTTCTAATTCCTTTTCATTCTTCTACCTATATATATATAATAAATACACATTGGTCTTTATTATAGATTGGAGGAATATTATTGTCAAAACCAACGACAGTTAATATTATTTTGCTGATGAACAAACTTCTGAATAAAATGTTTTAGCTTTTTATTTGTTGTGCAAACAGATCATTTCTATCCTTATTTGTTATCGTGAGTCAGTAATTAATCGCTATCTTATTTATTTATTTATTTAACAACTTGCTACTTCAAGCGCTAAAGAAAAAATGAATGGAATGTACATAATTGGTTTGTGGAGATGGGAGATAGCAAAGAAAACGCCTTGATTGATTGGCTTTCCTTGATAACAAGGTAGGAAAGACATTTACAGGCAGATGGTGACTTTGTCCTTCTGTTTGTCTCTATGACTTGTTATCAGGAACATCCACAAGTCAGAACTCACTCAAGGGAACATAACTCTTCTATTCTCTGGTCATGTTAGTTGTTCAATATGGAAGGTTTCAGGCAATGATAGACACTGCTGACAAAATATTAATTGGACTGGCTTGATTGGGCAATGAAATAGATGTTTACAGATGGATATTTGTTAATATAATTATATATATATATATATATATATATATATATAATCTTTGAGCATCACTTGATATCTGAGAGTTTTATATATTCCTATATGATTATTAAAAAGATAAAAATGTATATATATATATATATATATGAAGAAGAATGGAAAGGAATTAGAGAAGCAAAAGCCAAATCAAAATTCAATTCAATTGCTCAGAGCAAGGTATATTCCGCAAAAAGGCAATTTATTCAAGTTAAATATATATATATATATATAAGTTAGGTATGTGTATATCTATATATATATAAAGTAAAGTTGATTTTTTTTCCCCCCCTCTCGACCTGGTTAGAATAGACTATAAAGCTAATGCATCAAACGCATCGGAAATCAACAGGGTAGCACGCTAATTTCTCTCTATGAATTATTAACTCTTATGCTCCTCATACACCGTTTCGCGAAAAAGCTATGAAAAATATTATACACAGCTACATATCCCCAATTGACAATAACAATAAAATTAGACTCATTATTTACTATAAGAAATTTAAAACCCAAAATTTTGTAGTAAAAAACAATTCCTCCCAACTCAAAAACCACTAGAAAGAACCAATGTTGTTTATAAGTTTAAATGCCCTTTGAGAGAATGTAACTCCCATAATAATAATAATAAAGCTAATATATATATAATAATAATAATAAAGCTAATATATATATATATATAAAGTTATGAGGTTGAAAAAGACTAGATATACATTCGGATTGTACACATTATAAATTATTTCGACCGTAACTAGGTCTCCTCGGATGTGTTTCCAACCATAATTCAAACCTAAATCAAAGAATTTTAACACCTTTATATATCTGACAATAATTTTAATATATATGTATACACACACACACACACTATGTTTGTGGTCCATTTGTTCAGGATTGAAATTGTAAACAACTTTTACTGAATAAAATTTTACGAGGAATTCAATGGTGATATTTTTATATGATGGCTTTTCTTGCTACCACCACCACCACTGCAAAGAACTTTCATTTTTTCTTCCGTGTATTTAAAACCAAACTGAATTTCTATTAACAAAGTTTCTTTCCAAGAACTTCTCATCTTTCGAACACATTGGCACTGGACTGCTTCCCTGCAGACTACAACATGGTTGTTTTCAAGTTTAATGTCAACAAATAGGTGTTGGGTCATCCTCTTAAGTAATCAAATTTTGTCCATTCCATTCATTGTTTTTAAGTCTCACATAATAATATTGTTCATCATTCAACTGACAATCTCATTAACCCTTTATCCTCGAGTGGCTTTTGGCTTTGGTAAGTGGTGACTCATTAGTTAAAAGAAAAAAATTGTAAACGATTCATTGAACAGAAGTTGCTATTTTACCCATATCTGAGGAGGGGGTAGTTGTACCTTTCTCAATCGTATTACAATGTAAGTAAATGCAATCGTAAGTAAATACGATAGATTTTACTGGATTTGAACTCTGCTTAGTCAGTATCCATGATCCACTGTTTACGATTTTGGCTCTACACTCTACAGGGGAAGTTTTATACTAGCCAGATGAATAATTTTGCATTGTTTTTCTTTAGTCTATGCCAGCCAGTTGGCAGAGACAGGGCCAAGAAAAACATGGGAGAGAGTGATAAGCATTGATTTGAGAGAAAAAGGGATAAATAAAGAACTGGTCAGATATAGGTTAACTTGAAAGTTAATTTCTAAAAGCTGTCCAACACATGCCAGCATAAAAACGGACGTTAAACCGAATATGATGATGATGATAGTGATTATTGTCCTAAACTTTTTGCTATGTATTTTTTTTTTATTGCGTTTTGGCTGATGCGCTGTCCGGCCATCTTCAGTGTTTCCTATTTATAATGAACTGTTTTTTTTTTTTTTATGCTGATTTTTTTTTTTTTTCTGTTCATTAACGGTCAGTCATAATTTTTGAAGAGATTTTTATAAAACAATTGTTATTTCATTAACTCACCCTCCTCCTTCCCGTTATGCATCGGAAACAAAAAAAGGTTTATGGACAGGTGTTAATTTTCTTCCGTCCCATTATCCATCCACGTTTTATAAGGCAAGGTCAGAAGAGCCTGCCTTCTCAGGAATCTTTATTGATCACAATCTAATGATAACAGCAACTCTCTAACTCTCACAGCTGTTCTCTCTCTTTGTTTTAATTCTGCTTCATACAAAAGAAGTTGCCTAGCAAACGTCTTTATGTAATTATGCTTGAAGCTGTCCCTACTTTTATTTTACTCCAACGCCGACAGAGCCAGTGCTACTGGGAAGGAAGGGCCAGCGGTACAGCAGCGTTCTGAAGTCCGCACTCGGTTTTATATTTTGTTCATTTACTTACTGTTAAAAGCGACTACCGTTAACAACATATTAAGAAAGAAACGTTACTGCACATATGCGTTAGTCTGGCCCAAACTTAAATTTCATTAAACTTTTCTTCTTTTGAAAATTGCTATGATATAAACATTTTGAAAACATTGTTGCTCTATACTTTGATTTAAAAATATGATTGAAATTTTATTTTCAACCCATCATAGAATACAAAGCTAAAATGTGTTTATATATATATATATATATATATATATATATATATATATAATATGTGTGTGTGTGTCTCTGTTTCTGTCTTCTGGCATCCATTTTGGCAGATTCTCTGCACGGACGAAATTTTCCTCTGGTGTTTATTATTTTTGACAAAGGAAAGTTTCTTTTCCCGAAATATTAAATAAATGATTTTTATAATCATCCGGACAACACACAAACAGCTAACATCACACTTGCTGTTATGTAAGATTTTAAAGAAAAATAAATAGTAAGTCACATTTCGTATTCGATTTATTATTTTTGTTCCTTCCAGCTTACATCTTACCCGGAATTTGCATTGTCCACATCCTTTTAAAAACATACTACTACTATTCCCAGCAATGCTTCAAGCAAACTACCATTCGTATATATATATATATATATATATATATATATATATACACACACATGAAAAAAGTAAATAGACACCCCACAAAAATAATTCATACATGTTTAAAGTTTCTGCTTCTTTCATTGACGACCGACGCTATCAATATTTTAGGCGAATTGACATTGTTTAAGTTTCAGATATCTATCATATATTACCATTTAAATGTGGCACCGGCCAAAGGAGCATTAGGATTCTCAGTTTCAGAGGAACCATATTATAAGATAATATGAAAATGGATTTAATCAGCGTCAAATCGCTGCAAACCTCAGGATTCCACTTTCCATTGTTAATCGATATTATTTTGCCCAGTCTTCATTATTAATGACAATAAGCGTGTCTACTTTTTTCATGTCTGTGTATATATGTGTGTATATATGTGTGTATATTAGCCATCCACAGTTGTTTTGCCGTATCACTACTCCCCAGTATGGCTAAATATGAGTGTTTCAAGCTGAGATTTGAAACCTAACCACTTGTACAATAGTCAGCAATCTTACACATACGCCATCTCACTCAACATGAAAGTAACAGAAGTTATAATAATATTTATGAATATTTGTTTACATTACCGGCTACTGAGAGAACTCAATTCTAATTACGGAAAGTAATAAAAAAATGGTAAAAACACAAAATGGAAAAACAATTTTGTTTCTTCTTTTTACCATAATATTGTCTTTTAGATATATTCATTTATTTATGTATATATCTCTATTTATATACAGTTAGGTATGTGTATATGTTTATATATTTGTATGTACAGTATTCACTCCTAAACTAATTAACTGATCATTATACATTTTGGAACACAGCTGCGAGGCATAAGGGTGGGTAATGTGGGTTATATTTAGTTTTATGCAAAGGGGTGGAAGTCTTTTGTGAAAATTCAGATACCTCTGATTTTTGTGTAATTTTAACAATAGCTCTTAGACGTTAATTAATAAATATTCCCGAAATTGATGTTTCTTTGGGGTATTTAAAGTGTTTTTAGGAGCATAATCTGGCATAACCTCTAATTTAAAAATTCAAATATTTCAGATTTGCATTAAATTTGATTTATAGTCATTAAATACTAATTAAGCAAGATTCCCTGAATTTATATTTCTTAAGAACCCTTAAGCTATAGCCTTAAATTTTAGACATTTTCTAGAATCAAATTCATGTAATTGATTTTGATTAAAATTCCAATGAGGATTCTAGACATAAGGTTTAATATTATTATATTTTGATTTTAATCTTCATAAGGGAACATAAAAGTGATGCAAAACTTTTCAGTTTGGAGAATTTTACTTGTACTGGGACGGGTATTCTTCTATTTATTTATATATATATATATATATGTATATATACATATATATATATATATATACATATATATATATATATATATATATATATATATATATATATGTGTGTGTGTGTATATATAATCTTATGTACTTCATCCCATCCAGCAAAAGTTATTCTATAGTTTTATATAAATATTTTATGTATAATTTGGATTATTCAGACTACTGTTCTCATCTTGAGTGTTATTCTCACAAGGTTTTGGACGCTGTAACCTCCAGCCTTCTTCAGGTGTATCTTATTGAATTCGGGAATATTTCTGTCGAACTTGGGAATCTGGATACAATTGAAGAAGGCTGGAGGTTACATCATCCGAAACGAGGTGAGAATAACACTCAACATGAGAACAGTAGTCTGAATAATCCAAATTGTACAAATTATCAATCCTCATCTCAAAAATTCAGAAACGTAATAAATATTTTAGTTATATATCTAGATAAATAGTTCATGTGAACACTGGCCAAGCTTTATTTGTTTTTTATTTTTATATGATTTTTAACGGAGGGTGTCCACACATATATATGTAAACTAGCATATTTTTGCTTTTGATTAAAAAGTTTAATTAAATTTTTTTTTTACTTAAAAGAACAAACAAATACACTATTTTACATTTAAGGACTTAGTTTCAATCAGAAAACTTCCTTTTTATATTTTGTTTTAGAATGTTGTGTGTGTTTTACATTTAAATTATCAATATGTGCCGTTTGTTTTATCTAAGAATAATAGCCCTGAAGTGTAATAGAGAGAAGGTAAATTAGATTCCAAGCAAGCACTTTACCATTTACTCACATTAGCAGCGCTAGTGCATGAAACTTGAAGAGAGAGCAGAAAACAAAATGTCAGCGGCGGCTGCGAAGATGTTATGCTATTAAACTTGTTTCTGGATCTCTGGCATTTGGAAACTTGTTTTGCTAATGCAAACCAACTTTTATTGATTTTATTACTCTGCACTAAATACCGTTCTTCGCAATTTCAACACCTTTAAAAATATTCAGACTCTGAAGATATTTATCATTGAATGGAAATTAAAGGTTCAAAAGATACGTTAGATTAGAATACATTTACTGTAGAATGAACTGAAATTTTCTGCTGTTATTTTAATCTCATTGATACTTATCTTCGAGTGGCTTTCGGCCTTGATAAACAGTGACTCCTTAGTAATAGTAGCCTTCAAGTTACCATATATGAACATCCATTTAATTCTTTTTTCACCACTTATCAAGGCTAAAAAACACTAGTTAATGAGATGAATAGATTGTCAGTTGAATGATGAAGTATATTACGAGAAGATTGAAAATGATGATTGGAATAGACAAAATTTGAATACTTTTTAGTTTATTCCATTTAGGACTTCTAACTTTTATCACCACTTTCCTGAAATCATCCAAAAACAAAAGATGTTAACCATTCTAAAATCAAAATTCTATTTAATGCTGCAAATTTTTTAATTTTTTTTAAATATCATTAAAATGTTCCTATTGTCTCTCCACGAGGGAAGAGTTAGACACAAGGTCGGTTTTTAATGTGGGGAAAATCCAGCTCCCCAAAAAAGGCACTCTGGGTTGAGACAAAAATTAAAATTGTATTAATTTATTTTTTAATTCAGAAATTACTTTCAGAATCAAAAAACGAATTGGAAAATCTGTAAATTCACATGGTTAGATTTAATTTTCTTTTCTATGTCTTTTTTATGTTAATTTAAAAGCTAATTTGGAAATTAAAGTGATCAGATAAAAGGGGCTCTCTTTGGAAACCTCAATTCTCCACCATCACGAAATAAAGTTTTTACCTTTAATTTTAATCAACTATAAACTCCATGCAAAGGACATCAAATTCTACAGAATTTGACTAAGTTTCAATCATTTTAGATGTAAAGGATGCAGTGATGAAAGTGTTCCGGAATTTCAGATTTTAGTATGTGGGAGATATAATCATAGGCTTCAAATTAAAAGAGAAAAGAATCTGAAGAAAGCAGAACACCTGAAGATCAAAGAGACCTCGACAAAGTCAACTAAAATAACAACTAGCACAAAAAAGATGTAAAATAAAATGATGAAGCAACAAAAACGAAAACTATCAGAAGTTTTAAGAAAAAGTCAAATGTGTGTAGTGTGAACTAAAATTGCATCTTTTCACAAAAATGTAATTTAAAAAAACAGTTTTTTAAACATTTTATTTCGAATCTTTTTGAAGTTATTTTAGTTTCAACATAGATCATCATATTGCAAATGATCTCCATTCTTAGTTTGTTATATATGTACTGATTTGTCAAAATATAGTTTTGTTACTAAAAATGTTTTTCCAATTGAAATTTATATAAAATTTGAATCCTGCATATCACCACAACCTTCAATTTTATGTCAAATTATTTTGAGGGTGCATGCCCACGGATCCCTCTATCAATAACAAATATTTTCAGGTTTTTAAAATTTAAAATTGTCACTTTCATCTATGAGGATGTAATATTATCCAGCATAAACAATTGCTTCAGTGAGTAAATAACGATACTATTTTAAGATAGAATTGAAGAGAAATGATTGTTTTCTTTTTCTTCCAAGTGTTGATATGTTATAAAACACAGATCAAAGCAAACCTTTCTAAATAACAAAAAAACAGAAATCAGTAGCTTAACTAACCTCCTTGAATTTCAAGGTTAAAGACTAAAGGCAAAGTTCAGGGCCAGATTAAGTGGGAACAACTGACTGACGGACATATAGCCACTAGTAGAGATGCAGTTCCCACTTCTAAAAAAACTTGTCTAGTCGTTTGACTGGTTTTTACAATCTGGGAGCTAATATTAGGGGTGGGACGTAATGGGTGAAAATTTCAGATTCATGCGAGTAGTATTGTTTTGTGTTAATTTATACATAAATAACACTAAACAATTAAACATTTTGAAAATTTTGCAAAATTCAGAAGGTGCAGGCCAAAAATAGCTGTTAGGGCTCCACGGGACTCAAAATCCATCATTTTTCTGTGAAAAAGTGGTTTCATGCGACATTGCAGGTCCTAAAACATCCTCAAAAGCTATGCATGGATATAGATGGTTAAATCTGATATAGTACTTTAATTTAGGACCATTTTCAGGCTGTGAAAGGGTTTTCATGAATGTAAAATAGCCAAAAACTAGTGGCCTGCACCTTCTGAATTTTGCAAGATTTTCAAAATATTTGATTGTTTAGTGTTATTTATGTATAAATGAACACAAAAAATACTACTCACATAAATCTGAAATTTTCACCCATTACGTCCCACCCCTACTAATAGATGTCTTGTGAATATTTTATTGACAGTTTTTTTTACAAAACGAGTCTATATAATGCATTCAAAATTTCCACCAACGCAAGAATAACTCATACAGTTTAAGATTGGTGCTTGTTTGGTATTCTTTCTTGGTAGGCTAGGATGTAATTACTAAAAATTGTACGTCCATACTGATATTCTCTTGCTGCAGTGTATGAACACTAATCAATTATCCAATTATTTAGGCCTCTTACTAGATTCCATGTTTTTTGGATTATTTAGACTACTATTCTCATCTTGGTTATTATCACAACATTTTCACCAATGTAACCTCCGACCTTTTTCAGGTGCCTCTTTTCGAACTTGGGAATCTTTGTCAAACTTGGGAACCTATACGAAATTTCGAACTAAATGGGGGTAGATTGTCCTCGTTCTGTCAGCCATACCGGATAGAAGTGTTAATAATCATGCTATTAATTATTATCGTCAGTAGTAAGGATTGAACCTTAAACTTCCAGAAGACTATCACTTACAACTGATTGTTAATCAATGCCTTTAACCATTGTGCCACATGTCCATGTTTTTATTTTGGTTAACTGAATAAATTGTTATAAAAACTGGAGACAATATTACTTTTATTTAATAGGGTTTTATTCAGTTAAAAAAAAAAAAAGAAGTTGAAACTTGTACAATTTACATACTGCTGGGGAAATGTATTTCTTTGTTTTTTACTAATGAGTCACCACTTAGCAAGGCCAAAAACCACTTAAGGATAATGGTTAACGACATGAGTAGATTGACAGTTGAATGATTATAAATACTATGAGAGAATTGAAAATCACCGCATACCACCAATTCCCCCAAAAAACAGCCGACCCAGAAAACAGCAATTCTTCCCCCTTATATCGCTCTTCGTGGATTGTGAGGACTAGTGGGCAAAATAGGGAAAGCGAGAGTGACAAGGCTGCCAAAAGTAAACTCAAGGTCCACTTTCTACTCTCCATAAACTGAGAAGGAGGAGTAAGAAATAAGATTCATGGACGTTTCCATTACAAAGTTTTATCATCTTTGAAATAGAAATTCTTTTAATGTATCTGTCAACCTTTCCCATGAAGCGGCGGCATAAGAGTGGGGAAGGAACTCTTGCCGAAAGACAAATTGTAAAACAATCTTAACTGTTTGTTCTCGTTGCCATTAGAAAATGAGCTCAATGTCAAGAAGAATAATGATGAAAAAAGAAACAGTGATTTTTGTTGCTTCTTTCAAGCAATTTTTTTTTTTTTAACTCTTTTTCCTTTTTAATTAGATTTGCCAGTTAATATTACCTTTATATACTCTGATACGTGTGAAAAAGAAACTTTATTTTGAAATGAACCGCAATGTTTGCGGAAATCACTTCACATAAAAACATCAATAAGAATGACAACAAAAATAATAACTATACAAATAAAATGAAGTGTATGTTTTTTCGCTTGGAAATTACTGATTGGGTTTCCACCAAATTTTATATGTAGATAGCCCATAACACTCCATGAGTAATTAGCTACGTAAAATTGACCTAGGTCAATTCTGAATCGTTTGAAAGATAAATTATCCATTATAAAGATAAATTATAAATTATCCATACCAGTTAGCCATTTTTCATAAAAGTGTATTTCCAATAAAAAAGTTTAATTTAAAAAAGAAAAAAGAAAAAAGTGATCCTAAAAATGAGGGATTAGAATCTACCATGGATTTATAATAATAATGTGGCGTCTGTACTCGTGCTTAACACTAACTAAGTCTCACTTTACTTTATATATAGGATTTATTAAAAAAAAAAAAAGTATTGTTGCTTCCTAAAATTCCTCGTAGTAGAAGTTGAAATTCAAACTAAAGGCTTCATGTAATTTTAATGTATTCTTCTGTTTCTATTTAACAAAATAGTCCAACATTGAAAAACGGAATGCCTTTTTGGCAAATGCATCATTCCAGAATGCATGCATAAATTATTTCCATTTCAAGAAATATTTATTCTGGTTTTTATTTTTATTTTATGATAATTTCTCTCATTTATTAAAATTGAGTTATATTTATTTGCTGGTGTATTTATTTTTATCATCATCTTTATACTCTTTGCTTTCCCTGATTAAATTCTCCTTTCTTTTCTGTATTTGTACTTTTTTCTTTGAACCATTTTTATTTCCTTACCTTTGTTTTCTACTGCTTCTTCTCTCCTTTCTATTTTTTCATCTTCCTCCTTTTCCTGTTTTGTCTTTGTTCCCCCTCCCCCTCTTCTCTTTTCAATCTTTACTTCTTTCCTTTGTTTATTCTCCTTCTCCCCCTTCCTTTTTCTTTCCGAGTTACTCCTCCCACTACTACTGCTACTTTATTTGCAATCTTTCCTGTTCTCTATTCTATTCAACATTCCCTCTTCCTCTTTCTCCCCCTCCCCTATGTTGTTGCTCTTCTTCTTCCCCATCTCCTCCTTGTTTAAGAATGTACAAGATTATGTTCATAGAAAGATTTCAATAATGTGAATTTTTATTGTGCAGTAACAATAGCCAGTTTCAATAAAGTAACTCAGCATAATCAATAAACGTTTGCAGTCCAATTACATTAGGTGAATGATTTTAAATTACTATGGTAACTTATATCAAAACCCAGAAACATTCACTTAGGTTATTTTTAGAATGTAATCTAACTTTCTTCTCATACCTTTCAACTTTTATTAACTTCAAACCTGCAGTGAAGCAATATATATATGTACTATCACCCACAGACACGTGTTTCGTCTTTTAAAGACTCATCAGTGTGATTTAACACAACTAACGTATCGATCTGAAGGCTCAAACCCGGGACCTTCAGTCACCACTGACCGTGAAAGTCCAACCTCTTGGACAACTTGCTAGCTGTTAGAATGCAAGAGAAATATACAACATTTATGTACAATAATCAGTTACTTTAGCGGATCCAATTCTTTTCAAGGAAGAATCTTGCGTATTAGCTAGGTGGAAACCGTGTGTGTTTTTATATATATATATATATATATGTATAGACGAAATAAAATGGAAAAAAGACAAATCACAAAATATAAATTTTTTAAAATCCCATTGAAAAGAAAACCTGACATAGACTAATACTTCACCATAAGTCAAAGAAGCAAAATATTAGTGTATGCCATTTTTTTTTTAATGTGATTTCTGTCTTTTACATTTTGTGGTTCCTTTTCCATTTTATTTTGTCTATATCTTCTTTCTACTAATCTGTCGTCTTCTTTCTGACATATATAGTTATCTTGGGAGGTTTTAGAATTTTGATCTGAATAGCATTTAAGCTAACATATCAAACTTTGATTCTGACTAGCGAATTTTCATGTTTTGTTGTTGTACCATCTTATAATGGCATATTTTGCTGCAGTTTATTCAAAAAAATATGTAGTACCACCCGGACAACTGGAAAAATGAAAACATTTTTCAATTACGACCCAAAAAAAAAAAAAAATCAAAATCGTGAAGGGGAATAACATATATTTTTTATTAAATAATAATAAAAAAAAAGGTTGTCTTCCTTACAACTAAAAGTTAATTTCTTTTTCTGTATTAGTTTAAAACATGTGCAAACAAATAAAAAGTAAAAACTAAAATGACTTCACTGCATCTGAGCAGATAGATACAGTTTATATATATATATATATATATATATATATATATATATTACTAGCAGGGGTACCCGACATTGCTCGGGGCCATAAAAAAACAAAATAGAAGAGGTTAAAGTGTGTGTAACATCTTTATATTAAAAATCCTACTTCTCTCAATCCGGGTCTCTATCTTTCTCTTTTCCTCCTTCCCTGTTTTTCCACATCCCTCTTTCCCACCCCCTCTATCATTGCACACACCTGCTCTATCTAGAATATTGAGCACTGATTCTCGAGCAACGCAGAGTACCTTTTCTGATATACAATAGTAAAACAAAATACAGTGAACATTTTTCTTTCGGGCAACGCAGCGTTTAAAAACACCTGCTCTATGTAAGATTGCTCTATCTAGGATATTGATGACTCCCAGGCAACACCGAGTAAACCCTCCTGCTCTATCTAGAATATTGAGCACTTTGGATTAACTTATACCACTTACCAAATATAATACTGTATTATTACTATTATGGCTCCCAGGCAACACCGAGTTAACAAAAGACAGAAGTTCTTTCTCCTGGGCAATGCTGCGTTTAAACACGCTTGCTCTATATAGGATGTTGAGGACTTTTGGATTACTATGTACCACTTACCAAATGTAATACTGTAATCTTACATTTATTGCTCCCGTTTAGAGCGCTACTGAAAATTAAATTAAGGATGCCTCCAAAGCACTACTAAAACCACCTTTTCCGAGTTTCTTGAGTCCCCCCCTCCCTAGTCCGAAGAGAAGCTTAAGAAACGTTAAATAAAGAAAATGCTGAGCCACTTCCAGAAGAAATACATCGAAAATACAGTGTTTTCTTTCCAAAAACTCGACCTGCCACGGACAAAATCTGCTTAGAGATTCGGGAACACATCTATTATCTTCCCCGGTTAATTTTACATAAGAATACGCTTTTATATTTTATGTAGATTCTCTAACCTTTCTTTCTATAGGGCATGCACACACACACACACATACACACAGACATTGAGTTTTATATATATATATATATATAAATATATATTTAAAATAATTATATATATATATGGCTTTTAGTTTTCTGCATAAACACAACAGTATATTAAATGTCGTTTACACAGACAATCGTATAGTGGATATCACATTATCATTTTGTTACCTTTTGTGAATCCTTTATAGATGACACCTCTTGCTTGCTCTCCTTAGCTACAAAACTCTTAGATCAGTAACAAGGAAATACAAAGATAATTAGTCATACTTCGTATCTTGGAAATCATATGAAAGATTTAAGTCTTTTGTGTGTCTCAGTTTCTAAACTAGAATTGTATTTTCAATCTTGAAACTACTAACTGTTAGAACGCAAATAGATTTTTAAAAGTGTTCTTGAGAATTCGAATGGAGAATGGGCGAACATAAATATTTAAAAGAAATGCGCGCATCTTGTTAGCAGACTTCTCTGTAGTTCTTGGGTTTTAATTAATACACATTCAGGTTTCAGCTATAAGAAATAAGATGCATTAAAACTCTTGCAATGTGAACAAAATATAATTTGGTCTCCCTCAAATTGGTCTTCCTATGGACGCGCTTTGTGTGTGTTCACTGCACAAACTCTGATTGTCCGCTCATTGTGCTGGTCCAAAGTCATGGCTTGATTCCGACACGGGTCACAGTGTCAATTTGGTCTCGTTCAGTGCTGCAACAGAAGCATTCTCCCTCCAAATAAAATCGGAAATCCTGTTTAAAATAACAAAGCTTTATTCTTTTAGAGGTTACAATGATGCTCATTTTCTTCACTTGCAAATGAGAAATCTGAGCCCGACCAAATCAAAAGACAAGTCCTGGAAACACAATCCATTAGCTAAGCCCATCTTGCTTAGAGAGACACACACACCTTAACTGACTGTCAGACCCCAGAAAACAAAACTGACTCAGATCTCAGAGGGCCAACTCTGATTGACCTCACCTTCCTATCTCCTCAATATATTTACTTTTGACCGGAAATGCTACATGTTCAGTCTTTTTCTCAGTCACTCTTACCGAGTCACCGGAATTTACTACATCTCTCTTCTCACTCAGACCATTGCTAGCCGACCACCCGGAAACTGACCACTTTAGATAATGGCTAACTAGCATCCACTTAAAAAAACATGAACATAAAAAAAAACACTGTATAGGAGGTCCTGTATCTAGCTGGCCATTACTTTTCTCAAGTACCTTGCTCTTAGCATGAACCCCCATTTAAAGACACACTAGCCTTTTTCAAAGAGAAATCAAACTCTGGGTGGCCAAATCCCAAATCAGAGATATTTCTCTTTTCTTAGTTAAACATCTCTCATTCACAACAAGTTTGTTATTCACATGCATTGCAACTATGCAGCCCATTAAACATGCAACCTAGTACACGTTTACGTCCCTTTTCTTAGTCTAAATTATAACATAGTCCAAACTATGATACTTTACACTATGATAGTTTATATTTTATTTTTTTGCTTCTGCATTTGAGTGGAAAACAATATGAGCCCCACCCTCCTTAACTGAATGATTAACGGAAGTTCCAATTGGTTTTAGGTGCACAGAGGAAGAAAAAAGTTCTTTGCAATGGTTGTTGATAGACAAGTTTATTCCAGCATCTGTTTTTCTTGAAATTTAAACAGTCTCATTCAATTTGAACACACATTCAAATTCAAGGAATTCTGCTTTACTAAGATTCCCTTAGTTATTCTCTTTATTTTGTTAGTTTTTTTTTTTTAAATAAAATAAATTTTTTTAAAGCTGTGAAGTCGGCACATAAAACCTGTCTTTTGTAACTCTTAACATAGGAAATGAGTTATGCATTTACAAATCATATATTTCCAATATAGAAATCTTAGCATCTATTATTCATATGAATCATATTACTATGTATAATTTAAATTTATTGGGATTTGAGATGGTAGATTTTTACCAATTCCAACAGCTCAAATATTCCTTGTGTATCCAACTCTACAACCCTGTTTTCATTTTCATGTTTCTTTTTATTTTAATAGGACTTTTTCTTTCTATGTCTTATTTAAAACAAAACAACAAAAAAATTTTGTATATATTTTAGTGATTTTTTTTACATTTTTGTTTTTTGAAAAAACATTTCCCAGCAGTGAAAAAAGAAAACCTTAAAAGACGTTTGGTAATTTTCACCCGTTTATTTTTCAATCAATCATAATTGTGAATTTCTTTTTCATGGGAGATCCAACATAGACATACAAGAATCTATCTCTATACTATTAAAAAGTTATGGTGTTTTGGTGTGTGTCTGTTCGTACACAAATAGAAACATGTGATTGGTTGACAAAAAAGGAATAGGCAGAGTACACATTACTAAGGCAGTAGATTTAACTATAATAATACCCGTGTTCGAATCTCATTTGTCTATCTAAAAGACTATGAAAAAAGGCACCTGAAGAAGGCAGGAGAGTACAACAGTCCAAAACATGTAAAATAACACCTCATCTCAGAATATAATTAGATATTTCTGTCAGCTTTTATTTTACTAGTGTATACCCATCATCCAAAATGACGGAGGGGGATTATGCTTCGCCAGTGTTCGCATTCACTATTTATCTAGATCTATTACTAAGATATTCATAGAATTATGTCAGTAATTTAATTTTTTTAATATAAATTATTATTATAATTTTTGATGACCTAAAGAAGAAAAAACGCCAACCGTTGACTTTTTATTATAGAGTGGGGAATTTCCTTCCGAATTCATTTCAGGCGGCAGGGTATGTCTGAGGTGGTTGTCTGACTTGCTATTTGCTTTCTTGCTTCTCTTCATTACTTGAAATGGTTTTGTCCAATGGCTAGAAAAAGGTGCGTGTTTTACTCGTTAACTTTTGTGTGAAGGGATGGAGTACATATATATATATATATATATATAATTATTTTTATTTATACGGACATGTACAAAAAGCCGCTATACTGGCATGTTGATGTTATCGATCAGTAGTTATTAGAAACTAAGATGTCATCAGGCGGAATAAAAGGCAGATGTTTCACTCTGATGTTTTCAATATGAACATCTGAGTGAAACATCAGACTTTTATTCCACCTGATGACATCTTAGTTTCTAATAAATAATGATCAATAACATCAACATGCCAGTATAGCAGCTTTTTATACATGTCTGTATAAATAAAAATAATTATATAAATAGCTCTATTTACTATTGAGCACTTTTTTATAAGCCCGGTTGAAATTCTGTTAATTTTTATCCCGTCGATGTCTACTTTACCTGGATTACTATATATATATATATATATATATATATACATACATACACACACATTGGTTTTTATTATTGAGTAGAGGATTATGGTTGATTATTATTTATTTTAAATGAAATTGCTTGGAATTTTATAAATTCAAAATGCTTACAAACCTTTTAAAAAAAAAAAATGCTTATCACATTTTGATTTAATAGACTCCCTCATATCCGGCCTTAGGGCTGGAATCAAAGTGTAGTATCTGTTCTTTCCTCACTCAGCGGAGAAGAAAACCTTGATTGGGGCAATTTTTATTTTTATCCCATCCAGAGTTCCCCCTTTTCAGGAGCTAGATATTCCCTCCACATTCAAAACCAACCTTGTGTCTAACTTTTCCTTCGTAGAGGGGAAAATAAATAGGGACTACTAAATTTTTTAAGGGGTTGGAAATTGTGCGCTAAAATTGCTTTATATTTCCTATATAAACTTAAGACGTTTTTTCCTCTCCCAAATCAGTTCAAAGTAGACTATAAAAATAATGCATCACACGCAAAAGTTGTTTACTAACTTTGACCGTGCTTCCAGAAAATTAAAATTATTTTTAAAAGCTATTCTAAATATGTTATTATTAGTCCCCCCTGTAAGCCTCTCCCAATTAAGTAAACCAAAGAGAGGGTAGCAAATTATATTCCCGCTAACAATTAAGTCCTCCCACAAACCTCAAAACACAGCCTAGCGGAGCTGACCTATTATTTCACAAAGAACAAAAAACAGAAACACCGGTTTCAGAATTCACAAACCAGCCAATGACTGATCACTAACCAACATTCATAATAACGCTGAACGCTTTGACATTTTCATAACTTTGACTTAATTTGATCAAATGTACATTGCCCATAAGTACTTACATATTTTCTTCCCACCTCATTTATAAAAGAACAAACTTTTTTCATGTTGCTGCTAGCCAGCAAGAAGCCATCCACTACTCTTACTACACCTCTCGCACCCATAATGATTAACTTTCTTTTTATTTAAATACTTAAATTTAAAAAACAATTACAATAACAATTTGCTTAAAAACTAAACAAAAACAGACTTAAGAATCAAAATATAAAAATAATTCTACATTTTATTTAGTTAGTAAAAAAAAAATCTTAGTACTTTTACAGAATTTGAACCGAACTGTTTTTTTTTATTTGGTTTTTCGATTTTTTTTTTTTTAGGAACACTAACAGTAAAAATGTATCATCAAAGGAGATATCCTTCTACACTGTGCGAATTTCTATTTTTGTTACACTCTGGGAGTAAACATTTTTTTGGGGTACATAGATTTTCCACAATTCAAAAGCGACAATTGTTTCTTTACATTAAAACTATCCGTTGTGACCTATTTGCGTTCGGTCGCCTGTTTACACATTTTATTTCATTCTTTTACATTTCTCCCGGGCGACGAGTACCCACTAGTTACAAATATTTTCATCCAAATTTACAAATAGTAATTCTATTACTACTTAATATGATTAATGATTTGCCCCTTCAAAAAAAAAATGCTTGTCATAGGTGTTGTAGAATTGCATCCCCCTATTGATATAATGTATTTATTTATACTTGTACAATATTCTGCCATTACTAACCAGCAGAGCGTTATCACTGTTGATCAAGGGAAAAGTCTGTCAGGCATTTGTACACAGTGTGATGATGTATGGAAGTGAAACCTGGCCAGTGAGAGTTGAGGACATGCGTTGGATGGAGAGAAATGATACGATGAATGTGTAATGTGAGTCTTAAAAACAGGTTTTGTTCTAATGACCTCGGAGGAAGATTACATCTGGACAGTATAGGAAGATGTGTGCAGAACGGGAACCTTTGATTGTATGACCAGGTTGAAAGAATGAATGAGAGTTCTTGGGTTAGTAACAGTTAAGGTAGCAGGTTCAGTTCACAGGGGAAGGTCAAGGAAAACATGGGAGGAAACGATAAAATTGGATGCGAGAGAAAAAGAGATAAAGACCTGGTGAGAAATAGGTTAGTTTAAAACTGTCTCAACGTATGCCAGCATGTAAAACGGATGTTAGACCGAATATATCTCGTTTTTAGAAATAAGAAAAAATCCATGATCTTCAAAATGGGCTATGGTTGAGGGAGTGTTGAATAATTAAATGTGGAAAGCAATGCCATGAATACGAGAGAGGTGTACATATATTCATGTGAAAGCGCTGTAGCTGATATGGTGTTGAATAATTCAGTGTAGAAAGCAATTAGATTCCAGTCAATGTTATTTATTTATTTATTGTAGAGTGAAGGGGGGGGGGTGAAAATGTACATTCTGGCATTTAAAAAAATTATTACTTTAAGATTTGAGCAAATTTATAAAACAATAAAACGAGACTCACCTGAAGATTGGAGATTACATCGGCCGAAATAATAACATCCAAGATGAGAACAGTAGTCCGAATAATGTAACAAAAACAAATTAAAATGAATTTTCTGAAACACCACCCAAAAACCTGAAGTCATGAGCTGCTACTGATGAAGAAGCTTTTTTCTAAATTAGTCCGTGAATAGGAGAAACCAAGGAAATCGTTGGTTTCTCCTATTCACATCTTAACTGACAAGAGATATAAGACAATGACATTATAGTATCATAATAGGCACTAATTATGGTCTAGATTCCATTTATTAATATATAAAACTAAAATTTTAATCTATGATCAACTCTTGTGAAGTCTTAAAAAAAACATCTTTTATGGAGGAACTATGAAAAGGAATAAAATTTAAAAAATACTTATTTTGTAACAAAAGATTCTTTTTGTGTTTGAAATTTAATAGAATTTGACGGATAACTTGGACGCATTTTTATTATTGCTTTACACAAAATTTGATTTAGATATGTTCAAACTGAGCCATTTTTAATTTTGTTTAACAGAAATTACTACTACTACTACATTTATATTATTATTAACAACAACAACAATTATTTTTCTCCTTTCCTTTTTCACTGTGAAGAGCAGAATATCTTTCCATTCCAAGGAGGATAATTATCTTAGGGATTTGGAAGTTCACCTACTTAAAGAATATGTAAGTAGAAAACAATTAAAAGCATTGGATCTCAAATTGAATAGTCGCTATTGCTGAAGCAACGATAGTTATTACTTAAAATGTTCTCTCTGTCTCTCCATTTTATCTTTTTCTATCTGCCCCCCCCCCCCCCCCACACACACACACCCTGATGTTTCATCAACCTTTCCAGGGATCTATTTTTCTACATAGGAATAAAAGCAAACATCCAAAGTTCATCATGCGTTAGTTTATTATTATTCAAGCTTTTCACTTACATAGGTCATCGTCAGAGTACAGATAACATCTTGTGGGCTGATCTCTGATTTGAAGGCTTAAATAATTTTTTTTTTTTTTTTTTTTTGTTCCTTACAGCTATGGAATAGCGAATTTACTAAATAACATAGTGCCTTATCATCATATTCGGGTTAACATCTATTTTTCATGCTGACATGTGTTAGACAGCTTTTTGAAGTTGACTTCTAAATTAACCTATCTCTGACCAGGTCTTTATCCCTCTTTCTCTCAAATCTATTCTTATCACTTCCTCCCATGTTTTCCTTGGTCTTCTCTTGCTACCATAACCTTTCTACATCTGCTAACCAAATAACTCTCATCCATTCTTTCAATGTGACCATACCATCAAAGTCTCCTGTTCTGCACACATCTCCCTCTATTGTCCAGATTTAATCTTCTTCTGAAGTCATCAGATTTAAGCCTGCCTTGAAGACCCATATTACACATCCATCATATCATTCTCTCCATGCAACATATATCATCAACCCTCACTGGCCAGGTTTAACTTTTATACATCATCACACTGCACACACATGCCAGATAGACTCTTCCCTTGATTGACAGTGGTAATGCTCTGCAGGTTAATAATAGAAGTTCCTTGGATTTACTCCATTTACTTCTAACTCTTGCAATCATACCAGCACCAACTCCACCCTCTGTGCTCCAATCGTATCACCAAGGTAACAAAACTTCTGGACAACCTTAATAACCTCTTCATCCAAATATACTTTCTCCACATCTTAGTTCTCATTTGTCTCCATCATCTTACACACAATGCTATTGGTTAAAATAATACACTTTATTTTTTATTGAAGTTGTTATTTATTTATTTTTTATTATAAATATAAGAGAGGGTGATGTTTTTCCTGGATGTATTCATTAAATTTTACCATTAATATTTGATTCCTGGACCTAGAAAATATGATTGGTTTCCATATTTATTTCTTAACTTTTTTCTTGATAAACAATGAAGAATTTACATAATCAATGACGTCGAGTTTAGTCATAAAAATGCAAGTTGGCATGCTTATTTTAATGACAGAAATCCATGTCTTTTATGTTTAAATGCTGATGCATTAGCATAGTTTTTTGTTGTTGTTGATCTTTCTATTGTTTTGTCATTTTATTTAGTAATGGAGTTGCATAATCAAAAATACTTTTTTTAGGTTGGTCGATTGTAAGACTTGCTTAAAAACATTTTTAGGCACTATTTGAATCATACCAAGGAATATAATGGAGTATTGAAAATACATTCTTATAATGCTTGAAAGGTTTGCTTTCATTTACCATTCAAAAGTGATTTGTCTTTTCTCATCAATTTCATGTTTGATCAGCCATTTTAAGAAATACAAGATTTTAATAATCCTATTTCACAGTATCCTTAAAAAACGATTACTTATAATATAAAGTAAAGTCGATTTTCTTTCTCTTTCTTGGACGGAAAAAGCTTTAACAAACAGTACATACTTAAGACTGTTCAGTCAATCAGTAAATATTGGTCTGTGTTCTTAAAAACAAAAATGACATTTCCAATCGATTTCATTGAATTTCATATTTAATCTGATCAGTAGTTTTTGTTTTGATTACTAATATCATAGAGGGATTCGGAGGAGCTAACTCTTCCACAGTCCCAAGTTCTCTTCCTGCCATCAATAACACCATAAAGAAATCTGGAAGAAATCTAATTAGGTTCAATTTTCGAATTTCACCACTAATAATCTCCCTTTTCGATAAACGATTTCCCTCAATTGATCTACTTGCACAAAGTTTCCATAGCCTGCATTATAATCTGTGTATTAATAACACTGGCGTGGTAACCAAATTGATAAGACACCAGCCAGCTAAGATGCGATTCTGAGTTTGATTCCTGTCTGAGGATGCAAAATCTTTTTAACATTTATTCTATTGATTTTTAAATTGCAATCGACTTTTTACTTTAATGAAGCGAGAGGGGGAAAAATAAATGGTCAACGTGTTATTTTTTAAAGAGGTTTCAACATACTTTTTACATTTATTCATAACTCAAACAAAGTTTTTTGCAGGCAAATAAATTCTGTTTCAATCATGTAAATTATTAATGAAAGTACAAAGACTCTTGGGCAATGCCCGTAGGGACAGCTTGTATGTATACTAGAAGAATACTCATTTCAGGACTGGAATAAATTAATACCCCAAACAGAACAGTTTTGCACCACTTTTATGTTCCCTTACAAAGATTAAAATCAAGATATAATGCTACTAAACCTTATGTCTAGACTCCTTATTCCAACTTTGATCAAAATCCATTACATGATTTTGATTCTAGAAAATGTCTAAAATTTAAGGCTTTAAGGGATTTTAAGAAGAAATTGAAATTCAGAGAATCTTGCTTAATTAGTGTCTAATGACTATGGATCAAATTCAATGCAAATCTGAAATATTTCAATTTTCAAATGGTTGGTTATGTCCATATTTAAAATACTCCAAAGAAACTGAAATGTGAGGAATATTTATTAATTGATGTTTTATACCTATTAAAATTTCACTGAAATCGGAGACATCTGAATTTTCAAAAAGGCTTCCACCTCTTCTTTTTCCTTCTTTGCATGAAACTAAAATTAAATATAGCCAACATTACCCACCCTTGTGCATAACATTTGAGTTCTAAAATTTATAATGATTGGTAAATTAACTTAGGAGTGAATTCTATACATATATAATATATATATAAACATCTACACACCTAACTTTATATATATATATATATATATATATATATTCAGACAATTTTTATTAAATAATACTGTTTTTGTTTAATGAATCAAATCTAAATTACTTACAAAAAAAGAAAGAAAAATAGAACAAGAAACTCATAAAACTTATATACATCAATTTGACTGAATTATTAAAGGGACTATTTGAAAAAAGAAAAAAGGCTCATCTAACAAAAAAATTGTGATTTAATAACATCTGCCTGAATTAAAACATGCGGCCTAAATTCACACACTCACACACATAAACATCATATTTTCAGAAACCACTATCATTAGACTCTGGTTACTTCTTATCCCATTCCCTCATTTTTTAGATTGTTCTACATTTTTATTTCATGAAACGCTTTAAATTGGAACCCTATTTCTTATGTCTTTGACCTTCACTGTTGACCACGGTCAACTTTACTTCGCCTATGCTACTTCCTGGATCAAAATCGATCTGCATACTGTGTTTGGTTTAAATCCATGTAGTAGTTTCTGAGTTTAGCTGACAAAATTCAGACACTCTTCATTCTGTTTATATAGATGAATAATATTAGGAGTAGTAATTTTATTTTTATTAAACATAAAGCATTTAAAGAGTAATAATTCTATTTTTATTAAACATAAAGCATTTAAAGAGTAATAATTTTATTTTTATTAAACATAAAACATTTAAAGCGTAATAATTTTATTTTTATTAAACATAAAGCATTTAAAGCGTAATAATTTTATTTTTATTAAACATAAAACATTTAAAGCGTAATAATTTTATTTTTATTAAACATAAAACATTTAAAGCGTAATAATTCTATTTTTATTAAACATAAAGCATTTAAAGCGTAATAATTTTATTTTTATTAAACATAAAGCATTTAAAGCGTAATAATTTTATTTTTATTAAACATAAAGCATTTAAAGAGTAATAATTTTATTTTTATTAAACATAAAACATTTAAAGAGTAATAATTTTATTTTTATTAAACATAAAACATTTAAAGCGTAATAATTTTATTTTTATTAAACATAAAACATTTAAAGCGTAATAATTTTATTTTTATTAAACATAAAACATTTAAAGCGTAATAATTTTATTTTTATTAAACATAAAGCATTTAAAGCGTAATAATTTTATTTTTATTAAACATAAAACATTTAAAGCGTAATAATTTTATTTTTATTAAACATAAAACATTTAAAGCGTAATAATTCTATTTTTATTAAACATAAAGCATTTAAAGCGTAATAATTTTATTTTTATTAAACATAAAGCATTTAAAGCGTAATAATTTTATTTTTATTAAACATAAAGCATTTAAAGCGTAATAATTCTATTTTTATTAAACATAAAGCATTTAAGGAGTAATAATTTTATTTTTATTAAACATAAAGCATTTAAAGAGTAATAATTCTATTTTTATTAAACATAAAGCATTTAAAGAGTAATAATTTTATTTTTATTAAACATAAAGCATTTAAAGAGTAATAATTCTATTTTTATTAAACATAAAGCATTTAAAGAGTAATAATTTTATTTTTATTAAACATAAAGCATTTAAAGAGTAATAATTTTATTTTTATTAAACATAAAGCATTTAAAGAGTAATAATGCTTTTTTTTCATTAAAAAGTGAAAATATAATGATTAATATTAATCTGTGTTTATTAAAATGTATATGATAATTCATGATAAAATATTAATTAGAAATTCCCATTTCTTCTGTAAATTGAAAGAAGAAATTAAAAAACAAGAGGTATAAGTACATGTAAATGAAAACAAAATGTATTTTTATTTATTTTTCTTTTGTGTTTTCTTTTCTTTTGTTTTCCGTTTTTTCCTTTCTTTTCCTTTCTCTTTTTACTTTCTTTTCCTTTCTCTTTTTACTTTCTTTTCCTTTTTTCTTTTTTCTTTTTTCTTTTCCTTTTCCCTCTTTTTTTTTTCTTTTGCTAAGATGAGTGAAAATAACTATTTCATTTATCCTCTAAAAGAAAAAAAGGAAAAAAAGTGATTGCTGACTGTCCATCATATTTACTAAGTGCTTGCTAGATGGGACTTCATTAAATACATACCAGGATTTTGTAGACACATTTTATCATTAAATATTAAGCAATGCTTAAAATATGTTACCGCATTTTAGATGTGAAAAATAAAAATTGGTTTGGATATTATTTAACAAAAACGGTTCCATTTTTAAGTTCCTTCCATTAAATCTGTTTTTTTTTTTTTGTTTTTTTTGTTATTTAACGATGAAAATGCTATTTTAAATCTGGGCGTGACAGACTGACCAACTGATGGAGCCTCTTATAGTAAGGCGTGGACACCTAAAAAATATAAAATATGCAGCAAATAATAAGAAATATAAACTATAAGGTTATTTATTTTCCTATGTGTAATATATATCATTGCTTTTTTTTCGTTGTTGTTGATACTCTGTATAGGTAATACCCTTAAGAAAACGTTTAATTTAGTCCACTGGATTTGACATAAACAATGTCAATAAAAAATCAGCGAGATACATAGTATATTGTCGGAAATAAATTTTGTTTACTAATGTGTGTGTATATATAAAAAAAAAAAAATTTAATATTTACTTTAATAAATATTGCTATATATATTATTATTATTAGAGATGAACGGTTTTACCTGTATTGAACCTGTATACTAAAAATAGAACTATAGAACTAATTTTTTTTTTAAAATCCAAACAGTTTGGTGTAGTGCTATTATTACCAAACAGCCATATCCGAGGAAACAGGGCAGAAAAATTTGTTCAGATTTTAGCAAAATTAAATTTTATCAACATTTGTACCAGGTGTTTCAGTAAAATCCGACACTTGACAAAAACAAAACGAAAGAGACAATAAAAACAAACGTTGTATATGCAAAGACCTGACAGTTTATTTAGCAACAGTTAGTTACATACTACATTATTTTTCAATATAACCGCCACCGGTGGAGACGACCATCTCAAGGCAGGCGTGAAATTAGTCACACGCTTTGGTGACTATGTCCTTGTCTATAGCGGCAAACGCTTCCACAATGGCAGCTTTTAAAGAGTCGACGCGCTTGTTAGTCTTGGCTCTGATCACACCCCAAAAGAAATAGTCAAGGGGGTAGCAGTCGGGTGAGCAATATATTTTTCTTTAAATTTAAATTTTTTAAAATAAACTTTAAAATTAAAAGCAAAAAACTCAAAATTTAAAACAAAGAGTATTTTGCGCCTATTTACAATATAACTGCAAATTTCACAAACAATAATTTTCATTTTAATCATTGTTTCATTAAAAAAATAAATTTATATAAATATTTTTATCAAAAAATCTGATACCTTTTTTATGTCATTTTAAAGTAAATTGTACCATAATAATAATAATAATAATTTTTTAAAAGTCTAACACTTATTTCCCGCAAAAAAACAAGCCTATCAAAAGAGCGCATGGTTAATTTATTTGAACGCCTGAATCTCTGGCCATTATTGGCAAATTCAACATACAGGTAATGGCTGAGTATGGATCTGCTGCATATGGGATATCCTCATAAATGAAATGAATGAGCAGCTTTATCCGTTTGTTGGAATGTAATTTGAAACCCACACACTACCCTGGGAAAATTCCAGAATGATTGGTGCGGAAGTGAGCAAAGATACAATTAGTCCGA
Organism: Sepiola atlantica; assembly: GCA_963556195.1. Taxonomy (NCBI): domain Eukaryota; kingdom Metazoa; phylum Mollusca; class Cephalopoda; order Sepiida; family Sepiolidae; genus Sepiola; species Sepiola atlantica. The sequence goes on from OY744517.1 coordinate 76,891,793, forward strand.
CACAATACCATGTCAGACTGCATTCTCAGACTCCGGAAGAAAACAACAAAAAGCAACAACCCTTTTCTGAAGCCCAATTAAGTGAAGTCTGGTCTACCCTTTGCTCTCAATCATCTCAAGGAGCCGGCTTCATTATGAGACAAAATATTATAGCTTGACAAGAGCCGGATTAAGAATTTCTTGTAGCATATTTACACATTTCAAACATGTTTTTCTTCAGATTACATGCGTTATACTAAATAGATTTGAAGTCGAAATAGTTCCTCATTAAATATTATTTAAAAAAAACAACATAAAACCATTTTATCGCCGATACGTAATTTTTTTTATCGCATTATGTTATCCCCTTCAAACTCATCATTTACCCCTAAAGGATACTGGACTCCTTGTTTGTCCATGATCTGCTGTTCGATTTTCAGAGGTTGGTTTTGTTTTAATATATATATTAGATGTTTCCATTATTTTTTATCTCAAGAAATTTCAATAAAAACAATGATTATGAGAAATTTCTTTCAATAGCTAGTATATATATATATATATATATATATATATATATATATATATATATATATAATAATAATAATCCAGGCAAGATAAACATCCAAAGGATAGGAATCCAAAGAATTTCAACTGGGCTCATAAAAAGTGCTCAATATCAAATAGAGCTTATATATATAAGATTATGGTATTCCTATTATAGCCCCCCCCCCCCTCCAAATTAATGTCATAAAAGATGGTATTAAACTTTTCAATAGCATCTATTACTAATAGAGGTTTGGTATCTGTCTGTCTGAAGCCAAACTATACTATTACTTCTATTAATTGTACTATCTTTCGATGCTCGATGCAAGGGATAGTGTAGTATCCCTTCTGTGATCATGATACCATCCTCCTAGGGATTACCTTCTCCTTTTGAGGATGAGGGTAGTGTAATATCTGTTCTGTTGTCATAATGCCTGGGAGTATGGTACTACATTACCCTCCAAAGGAGGAGGTAATATCTGTTATGTTGTCATTAGACCATTCTCCCAGGCATTACCTTCTCCTTGGGGGTGGGGTAGCGAACGTCAACAAGAAATTGTCACAATCGGCTGTTCATTAGCAAACTCAACACTTACATTATATATACTAGCAAAAATATACTAAACGTTCTTGGCCTTTTGGCTTAGATCAAAGTGTGGTGTCTGTTCCGATGGATACTACACCCCATAAACTGGTATTGTCTTGGCCTTCAGGGCTTGATTTACGCCGGTCTATGGTGAGGAGTAAGTTTATTGCTTACTGCCTGAGGCGCCCCTACCGGGGAATGCCGACGGGCCGCCCAGGCAATTTTTGGACCCCACTTTCCCGACCCGACCTTGGGTCACATCTTACTTGTGGGAGTAAGATAAAAACTGGCCTTGTGCCTAACTCCTGGAGAGGAGTAAATCAATACTAGCAAAAATATACTATTTTGAATGTTGCATTGTTCAATATTCAGTTTGTCAATGGAGAAGATACAAGCACAGCTTTATAAAAATAAGTCTTTTTTCATTTGTTTTATTTGTAATCATATCTTTAAGTTGGGTGGAAAAGGACAAGGAGGAAGTTATCGTCACCAGCTGATATAGATTCGTCTGTGAATCACACTGATGCCGTTTTCTTACATCTGTCTTCTAGTATTTTCTCTTGCATTCCTTCATTCATGGACAAGTTATGTTTCCACAATGTTCTCTCCTGATGTGTTACTCATCCTAAAATCAGCTGTTTGTTCTTCAACTTACTGGGGTTAAATTTTTATTTCTGATGTTGGTACCATGGGATTCCATTTATTTTATGGAAGAATCTTGCTTTACGCTTAAGTGGAAATCGTCATTTACTACATCATAGATGAGCATTTATATATATATATATATATATATATATATATATATATATATATATATTAATATTAAACAAAAAGTTACAACAACATCCGGACCAAGGTTTCAGATCCGAGAAAATCGGACCTTCATCAGCGGAGTCGTATAGCTTAATGAGTGAGAACAACCGCCAGGAATTTCAAAATATTATCCGTTGGAAAGATGAAACACTTTCAGATTTAAAATTGTCACGTGCGTGGAAAATACGTAGTCAGTTATGGAAAGGTTTCAGATCAAAACAACAGCGACGCTGTACATAGAAAAAGCAAGAAATTAAATGGGAATAACGTTAACAGTTGGACAGATGGGAAACTAGCAGGTTTAAATTGTCACGTGCGTGGAATTACGTAGCCCGTTATGGAAAGGATTCAAATTTAACTAATAGAGACGCTATATATGTTATCGAAAGTAAATGGAGATAACGTTAAACATAAAATTAAAATTAAGTTAAAAATTATATTGAAATAATATGCTAATGTAATAATATATTACTAAAAATATTAAATAATAAATCATTAAAATTAAACTTATAATTAAATAAATTGTAATCACACCATTTATAAATTTATAAAGTCCTAAGGGTACTAATTATAAAAAATTTTAAGGTACTAATAATAAAAATGGGGGGGGGGGAGAATAAAGAAAGATGAAAAAGAAAGATGAAGAAAAATAAAGAAAAAAGAAGAAAAATAATAAAGATGAAATAAATACACTGTTAGATAAAATAAAGGATAACATAAAATTGTGTAAAAATAAAATAAAAATAAAAGATAAAAGGCAAGAGAAGGAAAAATGGGGGTATGGGGTACTCCACATTAGAAGGGATATCTCTAAAAATATTTAAAAGTCATTATATAGGGGTTGCAAAAAACTCTTTAAATGTTGGTATATTGCGGAGGAAGTAAGCGGCCGACTTATTCTTCAAAAACCTAAACTAATCATTGATAAATTATAGTAAGGTGCCGTATTAGGGGACGGAGAAACTATTAATAATAATGATAAAATAAATAAAATAAAAATAAAATTAAAAATAAAAATAAAAATAAAATGAAAATAAAAATAAAAATAAGATAAAATTAATTAAATTTTAAGAAATCTATATATAAAGAACCTGTACATAAAAAAAAAATATATATATATGAAAAAAATTTTTATAAAAAATTAATTAAAACATTTTTAAAAATTATTAAAAAATTAAAAAAAAATTATTAAAAATGTTTTTAACACATGCGCACACATATATAAACATATACATGATATGAAAGATTAAAATACACATACATATATACGCACAAATCTATATGAATATAAATACCAACATAAGCTTACATATATACACATACATATATACACACACACACACGTACACATGCACACATATACATATATACACACATATATATATATATATATATATATATATATATATATATATATATATATATATACACAGAATACACACCCGTGCATGAAAGTGCAGAATAATAGGGGTGGGGGACAAGAAGGGGGGAAATTTCACACAGGGGGAGAGATTTCTAAATTGATTGGTCAAATTAGAGTTAAAATGCATACATATACACACATATATATATATATATATTAGTCATCCACAGGCATGTGTTTCGTATTGTAAAACAGTTTACTTTATGAAAGATCTAAATACATTTTACTGACTCTCACCTATACCTCTTGATTTTGGTCAACACTGCAATATTAACAATGCAAAAACATATATTTTACTTGATAACTAGTGAACCTGAAGATTTCCTTCATGGTTAAAACTAAAAAATAATTAATCAATCTATTGTTTCTCGTCCTTTTCTTTGAGGCCAAAGCTTTCTGACTACAATTCGCTACTAAGCGATACCAGCATGCGCACATTAGCAATGCTGTCTTATCTCATAAATGTAGAATCTCGAGAGCACTTCACTCGCTTCAGCCATTGCTAAATGAAAGAATGCAATGGCTTTTTCCATCGATGCTGCATCAATTTGATGAGTCATGCTATTTCCTTGAATAAATAGAATTTCCATTGACGTGTGATAAGATGACAGGAAAATAAATAAAAAGATCTGAACTCATGATAACCAATTCCGGTGTAAAACTCCCATTTCTATAATCTGCTGATTCTTTATGGACTGAATTGAACAAAAAGGCTGATTGCTAATATTTTTATTACTTGAAATACCCATTTTACATTGGTGTGTATATATATATATATATATATATATATATATATATATGTATTGTGTGTGTGTGTGCTATTACAGAAGATTAAGACAATATCGGTATCGTTGGTTTCAAATCGAAACAAAGGGAACCTATAGTTGACCTCTTATGCCGGAAAACAGAGGCTGAAGAGAGTCCAGCATCATAGGCCGACTATAGATCCACTTTGTTTGGATTTGAAACTGACGGTACCTATGTTGTCTTAATCTTCTATAATTACATATAAATAAATATTACGCTATTATTTTTTAATTTTTCTTAATAATCGAGCACTCTGCTGGGATTCTTTCTCACTAACCTTACATAGAAAAAAAAAAAATATATATATATATATATATATATATATATATATATATATGTGTGTGTGTGTGAACGATATAATTAATCCAAAACATGTGAACAGGGGTATGGGGATGGAGCAGTTCTTTTATATGTATATAAAGGGGAAGGGGAGCCAGTCCCAATTTTGGTAGTGAGAGCAACTCCCAAATTAGTAGAGCTGGTAAAGCCCTGCATCGACTCTAAACTTGTGCAAATAAAAATACTTAACTAATAACTGGACTTGTAATAAATGCTTCAATCGTATTTTTCCGTTTGAGATTCGAACCCGCAAGCTCGAAACTAAAAGGAAAACCTAATGCATCTACTAGATTATCTCAACACAAACTTTGGAAAATATATAAATAACTCACAGGACGGGTGAAACAAATTCTCCGAACAGAACAGTTTTGCATCACTTTTATGTCCTCTTACAAAGATTAGAATCAAAATATAATGCTACTAAACCTTATGTCTAGAATCCTTATTCCAATTTGGATCAGAATCCATGACACGATTTTGATTCTAGAAAATGTCTCAAATTGAAGGCTTAAACTGAAGGGGTCTTAAGAAGAAATTGAAATTCAGGGAATCTTGCTTAAGTAGTATCTAATGACTATGGATCAAATTTAATGCAAATGTAAAAAATCTGAATTTTCAAATAGACGGTTGTGCCCATATTATGACCCCTAAAATCCCTTTAAAATACTTCAAAGAAACTGAAGTTTGGTGAATATTTATTAGTTGATGTCTAATAGTTATTGTTAAAATTTTACAAAAATCAGAGGTATCTGAATTTTCACAAAGGGCTTCCACCCTGTTTTTACCCTCTTTTGCATAAACTAAATTAACCCTAACCCGAACCCTAACCCTAACTCACATTATTACTCCTAACGCCGAGCAGCTGTGTTCCAAAATTAATAATGAACGGTGAATTAGTTTAGGAGTGAATCCTGTACCTACAAATATATAAACATATATACATATTTAATTTGTGATAAATTTTTTGAGGTGTGGACATTATTCCGAAAGGAATTATATTTTAAAGGATATTCTAAAGCATATATTCATAATGTTTTTACTACCACCATGTGAACTGATGGATGTTTTTTCTCAGTAAAAATCATATCTATTTCATCTCTATTATTAAAAGACTTCATCGGAAATGAGTGAAATATTATTCTCATGACAGACATTAAAGAAAACGAGTAGGGGGGAAAAATGGAGAAGGAGAATTTTGGTGAGAATCACATGAATGTCTGAATCCATCATTATTTCCGAATCTAAGCACACCATCAAACAGTGAATGGGTTTCTTCCACATCACATCTACTTTAGCTAAATTCATACTTCAGAAAAATAACATAAATTTAGACACTGGTTAAAAAAATTCTCTACTGATTCATCTATTTTCGAAAATCCAATCTTTTCCCTTTCATGCATCCATAATTTTCACTGTTCCTTTTCCCTAATCATTTTGCCTTCATAAGTTCAATCTACTTTGTCTCTCTTTATTCTAATGTCATTGTTTTTTTTTTGTTTTTGTTTTTTTAAAAGTTATTTTAACAAATAAATAGTACCAATTAATGTGTGTTAAGCCTTTCTAAAAGATTTTTAAAAATTTATTTTTGGACCCCTTTTTGTCCTGTTATGGTCATCTTTATTGCATAACAAGTGTCGATGAATTTGAACTTCACTAACCTTCTAGTGATTTCTGCGCTTTAATTATCTTCCAACATCAAAATAAGACCGGAGAAGCTTGTCTGTAATACTAGCAGGAAGACCCAACGTTGCCCGGGATTGAATGAGTATCCCTACTATGTACTTTTTCACTATGCTCACTGTCCTCCCTCCCTCCTTCCATTTCACCGGCCCTAATATAGCCAGAAGAAACTAAAATGTTGGAAAACTCTCTGAATTAGCGTCTTATACATATGGTTTAAATTTCATTAAAATCAAATATATGCATTTCAAGTTTTAAGAGTTCTGCTCCCATGGGTCACTTAGAGGTGAGGAGCACGTAGAGATTCGGGACATAAAAGGTAACGTAGAGATTCGGGGCCCTCTTCCATTGTCTTCCCTTAAAAATTTTTATACATATGATTTAAATTTCATAAAAATAGGATATATTTGAAGTTTAAAGGAAGTTATGCCCTCATAGGGGGGCTATTAGGGCATAACTCATTTAGAGATTCGGGAACACTTCCATTGTCTTCCTCGGTAAATTTTACATAAGAATACACTTTTAGATTTTATGTAGATTCTCTAACCTTTCTTTCTATAGAACACACATATGCACAAACATTGAGTTTTATGTATATGGAACATTTACAGAAATATATATATATATATATATATATATATATACAGACAACTGATCCTCCACTAAATTCTAAAATATATTTTTTTCTTTATAACATGCAATCGCCTAAAAAAAAAGAAGCCGAATGCCATTTTTTGGGGGAAAGGGGGTATCGGAGGGTATTAATCTGCAAATTTACTCATATTTAAATTTTTAAATCTTATACATTTTTTTTAACTATAAGTCCCTTTTTTATTTTAATTTTAAGCAATTGATTTTAGTTATTTACTTTTTCCATGAAAATTGAATAAAAAACTTTAAAATTATCTAATTAAATACCTTATTTTTATGGTATAAATAAAAATATTGAAAGTTTGGATATTATTGTAGATGAACACCCATCTCCCGATAAAATGAGATTCTACTTTTTTAGTCGATTACATGTGATTACCCTAAAAAACTGGCAGAAAGAGAAAATACAAAAAATATTTTAAAATTTAGACTGGGGGATTAGTTTTGCAAATAAATTTAACGTAAAATGATCCTCCATTTTCGAGCCATTCTAGGGTTTTATGGCAGTTAACCATTTTTTGTCGTTGGAGATGAATTCTGTACGTTATTGTTTTGGGGCGATTGCATGTGGTTTTACGACCTTGCCAGTCGAACTTGAGATAAGTGTTAAAATATATATTAGTTAAATGCCCTAATAATTTAGAATAACTATAAAAAGAAGAATCTCATTTTTGAGGAAGGTGTAATTTAGCTGAGTGTGTTAATCTACACATTACCAAAGTTTGTTGTTTAAATTTTGGAATTCTCTGAGTAATTTTTTTTTTTTTAATTAACAGCCTCCCATCCCAATTAATTGCTGGCTGGAGGGCGGGTAGGCTTTTGCTAGTATATAGATATAGATAGATAGATATAGATATAGATAGATATATAGATAGATAGATATAGATAGATATATAGAGATATATATAGAGAGAGATATATATATGTATATGTAAATAAATACAAAACATTGACTGAAGAACACGTACACTTGGTATATTTAGCCCTGCGAGTTGAGTTTCCAATGTTTCCATTAAACTGAAGGTATCGATGGACGATCAAACTAATGTGTAGTTTTCTTTGAAATGAATACATATCTGTATATTTATAAAGTGTGGTCATTTATCGCACTAACAATGAGATTAAAACTCCAAATTCATATTTCAATAGGAGACCAATAGCTTTCTAATATACTGATCATGTGTATGTGAGCGACATCTTAAGATTAACTAAGTTACATATTGCTTTGCAAAAGGACATCTTATTAATTAACTATTCGTTTGTATTGCTTTCTAATTCAATGACTGTTTTCATTTTACTATAACACATTAATTCTATTCATGCGTATTTTTTATATCATTTTTATATTTTCATATCATTAGCTTTTTGGTAAATTTGCGATTCAGTTCTAGATTTTAAATTAAAAAAAAAAAAGCATCCACCCAACACCCCCCCCCCCCCCCACACACACACACACCACAGCCAAGCAGCGAAAACAAGTCAGTGAAGATCGCCCCTTTCCCCCAAAAATATGAAATTAAATTCCACCACAATGCATTTTGGTTCATTCATAAACAAGTCAGACATTTTATTCTTTTGTTATGCAAAAAGATCTCATTAATTCACTATTCATTTTATTGTTTTCTAATTCAATGATTGTTTTTATTTTGCTATAACACATAGTTCTATTGAGTTGAGCCTTTATGGTCCTTTCCGGTCAATTTACTTCTGGGGAGTTACGATTCTTGATTTCCTCAATTTTCCTGGGAACACCAGGATACAGGTTCTGTGTGTGTGTGTGTAATCCTTCACTTCGGCATTTAGAAAAACTGATGTGATTTCCCAAATCAGTTCGATGGTGGCTTTGTTGCTGTCGGACTGATGTATGGTTCTATTCAGTCCTAGGAGGTCCACCTTCCCAGGCTTTACCTTCTCTCTGAGGAATGCCGATAGGACTGCTTGGCCATTTTTGTGTAGGCCAGAGTGCATTCGTTTCTCAAAACCACACCTGACATTGCATCTAACCTCCTGGCAAGGAGGTAAATAATATAGTGTAATGAATGAAATTTATGCTACTTACATGTATAGGTAATATATATATATATATATTATATATATATATATATATTATATATATATATATATATATGCTATCCAGAAGTTCGAGGAGCTTATATAATAAAAAGGTTTCCTCAAAAGAAATGATAGAAAGGAATATTTTTACTTGTGAAGTGATCCAATGGAATGCTCAATATGCTTGTGAGATATAGAAGATATTAAGTTGACAGATGATTCTGGTGTAATAAAATAACAATTTTCCGTAAATCCCTACCCCCCCTCTCTCTTATTGATATATATAAGACAAAAATTGTCTGTCTTCTTTTCATGGTTTCACCATCCAATGCAGACCTAATACCCAATTCCAATTATACATCACTGTACTCTGAGGATTCTTTTATAACAAAATTGTGACTAATAACATGTTCCTGGTTGCAGAATTGATCAATTTACAATCTAAACAGTGGGCCCTCTCTTTAGGATCAATCAAGATTAAGGGAGATAATTCTCATTTAAAATGATTTTTTTTTTAATTAAAATTTGTTAAATATATTTTATAGTTCAATTTGATAGTAAAAAAGAAGAAAAATAGATTACCAAATAATACAAAGCACATCTGTTGTAACTGCTGCACTGAAGTTTTCTTTAACTTGGGGATTTTTCAAAACCTGTTCCCAACGACCAGAAGACTTTTATAACCTGGCTTTAATGTTCCGGAAAGTTTGAGAAACCCGGTGTAGTAGGTACTTAAACTAGTTAACAAGACATTGTTTACAACAGGTATTTTGTTTCAGCATTAAATAACCAATGAGGTTGATATGATGTAAAAATAGATAAACCATTCATTTACCGTGTTTACTTATCTGGTAAAGTAAACTATTTTTATTTAACATTTTTTTTTTGTCCAATTGTGTCAGCAGCTAAATGAGACCAAAAAAGAATTCCTGTAGATTTTTGTCTTCCATAATTCTTAACATGCCATTGTTATGATAATTTGAAAATTCTCTAAAAGGAAAAGTGCTGATAAATAATGACATCTTTCTTTCCTTCTTTATTCTTCCTTTAATGCCAGTTGCTCTGTTTTGTTAGAGTTTCCTTTCATTGCGAAACGGAAAAACTGCATGTGAATAGATTGGATTTTCCAAATGCTAATCAACTTTTCATGATCTCTTTGCTGCATCTTAGAATCTGAATTGTTGTCTTTGTAATGTGTGTGTGTGTGTGTGTGTGTGAGCATCAACCGTTCCCAATATAGAAATTATCTCTGTTCGCATCATAGTGTATGGCTTGCCATCTTAAATCTTCCTACATTCTTCAAAGGCAGTCTTGTACTTCTGGTTCATGGTATATGTCAAATCTGGAATTGAAATTGCCATTCACTTTTACTTTCTTTCTCTTTCTACATTACAAATCTCTCTTTCACCTATGTCTCCCCCTCTCTCATCTCCCTCTTTTTCGCCTATCTCTCATCTCCCTCTCTTTCGCCTATCTCTCATCTCCCTCTCTTTCGCCTATCTCTCATCTCCCTCTCTTTCGCCTATCTCTCATCTCCCTCTCTCTCTCTTTCACCTATCTCTCTCTCTCTTTCACCTATTTCTCTCTCTCTTTCACCTATCTCTCTCTCTCTTTCACCTATCTCTCTCTCTCTTTCACCTATCTCTCTCTCTCTTTCACCTATCTCTCTCTCTCTCTTTCACCTATCTCTCTCTCTCTCTCTTTCACCTCTCTCTCTCTCTCTCTCTTTCACCTCTCTCTCTCTCTCTTTCACCTCTCTCTCTCTCTCTTTCACCTATCTCTCTCTCTCTTTCACCTATCTTTCTCTCTCTTTCACCTATCTCTCTCTCTTTCACCTATCTCTCTCTCTTTTACCTATCTCTCTCTCTCTTTCACCTATCTCTCTCTCTCTTTCACCTATCTCTCTCTCTTTCACCTATCTCTCTCTCTCTCTCTTTCACCCATCTCTCTCTTTTTCCACTCATATCTCTCTCTTTTCCCACTCGTATCTCTCTCTTTTCCCACTCGTATCTCTCTCTTTTCCCACTCGTATCTCTCTCTTTTCCCACTCGTATCTCTCTTTTTTCCCACTCGTATCTCTCTCTTTTCCCACTCGTATCTCTCTCTTTTCCCACTCATATCTCTCTCTTTTCCCACTCATATCTCTCTCTCTTTTTCCACTCATATCTCTCTCTCTTTTTCCACTCATATCTCTCTCTCTTTTTCCACTCATATCTCTCTCTCTTTTTCCACTCATATCTCTCTCTCTTTTTCCACTCATATCTCTCTCTCTCTTTTTTCACTCATATCTCTCTCTTTTTTTCACTCATATCTCTCTCTCTCTCTCACCAATCTCTCTCTCTCTTTTTCACCCATCTTTCTCTCTCTCTCTTTTTCACCCATCTTTCTCTCTCTCTCTTTTTCACCCATCTCTCTCTCTCTTTTTCACCCATCTCTCTCTCTCTTTTTCACCCATCTCTCTCTCTTTTTCACCCATCTCTCTCTCTCTCTTTTTCACCCATCTCTCTCTCTCTCTTTTTCACCCATCTCTCTCTCTCTCTTTTTCACCCATCTCTCTCTCTCTTTTTCACCCATCTCTCTCTCTCTCTTTCACCCATCTCTCTCTCTCTCTTTTTCACCCATCTCTCTCTCTCTTTTTCACCCATCTCTCTCTCTCTTTTTCACCCATCTCTCTCTCTCTCTCGTTTTCACCCATCTTTCTCTCTCTCTTTTTCACCCATCTCTCTCTCTCTCTCTCTTTTTCACCCATCTCTCTCTTTTTTTCACCCATCTCTCTCTCTCTTTTTCACCCATCTCTCTCTCTCTCTCTTTTTCACCATGTCTCACTCCCATTCACCAGATATCTCATTATCTCTCTCTCTCTCTCACTTTCTCTCACCTCCTTTACCCTTTTTCACTTTTCTTTTACTCACTCTCACTTCTCTTTATCTCTCTCTCTATTTCACCTTTCTTTCTCTCCCTGTTTCACCTTTCATACTCTCTCTCTCTCTCTCCCATGTCTTTCATTAAGTTTTCCATTTTACTGTCTCTCTCTATCTCTCTTTTTCTTTGTCTTCACAACTTTTCACTCTTTTTCTTTTTTCACACACCATCTTCTTTTGCCTTCATCCTTTTCTACCTTGTATTTTATCTCTTTTATTCCCTTTTCAACATTTTATCTCTTCTTCTCTCTCTCTCTCTCTCTCTGACCTGCTAGTTCCTGCTCCCATCATCGATCTGTCTTAGTCGACACTCTTGAAGAATTAGATTTTATTACCAGAACTCCTGTGTGGTCGATGTCAACACAGGCTCCGCTAATGGATTATTTACTTCTCGCTCTGCATTTAAAACAACCGGGGACTGTGCATGAATAAATAAGCAAACTGAACCAAAGTCCAAACATCCTCCATTTTAATATCTCAGATGAGAAACTGCCTCGGCTGAACAGATATGAGCTGAGATTTGATTATGAATCAATTGATCACAGCCTTGATGAAATAATTTCAAGAAGCTTTACTCGTATTGAAGAAATGATTAAATATATACCCTTTTTTAATACCGTCTTTATCATGGCCATTTTAACACATCACTTATTCTACCTCCTTTTCTGAAGATCTAGTTGTGTTCAGGTTAGATTCTGTTTAATTTCTCCTTTATTTATTTCTATACAGCTTTGTAATATTCTTTCATGCATTTGTCAGATTCTGAGTTAATATATGGTCTAAATTGCTTTATATCAAGTTTAATAATTGTCTGGCTGTATTATCTGTACAATGCAGATAAAAGAGGAGGGGAAAGAAGGAGAGTGAAAAAGAAGATGAGGAGATTGTAGAGTAGAAAGGGGCCGTCATCCCTACTTTTACATTTTAAATGAGTGACATCTGCTATTGGGAAAGAGGAAAGGCTGGAAATATGAGAATGATTTAGAACGATGTTTGACTGGCATGGAAGATAGTGTGAATGGTAAAATAAAAACAGTAGGAGTGGGGTTATTACGAGTTCAGCTTTCATTAAAATAATTCAATGGAAGATTAACAAAAGATAACAGGAAAAATACATTAGTTTTGATTGCTGAATATTATAAGAACAAGTGTAAACCCTCTGTCAAAAATGACAGGAAAAAAAATAATGCTTTGCCAGTGTTCGCACTAATATTCATATTCGTATAAAATAACATCTCAATCGGTGAAGTTAATAAAATGATAAATAAGAAAGAACTTCTCAAACTGGAAAGTTAAAAAAAGAAGAATAGAAAAATATCAATCAGTATAGACAAAAGAAAGGGGGGGAATCTCATTATGGGAATAGAGTGAAGGATTTCTTTTCGAATTAATTGCAGACGTCGGGGTTGTCTGACTTGCTATTTGCTTTCTCCCTAATCACTCGAAATTGTTTCATCTGACACCTTATTTATCACTAACTTTTGCGTGATGGGCTAGATATTTATATAGATACAAATACACATTGGTCTTTATTATAGAGTGGAGGATAAAAATAGTTTTACATCGTGAATTTAGTACTGTACTAGTTGAAATACCTGTCTACACTGGGTTAGAGGTTATAATTATAACCTTAAAAACTACACACATTTCTTTATACAAACATTATTGGTTACATATGTGCATACATGTTTCAGTTGTAATTCTCGTGTTGGTCTGAAGAGGTTGACTCGCTATAAAGAGTACAACTGAAACATGTATGCACATATGTTACCAATAATGTTTGTATAAATAAAAATTTATACTAAAGAACAGCTCTACTTGTTATTGAGAACTTTGTATAAAAACTGGAGTTTCAACGGATTAACATCTACTTAAACTAATATAATACATGTACTATATATATACATATATATATACAGGGTGGGCCAAAATAAGGGTCCTATCTTTAAATTTGAATAACTTGAATTTGAATAACTTCCACAAAATAAAAGTTAAACTCACCAAACTTTATGTGTGTGTAGACTGACCATTCCGAGATTTTTTGAAATAAACAAAACAAATTTTAGCCGAAAAACACTTCTTAAAACTTACAAAAACTAAAGTATTGTTTTTTACACTGTTTTGAGTTTTTTAAGCAAAAATAATGTTTTCTAAATGAGGGTACGTTCCTTAGGGCTAATACGGCTCATGCTTGCTTCGGAAGGGGTCCTTTACTTATTCTAAAAAAAAAAAAAAAAAAAAATCAATAAATAAAAAAGTTATGAATTTTTAAAAATAGAACCCTTATTTTTGCCCACCCTGTATATATATATATACATACATACTTGGCTTATTCAAGTTTTAAGTCTGCAATATGCAGATTTAGTTAGTATCCGAAGGATTGAAACCCCTTGGAGGCCGTATATTAGTGTTACTGTTAGGATAGTACTGTTGACACTAGGAATACGGAAGAGGGGAATACTTCTGTATTGTTAGCAGTAGGGGCTGTTTCTGTGGATGGTGTTTCTTTTGAATGACATATTGCTTTTATTTGGCTTGCATTATAATATTAATGTTGAATATATATATATATATATATATATATATATATGATAATTTTATTTACACAGACATGTACAAAATCTGCGACACTGGCATGTCGATGTTATCGATCAACAGTTACTATAAACTGAGATCTCATCAGGCAGAGTTAGAATCCGATCTTAACCTCAGATCATATTTGGAGAGAACCTCTCCAAATATGATCTGAGGTTAAGATCGGATTCTAACTCTGCCTGATGAGATCTCAGTTTATAGTAACTGTTGATCGATAACATCGACATGCCAGTGTCGCAGATTTTGTACATGTCTGTGTAAATAAAATTATCATACATAAAGCTCTATTTTGATATTGAGCACTTTTTATAAACCCGGTTAAAATTCTCTGGATTACCACCCTGTGGATATTTTTCACCTGGATTATTACCATTATTATATATATATATATATATATATATATATATATATATATATATATTATTTGTTTGTTTTCTCTCTCTCTCTTCATGTATAAATGACTAAAAGCTTCTTTTTTTTTTTTTTAAATATAAATGTGTATATATATATATATATATATATATATATATATATAAGAAATTTAACCGTCTGCAAAATTTATGATATTATTTGTATTCAGGCAACTAATTATTACAAACATTATACAAATACAATAATTTTTTTATTTATTTTCTTTCATTAAATGCTGAACACATTAATAGATCAATATCTTGGACATGAGAATATTTATTTCTGCCTGTCCACTTTTGTATAAAAGGAAAAATTAATTATACAAACCATTTCTGAAGTAGAACACTGGTGTTAGCATATGAAAGAGTTGCACTTTTAAGATGTCGCTTTGTAGTGACGCTACTCGTATATTTGATAACAACTGGGGCAGGGGGGGGGGGACAATGGTGTAACTTTCCGGAAAAAGAAAGAAAAGAAATGTTATCATTTCCATAAAAGCTGTAAATGCATGTGATGTATGTATTATATAATAACTAAAAGAATACCCGTCAAATTAATCCCCCCCCCGAACAGAATAGTTTTGCACCACTTTTATGTCCCCTTACGAAGATTACAATCAAGATATTATGATACTAAACCGTTATGTCTAGAATACTTATTCCAATTTTAATCAAAATCCATTATATAATTTTGATTTTAGAAAATGTCTAAAATTGAAGGATAAAATTCAAGCAAATTTTCAAATGGGAGGTTGTGTTCATATTATACCCCTTTAAAACACTCCAAAGAAACTGAAATTTTTGGGATATATTTATTAATTGATGTCTAATACGTTTTGTTAAAATTTCACAGAAATCGGAGATATCTTAATTTTCATGAAGGGCTTCCACTCTCTTTTAATCCTGTTTGCATAAAACTAAATTGAACTAAATATAGCCCGCATTACCCACCTTATGC
This sequence comes from Sepiola atlantica, assembly GCA_963556195.1. Lineage (NCBI taxonomy): Eukaryota > Metazoa > Mollusca > Cephalopoda > Sepiida > Sepiolidae > Sepiola > Sepiola atlantica. The sequence goes on from OY744517.1 coordinate 76,907,550, forward strand.
ATAGTGCTGTGTGGCAAAATTCGTTCAATTAGTTTAGGAATGAATCCTGTACATACAAATATATAAACGTACCTAACTTTATAAAGAGAGAGATAATGTGTCGACTACAATCTTTCAAAGTCTTTCTATGTTAGTACATTTTTTTCACGTAGACAAAACTTGAAATGAGCCCATTTAAAATTTAAACTGATTCGGAACATGTATCAATGAGATAATTTATTTAAAACTAGCAAGGCTACCCGGCGTTGCCTGAGGGCATAAATAACAAAATAAGAGTTAAAATTTTTTTTTTAAAAGTGTGTGTAACATTTTTCTTTCAAAACTTCTCTTTCTCTCTACTTCTTCCTTCGAAAGAAATGCATGCGGTGAAAAAAATTTTTTTTTTTTTTTATATATACTTGCTAACGTTGATATACAAAAATGTAATGAATGATTCCTGACATCATAAAAAAGTGATCCCATGCTAAATCTAGAAATTGCTGTTTATGAAACTGTTCAGAGACGTGCAACAAAACAAATACCTTCCATCAGAAAAACATACCCTCTGTACTCTGAATGCCTTGTTTTCCTGGGTTTTGATTCGTTGAAGCTCTGATGTCTAGCAACTGACTTTGTAACCATCCACAAAATTATTAACCATCCTGCCAACAGCAATCCTGTGCACTTTTTGATCCCCATGTGTCTAAACATATGTGGACATGCCTACAAAATCAGAAAACAGCACAGCGCCCATGACCTTCGGAACCATTTTTCACGCTCAGAATTGCTGAATCATGGAACAAACAACCTGCATCAGTTGTTTGCTGCCGAGACATTGCATCTTTTAAAACTCTCATGCTAACCCATTTGTCATGATGGTAAGAGTGTTTGCTAATGGGCCGGGAGACCAGGGTTCAATCTTCGCTCGAGTCATACTAAAGACTCAAAAAATGGTACTTGATGCTCCGTTGGTAAACACTCAGCAGTATAAGATCAGGATCAAGGGTAAGTGGAGTAATCTTGGGAAAGGAGTTGTTCCCTTCTCTACAACTCTGTATAGTAGCTAATGAAAAGGGAGCCTTTGGGTTGCCCTCGACTATTTTTATTTTTTATTTTTTTATTGGAGAAAGAAGGGGTTGGGGGTAATATTCTCTGAATAAATCTGGTGACCAGAACTATATTCTCGTTATTGAAATGTTTAGTAGTGTAATGGCATCCTCTCCTACACTTCGGTGATGAAAAGAGAGTCTTCGGGCTGACCTCGATTATGGTCGACTATTTTACATTACTACCCTAAAATCTGCCGAAACTACACCTGATGTTCCCTCCCTCCGTATACATGCACACATGTATATGCACTTTTGATGAGTTATAGTGCACCTGCTGACCACCGTACACAATGATTTCATCATCATCATCATCATCATTATTGTTAAGTCTTATATTGTGTCATTTTTTATCTCTTATTGTCTCTCATGATATGTTTGAATAATTTATTTTTCATGTTATTAAGACAAAAAGTAGTGCCTATTTACTTGCCTCCCCACGAGGGCAGAGTTAAACACAAGGTCGATTTTTAATGTCGGGGAAATCCAGCCTTCTGGATTGGGACAAAAATTAAAATTGCCTCAGTCTAGAATGATTTCTCCTTCACTGATCGAGGATGGAAAAGATGAAGTGTAGGATTAGAACAGATACTACACTTTGCTCCTAGCCAAAAGTCTTCAGAAGGGCCTCACTAAAAATGTCTAACAGGCCTCATATTATAGTCCAACATGGCACTTGTTTAGATCATACTTCTAGTATTTAGATTACAGAATTGAATCTTGAAACAAAAGAATTACAACATTTACAAGTTAAATATTTTTATTCGCTTGTACACATTTAAAGTATACAGATATATATATATATATATATATATATATATATATATATATTTATATATATATAGCCTTGACATCATCGCCGCTTTAAATGTGTTTAAACTACCATGGTTTATCAGCTATTCAAATATTTGCCGCGCGGTTAACGACGTTGGATTTGAGTTGAAAAATACTTGTAATCCAGGGTTTCGAATCCTGTGACCGGTAGTGAATAGTCATACTTCTATGCTGATGAGTCTTGATTGAAAAGAGACGAAACGTATACGTCCATAGATAATAAACAATAACAAATATTTTCATATATATATATATATATATATTAGTTAACATTGCAATTTATTTCCAACTGTTTATTATGTAGTACAGTGCCTATTTTTTTCTAGAGGTTTAGGTTTGGATTCTGTAGCAGTCTCATTTTTTACTTTGTGGTTTTCTTTGTTTATTTCCAGCCCCATGGACTAAACCGTTTATTTAATGGTATTATCCATGCAACTACCAGTGTCAAGAAAAAAACAATGTGACACATAACATACAGATTATATGAAAAGATTTAATCGTAGAAGAAACCCATTACGCAAAATTTTATGTAGTACTAGTATGGTTACCTGGCGTTGCCCGAGAGCATAGACAACAAAACAAGAATTAAAAAGTGTGTGTAACATCTTTCTTTTAAAACCTCTCTCTCTATATAGCTCTCTTTCTCTATCCGTCTTTTCTTTCTATCTCTCTTATCCCCCTATGTGCCTATATTTTGTTTGAGGCAATGCTGAAAAAGAATATATCAGTGTTGTGGGTGTATCTTGTGTAGTTTCTTCTCTTTCTGCTGGACACAGACAACTTTCCTTTATATAATAGAAGAATATTTGTTCACTGCACAATACAAGTATTGAGTATTTCTCATGACATAAAAAATTAATTTTAAATCTCATAATTATTATAAATATTTTTGGTTATTACAATTTTATATTAATTCTAAATATTTGGAATATTAACTAAATATATGAACAAATATTTTATTCCTATTGAAATGCATTATTCAACCCCATTACTATTCTAAAATTCTTCACAAGATGACCCATTATGCTTTTGTTAGATCTGTATTTTATGACATCTCTGATAAGCAACTTAATGTATCTAATATAAAAAATTATGTCGAATGGATTTTAAAAGTTGAACCTAAATAGCATTTCTGCTGATAAATCAAACTTTGATTCTGATTAGCCAATTTTCATTTGTTATTGTTGGACGATGTTATTAGCAATAAACTCAGGAGAGTAGAAAGTGGACCTTGGGCTTACTTTCGGCAGCCTCGTAACTCTCACTTCCCTTATTTTATCCTTTAGTTCTCACATTCCATGAGCGATGTTTATGACAAAGGGGGGAAAATTGCTATTTTACGGGTCGGAATCTATCCATCTAACACTTATCGTTAGCTAGTTTTTGAACTTGAAGTAGTATTTTTTTTTTTTTTTAGCTCCTGACATCAAGTAGCTTCATGCCTTGTCTGGAGCGATTTCCATTTAAAAAAAACGAACAAACTAATATACTTTGCTATAATTTATTTAAAAAGAAATACTTAATCTGGTTCGGTAGTTTGCTAATATGGAGACATTCTTAAGTAAATATCTATAAAGAAAAGTCAGCTAAGGGAAATAACTCTTATTGTTTTAGTAAAAGTTAGCATTGCATATTTGCTTTTTTAGTTTAGATACTAAATAAAAACGGTGTGGCTATAGAACACAGAAAAAAATGTTTTTTTTATGTAATATTTTAGTAGTATTGTTTTAACTCGGCAATATGGGTATCGAATATTGTATTATTTAAAGCTATTATCATTGGTTTTATATTTTTCTTTCCTTTTTATTGCTATATTAATACAATTATAAGACAACATCATGTATGTATGTTTTCTTTTGCAACTACATGAACTTACACGTTGAATTAATATCTATGTATTTACAAGTAATCGAATATTTATTGAAATAAAAAATGCAATAGCGTAAAATAAATGAATGTTTAAAAAATTCTATTCAAAGAAATACTTTACTTATGAAATTAAATCATTTACAATGCATTTCGGTTTCTTATGTATGTAATTCTGCTGTTTTAATCATTAATGTTTGAAAAACAAAGTATGAATTACCTTGTGCCCCATCAAAATTTGAAAGGAATTTGGAAGCATTTAAACTGTCGAATAGAAAGTCATTTCTGGCTTAAACAGTTTTTAGTAAATCCTCATGTATTGAAAGTTTTGGAAACTATTTAGCACCATTAATTGTATAAAGATTAAATCAACATTATCTTAACAAAATTAGTTATAGTTTTATAACAATTTGGTTTGATTAATAATTTAATGACCAAAAGACGCGGTAATAATTAAACTTAACTTTCAAAATCTTATTTTTAACAGATAAAAATAATAATTTGGTTAAATATTTAAAAAAATGCCATAGTTAAAATAACAGTAAACAACAAAAAGTCCAGGACTATACCAGGTAGGCACAGCTAGTTATTAAAATTAATTAATTATTTTTATTATTTATTTATTTGATTTTTTTTTGATTGCAGATATTTTGCAATATTAATATTTCAATATATCAGAAAAATATCTTTTCTATACTAACAAGATGTTAAAATTGAATATTATAATGCAATAGTAAATACTTGATGATGTATAGCATCGTGATATGTGGTTTATACAAGCAATACTCGAAAGATGTATGTATTATGCAACAGATTTTAGTCAATATTATCGATTGAGTGAGGAGGAGGGGTCTGTCATCTTGGCAGTATTATGCAATAGTTATTGTTTCATAAATTTTGTATTAGTAGTATCGATTGTGTGGGGGCCATTTTTGTTGAACTACTATGCTTACAGAAAAGGACCCCTAAGATTCTAGTAAAGAACCTATTTATGTAATATACACCTTTCAAAGGTCTTAATTTTTGTTCATGTGATGCTCTCAAATGAAGCGAAAATTTAACAAAATAAAGATACACCCCCCCCCCCTTTTTATTTTTTAGGGACATTATTTAAATACTAGCGGAACCCCGTGGAAATTCTGTAGTGCTTTCTACCTCAATCTGTATAAGCTACTGTTAATAATTATATTCCCGTTGAAATAATGTCTGTCAGGGTCAATACTATTAAGAATAATGACTTTCTTCTTCCGTAAAAATAATTGTCATTGTCAGCTAAATATTCTTTAAATAAATAAGGCGAATATTTTTCTTATTTATTTAAAATTGTAGCAATTTAAATCTTTTTGAAACAATAAATATTCTATGTTTTCTTAACGTAAAAATAGTTGTTAGCTAAATATTCTTCAAAAAAATAAAACTGTTGCATAGCCGTCCCGGAATGGGCCATGACAGTTCTCGCTTTGTATACCCGTCCCGGAATAGGGCCGTGGCAGTTCTCGCTTAAACAACTGGTCATTTTTAACACCAAAAATGTATATGTTGCATACCTTTTAATTTCTCGTACCTTCTCTCTTTCCTCGTCGCGTGGAGTGGTGTCGTCTCGATGTCGTCTAGTTTTTCATATCTTTTTTTCTTCCTCGCGTGGAGGGGTGTGTCTCGATGTCGTCTGCAGTGTCTGCAACAAAACTTTCATACCACAATTCACGAGACAAACAATCTTTTAAACTTTTGATTCTGTTTTATTCAGGTGTCAAATTTCTGTCGGCCATGGAGATGCTTCACTAACGTCGAGGGAGAGACCAAATTACTACTCTATCGTAGTTAATTCCTAGCTTAAGTCCTTAGCCATTCGAGGAGGGGGGGGGGGAAGAAGAAATCTCATGCCTGTATTCTCTTAGGGAATTTAATTCCCTTAATCATTGAAGACTACATAGAGAAATCGTCCGTTCGGCCCGCTTCCAAAACCCAGACTCACAAAACTCTCTTCTCACACAAAAGCCCGTGACGTCACAGAACCTCCATGCGCAGGTGCACCTTGACTCTTGATCTGAGGTCTCGTCAACGCTGTGGCCCTGTCAACGTCTGTGAGAACCAGTTTATTTTGCACTCAACTGTACGGGTCCACCCGCACTAAATCGCACAAGCCAAACTAAACGATCTCCCCACATACGTCCACTTAAAGATGCATTCGGCCCCACAGGGCCATTATCCAACAAAACGACTATAACTTTTTTAAATATATTTATTTTAAATTGACAACATAATTTGATTTTGGAACAATTCATTTTTAAAATGGATAAAGTCAGAATTGCTTACCTTAGCGACATCAGATTAATCACCACTCTTCATCTTTGCTGATCGGAAGATCCCATCTGTTAAAAAAGGGGGTGGAGGGTAATAACGTACGTACGAACATGACATTGTCTTAACGTATTATTATATAGTTTTATTTAAGTTTTATTTTCAGATTGTTTAAAAATTCTAATTTAATCACAAATTATTCTATTGAATAGAAATATTGCAGTTGAGTATGTGTCATCAAAAAGGATTGTAACCACTTAATTCAAATCTCAGCTTTTCCATGTGATTTGTGGGTTCATCGTATCCTAAGTATATTTGACGCAAGCTACAAGTATAAATGAACTATAACAAAAGATTTAAATAGTTTTTGAAAAAGATAAAGTGGAATATTCAACAAAGGCTAGAAATAAAAGAAAAGAATAAATGTTTTTATTCGTCCATACCAATTTTAAGTATAATGTAAATAATATATATATATATCGTAGAATTTGGTATATTCGAACTACTGTTCTCATCTTGGATGTTTTTATCACAACGTTTCGGCCGATGTAACCTCCGACCTTCTTCAAGTGTACTTTGTCGAATTCGGGAATCTTTCTGTCAAACTCGGGAATGTGGACGGAAGTTTGAACGTAACCCTTTATTAAATCCACGGGGGTAGCATGCTCTCGTCCCATCTGCCATAACTGGGAAGAAGTCTTCAGTAATTCGCAATTCTTCGTATCACCCGCAGTGAGGATTGAACCCTCAGATGACTCACTTAGAACTGAATTATACTTATTACTATATCCACTGCGCCACGGGTCCTTGCTTCCGAAGCATGCATATATATATATATATATATATATATATATATATATATATATATATATAATATATATATATATATATAATATATATAATATATATAATATATATAATATATATATAATATATATATATAATATATATAATATAATATATATATATATATATATATATAATATATATAATATATATATATATATATAATATATATAATATAATATATATATAATATAATATATATATAATATAATATATATATATATATATATATATATAATATAATATATATATATATATATAATATATATAATATATATATATATATATATATATATAATATATATATATAATATATATATATAATATATATATATATATATATATATATATAGAGAGAGAGAGAGATAAACATATATAATTAACAGTATATTATGCATAATACTGCTTTTTTTTCTGTTTTCAAGTCTCATTTTTCACTTTGTTGTTTTTTTTGTTTATTCCCAGCCCCAAAATATAAGGAAAGGATAAATATTTTGATTAAAATAATAGAAATCACACTAAATTCCAATATTTAAGTTTTGAAAAGACTTGATAAAACTACTACAAAAATGTTTAAATGTGCATCATTATTGTATGAACATTTTTTCTTATTCTACTTGATTTCTTTACATTATTAAAAACAAAATTTTTTTTTTTTTCTTGTATTTTCTTTTCTCAGATTGTTTATTCGATATATTTTTATTACATTTAACTAAACTACAATTTTGACATTAAACACACCTTTTTTTTTAAATATATTCTTTTGTTGTTTTGGGGCCCAACAAGGACTTTGGGCTTGAAAAGTTGTAACATTTTATAACAACCAGCTTGATGCGCGAAGCTGGTATATTAATTCTATAAATGTAAATTCTATATTTTTATATAAATGTTGAGTCAGAAGTAACAGAAGTCAAAACATTTTTAGTTCAAATAATAAAATTTATTGATATTTAGGTAATAAAAGTACATTTACTGCCCGGTTATTTCTGACGCACACACACACACACACACACACACACACACACACACATATCCGGTTTTGTTATTTAGGGTGCTATGAATGTCCGAAACTCTGAGGTAGGCAACACCAGGCCACATTTCACGCAAGCTCTCCATGTGGTCTGATCCAAAGGGTTGACACACATGCATATACACGATTAGTTTAAGCTTATTACCAAGTAATAACTTGGTATATATCCATTCCCAAAGTGCTCAATACTAAATTGGTTGTTAATAGAGCTAGTATATGTATATGCTTTATTCGGCTTACATCAACAAGTTATTTCTGTCAGACCGAAACTTCGACTTGCCGATGTCAGCTGAATAAACTATATATATATTTTAATTAAAGTTCACCAACCGATTGATAATGGTCGTATTTTAAACGACTGAAATATTTCGGTAGAACTATACAACATGAGTTTTTGAGTTTATTTTTGTTAGTTGTTGAATTGCTTATCCTTTATTCCATTTTTATTTTTACATATATATATATATATATATATATATAATATTTATAAACAAATATTAATTATTTATTACCTACAGACATCGATGTTTCATGCTAACGCAATCTTCAGTGCAGGAAGTTAATTCGCTACGGTCAGCGGACTCGAACTCTGATCACAAATCGCCACTGATTTGTAGTCAAGAGCGTTCCCCCGTCGGCCACAACGAATTAACTAATAATTAAAGAGGAATTTAACTTTGTAAATAGCGAGTCGGCGGCTAATTTACACGAGCAGTTAAAGTGATCAACAAGCTGTGTTTGGATATATATATATCATAAACATAGTTTTGAATGGCTACACAGATGCAGTAGTGTTTCTATCCATGACATCCTCAGCACTTAGCACTTTTTAAATAAATACCAAAAATACATATCCATATGTTTTAATATATTATGTTGAGTGCGTTCGCTATGTTTAGCCACACTAATGAGTCTGTAAATAACGGAACAGCTGTCTGTGTATGACTATAATATATATATATATATATATATATATATATAAAAATTTTACAAATCTAACTTATCTGGGATTTAATATCGAACTATGTAGAACATAGCTTAAATATCTAACCAGTGGAAAATGTTTTATAATCAATTTAATGTTCTCTTAATAAAAAAAATAACTATTTGTTAAATAATATTTTTAGAAATGCAACTACTATACAGTTCAGGTTTAATATTAACCAGCAAAAATAATTGATTGCTGACATGTAATCTGTAATTTAGGTTTGAACATTTTTAAAATTTCATATTGTTATGAAATAATTTTAATTACTTTCATTATTGACAATTATTTATATATATATATTTAAAAAAATATTTTGTTTCAATTTGATTGAAACGTTTCTTACATTTGAATTTAAAAAGAAATTCTTTTTTCATTTTTGTCTTCATTGTTTTCACATTCTATGATTATCTGAATAAATAGCTTTAAAATTATTTAAAAAATTTTTCAACTGAACCCTATTGTAGTGTTTCATTCTGTAATGTTCACATGACCAAGAAAACAACCAATCAAAAAGCGTCTTGTAATAAATCACCACCTGCCTTACAGTAGTAGATGTTTTGCAGCTCACATTTTTACTTATTGAAAGGCACATCACTCAATAATTGTAGTACTAATTGTATTAAAACGCTTAGATGTACAATGGATTACTTTAATATATTTATTAAATGAAGAGGCTTTTTATTTTTTCATTCAAGAATTTTTTTTTTTTCGAACAAAATTGTGATAACAAAGACTACCTTACTTAATACTGGTGTTGCCACTAGCCGCGAACCTACCTATGTCATGCTATAAACAGATATTAATAATAGAAAATGTGTAATCAATGTTTCAATTGTATTGCTCTTTTTTAGATTTGAACCCACAACCTAGACCCTAGAAAAAGAAGATCATGTCACCTGAGTGTTTCAGCAAAACTTTGAAAAGTGAACAAATATATAAATAACAGAATCTAAGTTGTTTGAGTCATGGGCTAAGAAGAATTATATTTAGAAGGATCATCTCTATCAGAGGTCAGCAGACGAAATTCAGCCCGAGAAATGCTTTATGTGAGTTAAAAAAAAAAATACAGAAAACAGAGCCGTTATCAGGATTATTACGAACCCTGAAAAACAGTAGATTTGTATTGCAAAAATAAAAAAAATCCTTACTATAACTGTATTTTGAATATTATCAATAAAGGATTTATGCTATTTTAAAATATTATTTGGAGAGAGAAAATCTTTTTGTAGATAATATTACAAGCACTAAAATTATTATTGCACTTTCGATCTCATTAATGAAGTTTTTGTGGATTTTTTAACTAAATATCTGAAAAACAAAATGTAATTTCATTATCAAACCAGCATTACAATTAATGTACTTCTTACATTTTGAATTTCATCAATAAAGAATCTGGAGAATTTTTAATAACTTCAATTTTGCATCTTGGCTCTCATATCTCTCATCTAATCCTTTTTTTTTTTTTTAAGTTTAGCAACCTCATAATTTATACAGTAATACAATTGTCACTATCCATATTTTTATCTATTATGATATCCATGCAATTTCAATGAAGACAGCCATATTAATGATTATAATAACAGTTAATAATCAGTTTATATAAAGTTATATAAGCAAATATATATAAGTTGTAGTTCCTGTCTGTCTGTTTGTTCACAAACTTCTTCCAGATTATTCGAGATAGATCGCCACAACCATATATATTCTGAAACTTACCCAGGGTGCAACAATATTGTGGCGTCTGCATTCACACTTGACATCCATAAAAAGGAAATGATGTTTTACTTTACTTTTTTATTTTTTATTTATAACTTGAAAATTATAGAAATATTAATAAAGGATTCGGAGTTTAGAACAGAAGTAGCCAAGCATTCTCATTGATTTTCGAGGAACCACTGAGTGTGCCAGGTGGGTGAAGGGTTAAAAACTATAAATTACCTAAATTTGAAATTTGGAAATCGAGCAAAAAACCGTTAAGCTATAGATAAGATTCAAAAAATTTTTTTCAATTTTTACTAAATTATTATTTTTGTTTTAATCGATTTATCAATAAAGTTAAAATTAATTATTACGGTATCATTTGGTTATTAAATTATTAATTGAACCAAATTGTTATAAAAATATGACTAATTTTGTTAAACTTTATAAATTGATTAAATGATATTAACTTATTTTATGTAAAAAGCTCCCAAAACTTTCAAACTTATAATGCATTAGGATTTGCTGAGAATTTTAAAGCCAGTTTAAATGACTTTCTATTTGACAGTTTAATGCTTCCAAATTCCTTTCAAATTTCGAAGGGTAACAAAATAATTCATTCTTCTTTTTTTTTTCAACTATTAACAACAGATTAAAATTGTCCTTTTGGCTAGGAGCAAATGTGTAGTATCTGTTCTGATGATGCACTTAGTCTACACCGGCTGAGTGCAAAAAAAGACTGAGACGATTTTTATTTTTGTTCCAATCCAGAGTGCCCCTTTTGGGGGAGCTGGATTTTCCTCACATTAAAAACTGACCTTGTGTCTAACTCTGCCCTCGTGGGGAGGCAAGTAAATAGAAACAACAGATTTAGATAGCTGACTTTTTTTCAAAGAAGCCGCAATGCATTGCGATGAATTTAATTTTGTAATTAAATTATTTTTTAAATAGAATTTTTAAATGGTCATTTTTGGTATTTTGCACCATTACATTTTATTTTATTTTAATAACTAATTAATCAATAGTAAATAAAAAAAAAAATGTGTAAGCCATGCATACACAGACATACAAGAAATAGTCACACAATTTTATTAGTATAGAGATTACGTTTTTTGATTGTATAATTTAATTACTTAATAAAGGTAATATCCAGGCCTAAGCACACATGTACATGATTTTAACTAATGATTCATAAATTATTTGCTTAGAATTACAATAATAATAAAGTTAGCATCATTTTGTGACGTCATCTATCACCATCTCTGTTTTTATGGATGACTTAACAAAATGATGACATCATGCAGTGTGCACAGGGACAAACAAGATAACAAGATCCACAGAGCTTTTGTAGTATATAGACATAACAAATACTGACTCAACGGGTCACAGGTGGTCTAGTAACACCAAACAACTTTTTTAAAAAGGGAGGAAAAAGTTGCTAATGAATCTGAATTTACTTTTTGGTAAAAATGTATAAACTTCAAACTATAACATGGAGTGCATGATTGGCCTGTTAAAATTCAAGTCCTATCAGATCCATTCTGGTCATTTACACATTAACACTGTTGAAAAAAGTATGGATCTGCAATTTCATCCCAGCTATGAGTAAAATAGCAACTTGTGTTCTATTAATCATATGCAATTAATTGTTTACAATAGATATTGATGCTTTGCCATTACATAACCAAAAAAGTGTGGATTTTTTCATAAAACAGACAAACCAAAGCTAAACTATAATAATAAATAAACGTTCAATGGTTAATTTTTAATATAATTTCTTTGGCTTTCAGTTCTGAATTATTTCATGAATTAAGAGACATTTTTTTCCTGAATTTTAAACACGAAATAGTCATATTTTATATATATATATATATATATAAAAGAATTTTAAAGAACAAAATAATTTGGATTTCAGACTACTATACTCATCTTGGTTGTTATTTTCACCATATTTTGGCCAGTGTAACCCCCAACCTTGTTCAGGTTTATCTTTTATAACTTGGGAATCTATACACAAATTCTTAACATCAAGATTCCCGAGTTTGAAAAGGTGCACCTGAAGGTTGGAAATTACATCGGCTGAAACGTGAAAATAACAACCGAGACGAGTCTAAATAATACAAATTATCAATCCTCATCTCAAAAAATTCCGAAATAAAAAATATATGACAATTATTAATTTACATTGTTTTTTTTTCTTCAGATTATTTTCTTTCACATGTATATTTCTACTAGTTTACAACCTCCTGCCGTCTTCAGGTATATTGTTCATTAATGGTGATGTCCAAATATAAACAATATTCATAATAACTCCTCATCCAAAATATTCAGACAAAAATTATTTTATTTTTAATAATGCTGATCATCTTTTATTATTCTTAAATTTTATTATTATTATTTTTGTATTCCCTGAAAAAAATATATTCATCAATAAATTAAACATGAAAGTTTTTTTTTTCTCTTAAGCTTTTTTTCTTCTTCTACATTTTTTTAATATGGAAAAAAGTAATTGTTCATTAAGAAATTTCAATATATTCATTAATAAATTAAACAAAATGTCTTTTATAAAGCCTTTTTTTTTTTTCATTATTTTTACTCCACATTTTTAATATGGGAAAAAAATAATTGTTCAATAAGAAATTTCAATTTCCTTTGTTTATTTTCATCTTGTTCTCTTCAATGAATTTCTCCAAATAAGATTTAACATTTTATTTTCATTTCATTTCCCCCTCTTTTCACCCTTTCCTCTCCTCAATAGAATGGTCAGTTATTCATTTTTAACTTGTCCTTTCCTTCCTTCTCTTTTCTTTAGAAAGAGCTTCATTTTATCAATACCCAGTTTGTGTGTGTGTGTGAAAGAGAGGAGTGGTAGGGAGAAGGCAGAACTCTAGCTTTGCCCAATCTGGGAGGGTTGAATACTAAGGTTTGGATTTTTATAACAATGCATGCAAACCCTTTCTTGACACATCTATTGGCGAGAGTGAAACACTTAGTAGTGGCTGCATAAAGGGAATCTGGTGAAAACTGCTACGTATCTATAATGAAAACTGGGAAGCAGAGAAGGAGGCAGCAGTTTATATTAGTAGTATGGTGGACAAAGCAATCACATCAGGGTTTTCTTTTGATTTGTAGCTGTGGATGGACAGGCTATTCACATTGAATAAGGGATCTCAGGAAGGGAATCATGTAAATGTGGGATCAGAATAGTAACCGTTGCTGTTACTTGCAGAATTATTCCTTGGCCAAAATGAGGATAGTAATACTCCTCCAATTTATAGATTTATTTCTATATTACATAGTAATTCTGAAAATACCTGAATAAAAATTTTTTTTTCAAGAAATCTGATTCTGAATTAAACAGTTTCAAATTTAACAAACATAATTATTTTAGAACAGCTACACCCAAAATATAAAAGAAAAGGAATAGGAGTGTATTAATAATTATAAAAATGCAACATCAAAAGCGAGTTCTTTTAAAATGATTACATAAAAATTTTATCTCCTGCCCCTTATATATACATTGTTATACTACTCGTAAAAATTAAATTATTTATATACTATAATTTACTTAATCTATACTTTTGTCGCTGATCATAGTATCTGTGCACTCTTCTGAAATTGATTATCTACCTATTTTCAAAATGAAATATCTGTACACTTTGACAAGTATTACATACAAAAAATATACACTCCTCCCTCTTTATTTTATATGCATGGATGATAAATTATATTATGTAACAAACATATGTTACATGAATGCAAATGGTGGTTACTTTTTCAATATTTAGATACTTATATCTTCTGTATGATATACTAACCAATACAATAACACATTGTATTATATTTTAGATATTGAATATATTAAAAGGTTGAGGGTTAATTAGAACTCTCCAGAAATAAAAGTTAGGAAAATACTACAGTTTTGATCTAAAAAGTATTGACATTTTAATGAATTTTAATTAGAATTCATGAAAACTATCTACATATGAACATTTATTTTACCTGATTTTTTTAGTAATAGGTCATTTAATAATGGAATATGTACACATGTTAAGTAAATTATCTGATATTATTGCCAGGTTTGAATAATTCATTTATTATTCGGTCAAAAACTACATAACCACTTGTTTATTGTAGTCTTAGCTGCAGTCACTGAGATTATGAATCTAAAATTGTATCTCTATCTTTTATTTTAATATCACCACCATTGAAATAGGCTGATCTATTTTTAATGACATCACTTGATAATTAGTTAACTTCTAATTTGATAAGTTGCTTCTAAAAAAATTTAAGCCTAATTATTCTTGTCTGTATTTAATAAATTTGAAAAATAATCTAGTTTTAAAATTCTTCTGAAATAGACATTAAAAAGTGTTCTATAATTTAAATTATGTTTTCTGGTTAAAAATTGTAGTCTGTAATAAATGCTTAGTAAGAAATATTCATACTGACCGTAGAGACTATTGTGTATGTGTACATATTCATTAAAGGTTGTTTGAAAATATGTTATCAGAAGAGAGTCGTATTTATTTAGAGTTGTTTTTAGTCAAGATATGAAATGAATTTTCTTTCGATTTTTTGTATTTAAAAATAAATGATTTCATAAATTTTCTGAATGTTCTGTCTATTTTTAGTTGTCCCAGTGTTGAAGTTGACAATATAAAAAAAAATGTTTATGCATTAAACATTTAATTGAACTTTTCTCAGTTTATTTAAAGATTATTTAAAAAATTTACTTGTTCACTGTGCAAATATATTTTTAAAATCTATTTATTGTTTTTAACCTTTTTATGTGTTATAAGGAAAATGAAAACTTTTTCAGGGGTAAGATCTTATTTATTTTTTTGTTATCGTTCATATTTCGCTCATTCTGAACAACCTAAGGATGAAATATATTAGTTTTTTTTTCTATTCATTGAAGATAGAGATAAAATAAAAGATAACAAGCCGCACGTGCGTGGTCCCCCTCTGTATGTGACTCGATGTGGCGAGTGTAAAATGCAATAAATTTGGGTAATTTGGGGCATTTTTGACCCCCCTTTGACCCTCTGGGTGCGCGTACTAGATTTTTTCCAAGGTCAGCAATACTTATTTTCTATTAGGAACAATTGCCTCCACATTTTGGCCAAGTTTCAGAGAAATTGAATGAATGGATGAAAAGTTATGGGGCAAAAAATGTCATTTTTTTGCCATTTCGGGGCCTTTTGACCCCCTGTGGGGCTAACCAGATTTTTTTTTCAAAAATCGGAGAATGTCACTTTCTAACCTGACCAAAGTTACAACTTCATGCAAAATTTCAGAAAAATTCAATGGATGGTTGCGGAGAAAAATCCGGATGGACGGACATGCCTCAAAACATAAGTCCCCCGATTTTATAAATCGGGGGACCAATAATAATATCCACTTTGATCTCTATATGAAGTAAACTTCCATTTTGTTATATTTAGTTATTTAAAAATTATTTACATGTTGGAATATGGCAGTTTTAGTCTGCTGATTCCCTACAGGGATGAAACGCGGAAGCCTCTGTGTAGCTTAGTTGCTATAAAATATTTTCATAACTTACTATATATATATATATATATATATATATATATATGTCTCGGAAGTTTCTCAACCATTAGAACTATAAAAAAAACAAAAACATTTTAGTCCCAAGTCGTTCGGTGGAAAATCACTTTTTTGTAAGTCAATTTACTTTTTGCAGTCACTATATTAGTTTGCTTCCAAGAATTTACGCTAGTCTTAACATTATTTAAGGGATCATCAGTTGTTAACCATGAAAAACTGTTTCAGGAATTTAAAAACAAAACAGTATTTTATTTCATGGCTTCCCAGCAGAGTTGATCAGACCCCACTTCCCTTAAAAGACAAGAACAAAAACGTTCCGTATATTAGATCTAAGTTTTGTTTCAGATAAATGTTTTGCTAACTTATTTTGTTATTAAAAAATGTCCTCCTTACCTGTGTTGTTCGTCTGTGTCTAAGAAAATGTATCTGTTATTTACAAAAATTTGCTGTATTTTAAAGTGTTAAGTTTTAGGTGATTTATAGTTTTATGTATTTTTATTTTTATGATTTTATTATAGTTTCATATTAAAAAAATATATATATATATACATGTATATTTTTCCTATAATATAATTAGTATATGTGTTATATATATGTGTTTATACATATTGTACATTATTTTTATTTAGATAGTTTTGGATTTTCTCTATCAATTTATTTTGATTAATTTGATATGACTTAAGAGCGTCAGGATGGCGAGTAATTGCCTTATTTAATTGTCTAAATATTTTATTATGATCGCCACCTTGTTTAATCATTCTTATTATTAAGGCAGAAATTGGGGGTATAAAATCTACTAATTTTAAGGTAACACGAGCAATCCTCAGAAATTCGGACATAATGCTCCCATAAAAAATATACACAGGGCAGGTACTATTTTTATGTGGTATACGCACGATACGAAAAGTATATATACTAGCTGTCCCTAATTTGTGTTACATGCAAATCTTTTAAGTTCCATTTTTTGTTCTGCTCATTAGCCCCTCTCACGCCACCTTTTTTTCTTAATTTCTTAATTAATTTCTTGTAAAAAAGTATTTACATTTTTGTAAAGATAATTCAATGAAATAATGTTATTTAAAAAATCGTTTAACAATGAGATCTATCAGACATCTTATGAAGTGTTGATATTTAAATCTTATAAATACTTTCAATTTCTTTTTAGTCTTAAATTTATAAATAACTTTAGTTTTAAAAATAATCTACATATTTAAATAAAATAAATGAATTTATTTTTAAGATAATTTACTTAGTTTACTTTAAATAGTTTTATTTGAATGAATTCGGGATTTATTTTCCAGAATGATGTGCTGATCTAATTTTGAATCCTTTAAACTGTCCATTAGAAAGTAATTTTTGATTAGAATTTTTGTAGGGAAAAATAAGAGATTCAAAAAAGTTAATTTCGAATATTAGCAATCTTTGAACTGGTTAAAATAATATAGAATTTGTAAGTAAAAATTATCACACATGTAGGAACATCTAGGATTACAAACAGTTTAATGGCTATGTGCCTAAAAATTGTGCGTGTGTCTGCAGTGAATATTTATTTCTATAAATTACATTTCCTTTTTATTGAATAGAAATTATTATATTATTTATTAAAATTAAATAAAATATGTATTATTTTTTTTTTACTATTGTAAAATACAAAATGTATTTTGATACTATTTCCATTTACTGTGCAGGTCAAATAACTTTGTATCGAAAAAATGTCTATTACTAAAAAATCTTCCAGTGGTTAATGAGTGATGGGAGAAAAACTCCTCCTACTTCCTCAGAATAGCAGTAAGAGAAATAAAATAGTGATCAGAATTGGTTAATTTTTTGATAAAATTGATTCAAAATACATGTGGAAACAGAATTAAATATTGATCTTGTATGAGAAAAGCTATTTAGTGTTTACAAAGATTGACTGTACTTTATATAATTTCAAATGAACTCTGAAACCACTGAACTCATTGTTATGAAATTTTGAACAGAGATTCTATACATAACAGTGGATGGAAAATACAAAACTTATTTCTCTCACATTTGAAATGGGATTTTTACGACGGCCTCACTATAAGAAGCTTGGATTTTAGATATTTGGATCCGGGGTTAGAATCGTTCAACCAGCAGAACAATTCCATCATTCATACTGCTGAGTGTTAATGGTAACACGCGAAACATATGTCTATAGATAATAAAAAATATTTATTTATTAAAAATGATTATTTATATATATATATATATATATATGTATGTATATATATATATATATATATATGTATAGAGAGAGAGAGAGAAAAAGAGAGAGAAATGTGATACTTAGAAGGCAATACAATGCAGAGGTGTGACGGATAGACACAAGTTGGAGCAAATAAGACATATAATGGTGGAACAAGTTAAATAGTTTCACCCTTAATACAATGTATACATACACACACACACACACACACACACACACACACACACACACACATATATATATTTATTTATTTATTTTTTCACAAACACACATATATCTGTTTATCTACACAATGTTACAATGTTATGTAATACCTATATGATATAATATTTCGGGAACTCTTCTCTTCTTCAGAACCGTACTCAACTCAAGTTCAAGCGTGCGTTCCTTCATATGCACGCTTGAACTTGAGTTGAGCACGGTTCTGAAGAAGGGAAGAGTTTCCACCAAACCATCTTGATACAGGTATTACATAACATTGTAACATTGTGTAGATAAACAGGTATATGTGTGTTTGTGAAAATAAATAAATATATATATATATATGTATACATTGTATTAAGGGTAAAACTATTTAATTTGTTCCACCATTATACGTCTTATTTGCTCCAACTTGTGTCTATCCGTCACACCTCTGTATTGTATTGCCTTCTAAGTATCACATTTCTATATACTAATAAACAATGCTTCAAGCAAACTACATAAACCTCATATATATATATGTGTGTGTAAGTAAAAGATGAGAATAAAGATTGTAAAAATACAATATCTATTAAGTCATCAGTTGCTCAAAACAAGGTGTTTCAAATGAAAGAATTTTTAAATTTTTTTATTTGAAACACCTTGTTTTGAGCAACTGATGACTTAATAGATATTGTATTTTTACAATCTTCATTCTAATCTTTTACTTGTCTACATAATTGCTCTATGTCGTATATCGAGCATTAATTCTTTCATGATAGGTTCTAATTTAAAACTATACACTATATTTTTATTTTCCTGTTATTTATATATATATTATATTTTCTTTTTTGAAAAAAACATAACAATGGTGGTGTTAAAATAAATAAAATTTATTTTAATCTTAGCTTTCGAGAATTACAATTCTCCTTGTCAAAGAGTGTTTTTCTTTTTTTCTTCTTTTTCTTCATCGTCCGATGGTAATGGACTTTTGGGTCAGAAAATCACGTTATGTCTGAAGGCGAGGTTGCGCCAATTTGAATTAGAAAGGATATTTAGACATATTTTTTAAACCATTGTTTCGTAATAGTATTATTATTATTTTTTTTAAACCATAATAATGGTGGTGTTAAAATAAATAAAATTAATCGTATAAAATATATATATAATCGTATAAAATATATTATGTATGCTTTTCGTAGAATTTGGTATATTCGGACTACTGTTCTCATTTTGGGTGTTTTTATCACAACGTTTCGGTCGATGTAACCTCCGACCTTCTTCAGGTGTACTTTGTCGAACTCGGGAATCTGCCATAACTGGGAAGAAGTCTTCAGTAATTCGCAATTCTTTGTATCGCCTGCATTGAGAATTGAACCTTCAACCTTCAGATGACTGTCACTTAGAACTGAATTACTGAAGACTTCTTCCCAGTCATGGCAGATGGAACGAGAGCATTCTACCCCTGTGGTTCCAGTAAAACAAATTCTACGAATTATCAACCCTCATCTCAAAAATTCCGGAGCATGTATGTTTTTGTTTCAGTATTTACTTCAAGTGCTCATTACATTAGTAGAGCTTAGTAGTAGTATAAAAATATACTTATAGTAAGTAAGCTACACAGAAACGTTTGTGTTTTATTTGCGAAGGAAATCATCAGGCTATAGTGGTTTTACAATCATATTGTGGGGTCAGCATTTCTACCTGGTACTGGTAGCCATAAAAATCAAGTACATTGTTTTACTGAATAAAAAGAAATAAGAATGAAAATGTTAATATGAATTCAGGGCTGGGAGCAGGAGTACACAGGTCGACATTCATTCTCGGGCCACGATGAATTGAAAAAATTAAATAAAACGATTAATAGGCAAAATTTGTCTTTCATTTAATAAAACTTGCTTGAATATATTTATGTATGTGTGAGTGTGTTTGGGAAGATAATAAAAATGTTTCTGCCTTTTTTATATTTATAAAAGAAAAAAGCAGTATATGAATTACTTATTAGGAAGATCTTTGAAATGTTTCTTGAATAATTATTTATGCGCTCTTCCCTTCATTATTCTCCTGTGAATTGAGGAAGAGTTGAAATTATTTTGATTAATCCTGAAATTCCTAACAACAGTAGAAATAAACTAAATTTCACTCACTAGTCAAACGTTGGGCTCATAGTATTTAACCTAAACATCTGTTTGAGATCAATTATTTTTGTTTAATATTTGATGCAGCGCATTTGCATATATTAATTATATAATATTGGACGATGACCTTCCGGATAAAAGCACTGCTTGAGAGCATTTTATTTTGTGATTAGGCGTTCAATCTAGCATGAGTCAGTCAATGAAACATAAATTCTACAGTCAAGTGTGAGGAAAGAAGTGCAGCATCACTTGACAAACAATTGTATCGAATGGGAACAATATATTCCAACGCATTGATTAAGGGGTTCAACAATATAATTATAACTAGTAAATTGAGGACACGGCTTTTGAGAAAATCAATATATAATAATAACAATTTCTCATCTCAGAAATTCATGCAAATGGGTTTTTGAAACTTATTCCAGCACAACTGCAGACATTATAATATATCTACGTAAGGAGATGAGATAAAGAATATGTTCTTGAGTTCTATTTAAAATGTTTAAACGTGTTTACAAGCTTGAGAAACAATGGATACCCTTTGAAAAGGGTGCCTACATGATAAGGAAATTGTAGTGAAGGAAGGACTGTATAATCACTAACCGCACTTCTACTGACCCCGGCATTGCTTTAGTTCAGTAGTAGGAACTAATTCAAGATGACCCAAAATAATACAGAGAAGGACTAGTGTTATTTCAGAGTTTTCCTTCTTCTAAGCTAGTCTCCCTACAAAGACTTAAGTCTAGTCTAGCTTACTATTTCACCCTTAGCTAGGGGTTCATACCTTTCCCAATAAGAGAAAGTGACTTTACAGCTACAAGGGAACTTGAACACTGCATGCCAAGTTCATACCACTTACACTTATTATGTTTATAATCTGGAAATAAAAATCATGAATGTAAAACAATTCGGTCGTTTATGTGTATTATGTAACTAGAAGAATACCCGTCCCAGGACAGGTAAAATTAATTCTCCGGACAGAATGGTTTTGCATCACTTATGCCCCCTTACAAAGATTAAAATCAATATTTAATGCTACTAAACCCTGTGTCTAGAGTTCCTATTCCAATTTTGATCAAAATCCATGACATGTCTAAAATGCAAGGCTTAAGCCTAAGAGGATTTAGGAAGACATTGAAATTCAGGGAATTGTGCTTAATTGGAGTCTAATGATTATGGATAAAATTTAATGCAAATCTGAAATATTTGAATTTCAAGTGGGCGTTGTGCCCATATTATGCTCTCTAAAAACCTTTTAAAATACTCCAAAGAAACTGAAATTTGGAAACTTTTTAAAAAATTTATGTCTAATACCTATTGTCAAAATTTCACAAAAAAAAAAACCGGAGGTATCTAAATTTCCATGAAGTTTTTCCACCCCCTCTTTGCCACCCTTTGCATAGACTAAATATAGTCCATATTACCCACCTAGCAGCTGTGTTCCAAAATTCATAATGATCGGTCAATAAGTTTAGGAGTGAATTCTGTACATGGAAATGTAATAGATATATACACATACCTAACTTTATTTAAATAGAGATATTTGCTCCAATCTTTGGAAGGTGGGTTGAGGAAAGAAGTCCTTTTTGTCCTTAATCTAAGAAGCAAGAGATCAATATATTGAGTTTGGTCATATGGATCCGACTAGAGATTAACAGCCGAGTGTGTTAACTTGAAAGCCCATGTTTTCAAGATTGTACACATTGTAATGCATGCAGTGTAAATAAGTGAAGAGCAAATTTCTGTTTTCAAGGTTTAACATTTTCGCTTTCGGATTGAGCAAAACTCTTCTTGGTTATAATTCTCTGCAAAATAAACATTTTCCCAATGCGGTTGAGGTTCTATGTCTTCTTTTTGTCCTTCTTTAACTATTTAGACTAATGCCATAAAATGTTAACACGATATGTTTTCATGTGCAAAAAAAGAGAGTAAATAAACTTTCAGTTTCATGTTTACATTGATTACAGTTCTTGAAATGATAAAATAGTTACTTCACACTGCTATTAACCAGAAAGAAACTTGTTTAATGAAATAATTGTGTTGAAGGCAATATTTTACCGTATTTAAGTCATGAAATAGTGGCATTAAATAGGTGACTTAAGATAATTGCCATAGAATACAGTAGTTATTTTAGTATATAATATTTTGGACCAACTTTCAAGTTACATATTCGGAATCATAAAAACTTTAACAAAATTTGTATTGAATTCTGTGACTTTATTGAGGTTTGCTTTACAAATCACGTGACTACTGAAGTTTGCGTTGCGAATAACGTGACTTTGCTGAGGTTTGCGTTGTGAATAACGTGACTTTACAAAGGTTTGCGTTGTGAATAACGTGGCTTTACAAAGGTTTGCGTTGTGAATAACGTGGCTTTACTGAGGTTTATGTTGCGAATCATGTGGTTTTAGTGAGGTTTGCATTGTGAATCACGTGGCTTTACTGAGGCTTGTGTTGCGAATCACGTGGCTTTACCGAGTCTTGCGTTGTGAATCACGTGGCTTTACTGAGACTTGCATTACAAATCACGTGACTTTACTGAGGCTTGCGTTGTGAATCACGTGGCTTTACTGAGGCTTGCGTTGCAGAATTAGGTGACTTTACTGAGGCTTGTGTTGCGAATTAAGTGACTTTACTGAGGCTAGCGTTGCGAATCACATGACTTTACTGAGGCTAGCGTTGCGAATCACGTGACTTTACTGAGGCTTGCATTACAAATCACGTGACTTTACTGAGGCTTGCATTACAAATCACGTGACTTTACTGAGGCTTGCGTTGCGAATCATGTGGCTTTACTGAGGCTTGCGTTGCGAATCATGTGGCTTTACTGAGGCTTGCGTTGCGAATTAGGTGACTTTACTGAGGCTTGTGTTGCGAATTAAGTGACTTTACTGAGGCTAGCGTTGCGAATCACATGACTTTACTGAGGCTAGCGTTGCGAATCACGTGACTTTACTGAGGCTTGCATTACAAATCACGTGACTTTACTGAGGCTTGCATTACAAATCACGTGACTTTACTGAGGCTTGCGTTGCGAATCATGTGGCTTTACTGAGGCTTGCGTTGCGAATCATGTGGCTTTACTGAGGCTTGCGTTGCGAATTAGGTGACTTTACTGAGGCTTGTGTTGCGAATTAAGTGACTTTACTGAGGCTAGCGTTGCGAATCACATGACTTTACTGAGGCTAGCGTTGCGAATCACGTGACTTTACTGAGGCTTGCATTACAAATCACGTGACTTTACTGAGGCTTGCGTTGCGAATCACGTGACTTTACTGAGATTTGTGCAGAGAACTACATAATGATCTTTGCTTCATGAAATTCACTTGGACTTTGTGACTTGACTGTGTATTAGGAATGTTTTCTCCTTACTTTATACTTTACTAGCTGGACCTGTCGCCCGGTGCTGCCCGAGAGAAAAATATAAAAGAAGGAATTAAAATTTCTCAACATCTGATAGAACGCAAATAGGTCAAATCGGACAATTTTAATGTTTAGAATAATTGTCGGTTTGGAATTGTGGAAGAGGGAAAGGAGGAAGAAAGGAATGAAAGAAAGGAAGGAAATGCGGTTGTAGGAGTCTTCCCATGGTACCTGTATTTCCCCAGAATTTTTCTTTTTGATTAAACACCCACTCTATCTATGATAATAGGCACTTTTAAAATTAAAGAGGCCTACAGAGCCCTATTAAAACCAATACTCCCTCGTTATCTTTGTATAGAAATTCCCTTTTTTTATGAGGAAAGAAAAATGAGTATGCCTCCTGAGCACTACTGAAACACACATATACGGGGAACCTATTTTTGTTGTAAATGAGTGTCTATGGTTTTATGTGTTTTAAAGAAAGCCACATAAAAAAATATTTTTTGAATAAATGAGTTGAATAGAAAATAATAAACTTATAAAAAATCTAGTCTTCAGGATTAATAAATGCATGTGCCGATTGACACCGAACTTGATGACATTTGTAACATTTCATTAAGACATTTTAATTTGTTGTTTGAAATAAAATTATTTCACCTACTATTATGGTATACAGGTAATTTTAAGAAATAAATAGTTTAATATATATTTTAAACAAATTTGAACAATTTGGATTATTTGGACTACTATTCTCATCTTGGGTATTATTCTCACAACGTTTGGGCTCATGTAACCTCTGACCTTCAAGTATATCTTGTCGAACTCGGGAATCTGCACAGAATTTTGAACGGAATCCTTTATGTAATCCACGGTGGTAGAAACAAAATAGAGCCATATAGACTCTTCTAAGCCAAAATAAGTATTTTTTGAAAGAAATTAAATCGAATTACATTTTATTGTTTTGAAGAACATGGTGTCACGATCCACAAGAAGAATGAATTATTGATTTTGTAGGACGAAATATATCAATGACAGAAGTCGACAAACTGACTTCACTTTATTATATAGAAAGAGAAGGGAAGAAATGCCAGCTTTAAGAGGAAGATCTGTTACAAACAAAAGAATTGGATTTTGTAATACTCTTCTGCTTAGCTGCAAAAATTGATCTCACATCTCGTGATCTGGTGTCTTTTGTTATGATCACTAATATATTACTTCAAAAGATTAAAAGAAATATTTGTGCTGATAATATATTAATGCAATCTCACCAACTTTCTATTATAGTTTGTCGTTTGTACCATTAACCAAAATGTAGAGGGGCATCTGTGAAGAAATGTGTTGCTTAAACTAAATGAACAATAAACTATTATGGCTCATAGTTGTTTACTTTAGAAAACAAGAACATAAGTCAGTCATGAGACTGCACTGCATGCCTCTGCCTGACAATGGACAAAAGTTTTATCTGGGTCTTACTTCTCCATATTTTATGAAGTATTTCCAAAGTTATGCTATGGAAACGATGATAACTCGAAAACTATTTATCTGATTGTGCTGAAATTTTTCACGGTGGTTACTTTTATCAAAGAGCATTAGATCCATACATCAAATTAAGGAAATCGGAAGTTGAAATTCTGCTAAAATTCCGACCATCACCGAACTGTTCAAGGTCAAATATCAAGATAATATAAGATGCAGGACTTCATTGGCTACAATGAACAGAACCGAAATTATCACCAAAAGTGTGACTTTCTCCATTTCCATAACCTTTGACTTAATTATCCCCAAATGAAATCAGTTTTAAGTTAGATGTGGAGGCTAGCCTGTACACAAACAAACAAACAAAAATAGTGAAAAATAAATTCGACTGAAAATATAACCAAAAGTGTGACTTTCACCTTTTATGTGACCTTGACCGTTGACCTAGATATCCCAAATTAAATCAGTTTTAAGTTAGACCATGGCCTATATTTTGACCAAGTTTGGTGACGATTGGTCAAGCGATGTGGACACCAGGCTGTACACAAACAAACATAGTGACAAACTAACAAACTTGACTGAAAACATAACCTCCCTTGACAGGTGCCTTTTTGTCATCGTCTGTAATTTTCTTGCAATTTTGAACTGAACCCTTCATTTAATCCAGCGATTGAGCTCATAACTTTGAGATAGAATTCACTCTGAAGTATGTATTACCTGACTCCTATATCCACTTGACCATGTGTCACCCGCTATGGAAAAAAAAGAATCTGATGGTCTCAGAATACAACAGCTGAATTGTGAAACTGGCATTAACTAAAATGAGTAAAATTGTTGAAAACATGTAAATAACCTCATCTTAAAAATATCGTCATCTTCAAAATATCGTCAAATGATAGCAGTTGAAAACTATAATCTTTTGAAGAACTATTTATCATCATCATCATCATCATCATATACCGTTAAATGTCCGTTTCACATGCTGGTATGTGTTGGATGACTTTTAGAAATTGACTTCCAGTCTATTTCTCTCTCTTTCTCTCAAGTTCACCCGTATCACCATAAAATGAGTAGTGTTGCTCAATGCCTGATCACTAACCCTATTACTTGAAGTTATATAACTATGTTCACGTTTGAAGGGGGAAAAATAAATATATTTCTAATATTTTATTTGTGTATATATATATATATATACACATATATATACACAAATAAAATATTAAAATATATTTATTTTATATATATATATATATATTATTTTATTTATATATATATATATATACACACACACACACATATGATATTAAAAATATATTTATTTTATATATATATATTATTTTATTTATATATAATATATATATATATACACACAAATAAAATATTAAAAATATATTTATTTTATATATATATATTATTTTATTTATATATAATATATATATATATATATATACACACATATATATATACACAAATAAAATATTAAAAATATATTTATTTTATATATATATTATTTTATTTATATATATATATATATATACACACGCATATATATATACACAAATAAAATATTAAAAATATATTTATTTTATATATATATATATTATTTTATTCATATATACATATATATATATACACAAATAAAATATTAAAAATATATTTATTTTATATATATATTATTTTATTTATATATAATATATTTATATATACACACACATATATATATATATATATATACACAAATAAAATATTAAAAATATATTTATTTTATATATATATATATTATTTTATATATATATAAATAAAATAATTGTAGTCTACAAATATCTTGGCAAAAAGATGCAACCATTTGATTGTATGATTAATATGGGCAAGCAATTTTCACTTTGAACAAAATTATATTTGCTCAATAAAACCTACTTTGGTGCAACTAACAGTTCTTGTAAATATTAAATGAAGAAAATAAGAAATATAAGGAAAAACTCCTGGCAAACAAACAATTTAAAGGGAAATAAATAAAACAAAAATAATGTAAGTATATATATATATATATATATATATATATATATAGGCATGAAGAATAAAATTTAAACAAATATTCTTACACGCATTCCAAAGTTAAAATTCCCTAGCTTAACTCTACGTATTTATTCTGTCTGCTTCTCCCACTCTGTCTTCCATACTTCCTACTCTCTCACTCTCTCAGAATTATTGATCTTCAGATGTCTGATTTCCCAAGAGAGCCGTATCAATCAGCCAATAACTTATTTGAATATTGATCATCTCAGCCAATTCAGGAATATGTTAACTAAAAAGTGCTTTGTTCCCCTCTTGTACAGTCAAATTGGATAATATATTTTGACCTGCATATCAAATTTCTATCGTTCAAAATTTTTTATTTTTATTTATTATTTCATGAAACTGTATAATGGTGCAGTCTTCGACAAAAATCGTGTTCTTCAAACGAGACTCAACTCTAAAAGATTAATAGTGTAAATAATTTTAAAGAGGAGGAAATAACCAATATTGATATTTTTTCTTTATTTTTTTTTCCCCGTTTATTATTTATTCATTATTATTTTTATTTGTTTTTATTAAAATATATTTTCAAGTACTAAAAGTGTCAAACACATGCAAATACGAAGCAATTGCGAAATTTATGGTTTTTAGTTTTATTATGAAAAGTAATAAAATATTTCGAAAAGCCATTCCTTTCAAAAGTTTTCAATGGTCTATGAGGAATATCTTTTAACGTGGACATTTTTATATTCCTAACCGCATAAACAATTCAGAATTTCAAAATATTCAGTGGATGCCATTGAAGTTGATATCATTAAATTTATGATTTAATTACAAAGTTTTAACATTAAACAATGTTAAAACTCTTTGAAAGCGATACAAAAATTGATATCTAGTTTTAAAAATTATTTTTTGGTGGGGACGGTTTACTGATGGGTTACCGCTTATCAAGGCTCAGGGGCCACTCAAGGATAAGGGTTAAAAGGATTGTTGGTTGGACAATGATCTCCGCCAGGAGAGGATTGGACACAGTGGGTGGAATGGGCAGAAGATTACTTAAGAGGATTTTATTTTCCTAGAGGATGCCTCAACAAGTTAGACTTGAAGATGACCATGCTGTAGTCTGTTGGAAAGCAGGCCCGTGGTATCGTGTTCAACAGATGGGATATTCTAAGAAAGAAACTCTGTTTGTTGAAGTTCTGTTTGGTTTTTGGTAAAGAGAGAGAAAGGAAAGCTCTTTGCTGTGGTTGTAGCTAAACAAGTTCTTGCTGTGAATGTTTTACAGAGTGGATCAATTATTGGAACTCAATCGAACACCTACTATGAACATAACGATACAGTAGAGAGAGGGAACTAAGTCTCTGCAGAGATTTATCTACCTCCCACAGCGGTAAGATGTGACACAAGGTCGGGAAAGTGGGATTTGAAAAGCCAGCGCCCGAGAAGTTGAACACTCTGGCCTACAAAAAATGCCTGGGCAGCCCCGTCGGCATTCCCTGGTAGGGGCGCCTCAGGCAGTAAGCAATAAACTTACTCCTCCCCAAAGAGGGGAGGCAAAGCCTGGGAGGGTGGACCTCCTAGAACTGCACAGGACAGACCCATAGACCGGCGTAAATCTATGGGGTGCAGTATCCATCGGAACAGATACTACACTTTGATCTCGGCCAAAAGGAACTAAGTCTTTGCAGTTGTTTAAGATCCTATTCAATACTACTTAATATAAGTAGAAATACACCCTGATGTCTTTTTAGACGGCTAGGCTTGGTATTGGTGAGATTACAGAGGTTTTACCTGCCATCTCAGAAGTCAGTCGATTTTTTTGAATTTTTAAATTAACTCAGAAATCAGGATTTTTTCTTTCTTTTTCCAGCCAATTCTTCATAATGATAGGGAGTCTGAGTCACGATTTTAAAAACCGATGCCGAAGTCAGGAGTCTACTGAAACTAGACAGACTTCCTACCTCTACTATCTAGAACTCCTATCCTAATGCTGTAGAAATACTCCCTTCCATTTAAATAAAACATTTGCCCTTTTTTAGTCAAAGGGAATGTTGTTTCCCTTTGGTAGCTTTTGACCTAAAGTCTAATACCTTTGACAAGGATCCCTGTCATGTTTGATAGTAAGGATGGTCATACGAATGGCAAGTAATAAATTGCAAAGGGATTACAGCTGAGAGAACCCATTTAGCAAGCAGATCACAAGGAACAGATCAAACGCAGAGTGCTGAGCTACGGCCTTTTCCCTTTAGATGTTTTAGTAAATCAAATCAATTTTCTGTATATCCAAATCTCATGCACACAGGCACATTTAATACGTCTTTATTCTTCCTTATCTATATTTAATCAAATGCTTAACATTACGGTTGATTCTCTATATAGTCGTAGTCTCTCTTTCTCTCTCCCTCTCTCTCTCTCCCCCCTCTCCCCCTCTCCCTCTCTCATACTCCACACTAATTGTATAAAGTATTTTAACCCAGATCAAAAAGATATTGTCTCCATTTCACCTGGCAGACATCATCTCTATTTACATAAAGTTAGGTATGTGTATATGTTTATATATATTTCTATGTACAGGATTCTCTCCTAAACTAATTAATTCCGTTTGATGCTAGATGCATGTTGGAAGAAAAAAATTCTTTTCAGTTGTGATAGAAAGATAAGTTCTTGCTGTGAATGTCTTACAAGGAGGAACCAGAGATTTGAGCACCTTCCATATAACGATAGAGCAAGCAACACCTCTTCTGTGAAAGGAGGGGGGGGGGGTTAGAAACTATAAGAGATTACCTCCCTCTCTCTACACAAGCGCATTTAATAACTTTATTCTTACTTATCTATACTTAATCAAATGCTCAAAAAGAATACGATTGATTCTCTATATAGTCTCTATTTTGCTCTCTCTTTTGTCTGTGTTTCACCTGACAGACATCATTTTATGTATAACTAGCAGTCCCGACCCGACGTTGCCCGGAAGTATTCATACTTTAATGTTTGTTTTGCATCAAACAACACAGGTGTACACGCTCAATCAAAAGTGAGTGGGGGTGATTATTCTTTGCCAGTGTTCGTACAAATATTCATGTAAAATAACGGTCAAATCGGTTAAGTTGAAAAAAAAAAACAAATTCAGAGAAAAAAAACTGGAAAGTAAAGAAAAAAAAAAAGAAAGAGTAAAGAAAAATGGAAAGAGATTTGCTTTTTCAATTTCCCTAAATACTTAAAAAGGGTTTAACTGCTAACTTTTGTTTGACGAGAGATATATATAGATAGATTATTATTATTTTTTATTTATTTATTTTTTTCTGATGAATTTGGACACAGGTTTTTGGGCTTTCTATCTGACGAATCACACTAATAGAAAATCCAGGATATATAACTTTCTATTATGGTTGTCTGTGTTGATGAAACTGTCCTTCAAGATCTCGTTTATTTATAAAAAGTTTGTATACAAACATTTTATAAATAAATGATATGATTAATTTACTATATTAACAGAATACACACTTTTTTAAATTAAAAAAAAAACCCCAAAACATGGTTATTGGAATATAAAATAACCCGACTTATTTATATATGCTCTATTGTTACTGGTTGACAATCATCGAGCCGAATCTTTTTGAAGAGAGTGCTAATTAAAAGGTACTGATGGTATATGCTAATACATATACTGTCATAATTCATACATATATATATATATATATATATATATATATATATATATATATATCATAGTTATTCAGAAAATATTTAATCCAAAATCACTTTATTATCAGACAATTGGTTTTGCCCATTTCGAAAATATACATTTTCATGATATATATATATATATATATATATGCACACATTGCTCTTTATTATAGAGTGGAGGATTTTAAATCTTTAGCATGTATTATGCAATATTGAAAGTTAAATGACATCATTTCCTTCAAATGTGTTTTTTTAAACTCTATAACTTTGTAATTAATTAGAGGGTAAGAATGGAATTTTCAGAGATTGTGTATTAAGGTTGACAAGGGGTCGACTATAGTTCTAATACCTGCAAACAACGTAGAATACAGACAAAAAAAACAGGATTTAGCTTCATGTTGTTGTTGTTGTTTTTCTTCTTCTTCTTCTTATTATTATTATTCTTATTATTATTAGTAGTAGTATTATTAGTATTATTAGTAGAATCCTAGGCAATACAGCTGAAGGAGACAATGACAGCATCATCAGCATAAACACAATGTCAATACGTATTAAAAAAAGAACGGAAATGTTTAAATATTGAAAAGAATAAGTGTTTTGCAAAAACGATCAAACAAATAATATTGTAATTAAGTGAATTATAAATAATATGGAAGTATGATCTAATAAAAGATTCTAAAAGAAAGATTTTATGAGACTCGCATGTTTCTCTACTATAAAGCAAAATGAAAAGTATGGGTGCTCATAAGCATAACAAAAGTGTTAACGGTTGTGTCTTATGTAGCTTGTTTTCGATGTATAAATGTAATATGTATAAAGTTAATTATGAAGAAAATTCTGACTAATTAATATTCAATGTTTGCTTTAAGTTAAAAAAAAAAAAAGCCTTGGAGTAAGAAAATGTGAATGATTATTACATATTTGAGCATCTGTAGAATGTATTGCGGTAGTGCTAAAATTTATGTAATCTACTAAATATTTCAACCAACCCAGTGAATCTGGTAGCAGTAAGAGGACTTGTAACTAAGAGAAGACTATTTCCTCCGACTGTCTATGTAAACAAAATTTGATTACTTATGTAGATGGTTTATGACAAGTATTTTTGACATCGGATTTGAAGATGGCCCTGTTGTAGTCTGCAGGGAAGTGTCCCATGGTAATGTTTTCCACAGATGAGAAGTTCTTTGAAAGAAACTCTGTTCAGGGAAATTCCGTTTGGTGTTAGGCATTATAGTTTTTTCTTTTCACTAATGCGTTACTACTTATCAAGGCCAAAAGCCATTCGAGAATAAGGGTTAATGAGATGGAATGGATTGTCAGTTGAATGGTGAAGAATATCACGAGAGGATTGAAAATGAAGAATAAACTGAACAAAATTTGATTAGTTATGAGGTTGGTTTATGTTAATGGGTTCTACAGATAAGAAGTTCTTGGCATACAGAAGAAAGGAAAGTTCTTTGCAGTTGTGATAATAAGATGAGTTGTTATGAATGTCTCACAAGGAGGAATCAGATTTGTGCTGAGTCGAGTGATTTCCATAGAAATAATGCTAGAGAAAGACTAGCAACGATCTTCATCTGTCCCCCCTTTCCTCTGGTACATAATATTTGATCCCCACTCCCTTCTCCTCTGGGCCATACTATCTCGGACAAAGTGTGATTAATAAAGGTAACCTACTTTCAGTGCCAAGAAACATAAGCCTATAAATTAAACCTATGGTCAAAATATTTGCTTTCTCCTTTATCGCACGTTTATTGTATAACTTTATCTTTTAAAAACGAGTGTACACCCTCTGTCAAAAATGACGGAGTGTACACCCTCTGTCAAAAATGACGGTAAAAGAAAATTATCCTTTGCTAGTGTTTTCACTAATATACATATAAAACAATGAAGTTAAACTAAAAGAAATGAGAAGGAAAGAAAATGTCTCAAATTAGAAAGTTAAAAGGAAAAAACGTATCAATCGGAAAAAAAGAATAAAAACGTCTCATTATGGAAATAGAGTAAAGGCGGAGGAGATTGTCTGACTTGCGGTTTGCTTTCTTTCAAATGCTTTCGTCCTGCACATTTTTGCAAAATGAAAATAAAAATTTAAAATGAAAGATTCATTATTTTCGCTATTGTTCCATTTCGAGGACTCAAACCAGCCTCTTCAATAAACTAGAATAAAATCAAATTTATTTTCTCGGAGCAAAACGACATTTATTGACACTTGACATGTATTTTATTGAGGACCTCTTGCAGTTTATTATATAATGCTGATAGCTTCTGTCAAATCAAAGTCGTTTCCTTTAATTACTTTTTGAATTTATTTAATACTAAAATGAAATTTCTTTTTTTTCATAAGATGAGTCATCAGTTTACACAAATGATTTTTAGGGCCACATCATAAAAAAAACAACAAAAAAAACAAAGCAAAACAAAAACATTTCCTTTTTTCTTTTTATTTTATTGTAATTTTTACTTCTGTTGTTTTCAATTGGAAACCAAGTTTGTCTGACGTTTTATTCTTTTCTATTTTGCTACTTATTTTAGAGGATCCATTTCCTTTTCACTATTAAATACATGTGTATGTTATTTATGCATAGTATTGAAGTTAAACTTTCAATACAGCCTGGCCTTCAGGATTAATTTGTTCTGGTCGGTCTTAGGAGGCCATCTTCCCAGGCATTACCCCTACCGCACAGAGTATTCTTTCTTAACAAAGTACTCAATCAACTTACAAATCTAGTGATGGGGGGGGGGGGGGTGATCTCGTTCTCCTTCCTAAAACCCCTTTCTCACAGAAGAAACGTTTCTCGTCTCTCTCTACTCTATCATTATTTTCATGGAAGATGCTCTACTGAGCTCCACTCTCTGGTTCCTCCTTGTAAGACATTTTTATAACCTCGTAATTTAGATTAATTATAAATAATAACTTGTAAATAAATGGATGAACTATCAAGAGAAACGTTTAACAGATTTATTAAAACTGAACACAGAATGAATTAATGAGTTAATTGGCCGCTGGACGCGATTGATATATTCAGTCTGACGCAGTGGCCGTTGTTTTCTTTCTCTCCGGGCAGACGACCTTTTTCAAGGGCGATAACTCTTAACTTCCGAAATGGTTCAAGGGAGGTAATTCCGTTTTCGTTAGGTGTCCTAACAGACATTCACAGCAAGAACTTTCTATCACAATGGAAATTACATTTCTTTCTCTCATCATGTGCCTAGCATCAGGTTGAATTTCCGTCGACAAAGCTTCTTTGCAAGGGCTTCTCGCCTGTGGAACACATTACCACGGAACTGCTTCTCTCCTTATTACAACTTGGTCGTCTTCAAATCCAATATCAACAAATTCTTGTCATAAACCGTCCCGTACGTAATCAAACGCAGTTCATACAACTGATCAATTTTAGTACTCTCATAGTGTTCCTCATCTCTCGGCTGATAATCATTTTTAATCTCATTAACCTTTATCCTCGACTAGCTCTTGGCCTTGATTAGTGGTGACAAAAAAAAAGTAACTTTATTTTATGATAATGGATTCAACTGATGAGAAATGTTCTCGTGTCTAGAATATAAAAACTATATTTGTGGTGTCTCTGTCTGTCTCACTGTCAGGGGTGCAATTGAAGACAAAACCCTATATTAAGATCAAACAACTTTTCTTGAGTAAAATTCTTTTCCAAGGAATCCCATGATGGTATAAATTTTTTATTTCACCATAATAAAGCTATTATGTGCTGGATATTCATAAACAGCAAAAATTACATTTTTATTTTATTTTATTTTTATAATTTGAACATTGGAAATTAATAATAATAAAAAAAATGATATGTGGTTCAGAGCTGGGAGCATGATTATACAGGGGTCCTCATTCATTCCCAGGCAACGCCAGGCATGGCTGTTAGTTGCTCGTATAAGTAAAATACAGTATATGAGTCTTGATGGGAAACTCCGAAATTACACTTATCCCACTTAGTCATTTAGTTTTCTTCTTACCTCTGGATTTTAGCAATGCCGAATAAGGAAAAGTGTCATCTTTGCTAGGCTATAAGCTCCTCACCGCACAGACTTTCAGGGAGTATCCATTGTATTTCAGGAAGGAGGCCAACATGGCCATCTTCAAATCCAATGTCAAAAAAGACATGTCATAAAACGTCCCAACAAATAATCAAAATTTGTTCATTCTGTTAATCATTTTCAATATTCTCATAATCATAATGTTCTTCGTCATAATACTGACAATCCATCAATATTCTTGGCCTTTGGGCTAGGAGCAAAATGCAATATCTGTTCTGATACCACACTTCATCTATTCTTTCATCAATTAGTCAAGGAGAAATCCTTCGATACTGAGGCAATTTTAATTTTTGTCTCAATCCAGAGTGCCACTGTTTTGGAAAGCTGAATTTTCCCCCACAATAAAAACCTATCTTGTGTCTAACTCTGCTCTCCTGGGAGGCAAGTAAATATGGAAAATTCATTCATCTTGTTAACCCTTGTACTCGAGTGTTTCTTGGCCTTGATAAGTGGTGAAAAAAATCTGAATATTATTACAGTTTTAATAATTTGTGTTCATTATGAAAGGGAACAACATTCTTCTAAAACATTTGCTGGGTTCACTGTCTTACTATAAAATGAAAGTTTTTATGGTTTGTTTCTCAACATCAATTCTACACTGTCTGTTTTATGTTGCTTGATAACTGTTCAGTTATACAGACGAGAGCATTTTAGATGACAAGCATCTGAAAATGCCTCCATTATACATGTTTTAAAATGTATCTGTTATCATGCCAAAAACAGAAGTAAATTTTTGTGTTGTTTTTTTTGTTTTTTTTCTTTCAATTCTCTTTTAAGATATTTTAAATGTAGCTGCATTGTCTAAATCAGATAGGACATTCTTCCAATCTTAACATGGAATCAACGTTTAAGAAACTATAGATGGTTGAACTTTAATTGCTGATCAATAAAAATTTCACTTTGATCCCCTTTTCTTAAAAATAAATAAGTATGCATTTTATTGATTACTAGCTGTACAGACCCGGCGTTTCCAAGGATGCATTACATTCAAATTTGTTTTGTAAATATTTCTATATTCTTTAAACATGCCTAATCTAGCAGTGTTTAAATTACAAATGAACCCTTGCTTACCAAACTGCCAGACTGGATTAAGTATTTTTTTTTTTAATGAATTGTTGCGAAGTACGTTAGTCTATTGCCAATAACATAGTACAACAATAACAAATGAAAATTGGCTAGTCAGAATCAAAGTTTGATTTGTTAGCTTAAATGCTATTTAGATCCAACTTTTAAAATTCGGCCAACATAATTTCATAAGTTAGACTATGATACGGCTATGATCACGTTGTCACTCCAGTTCCCGTAAGATCACTTCAGTTTTGGAATCTTGGGTGCTGTGTGTAAAACTTGGTTCTAGAGGCCTTGCAAGCCACAACTATCTGCAGCTACAACAAACAGTCCTTGGCCATTAATTGTGATCTGTGCCAACCAGACACTGGCTGATGATTTCAGATAGACAATAATAAAATATTTGATCCAAGATTAGGACATTAATTGCTCCCCCGATTTATAAAATCGGGGGACTTATGTTTTGAGGCATGTCCGTCCGTCCGGATTTTTCTCCGCAACCATCCATTGAATTTCTCTGAAATTTTGCATGAAGTTGTAACTTTGGTCAGGTTAGAAAGTGACATTCTCCGATTTTTGAAAAAAAATCTGGTTAGCCCCGAAATCGCAAAAAATGACATTTTTGGCCTCATAACTTTTCATCCATCCATTCAATTTCTCTGAAACGTGGCCAAAATGTGGAGGCAATTGTTCCTAATAGAAAATAAGTATCGCTGACCTTGGAAAAAATCTG
The DNA here is from genome assembly GCA_963556195.1 of Sepiola atlantica. Taxonomy (NCBI): domain Eukaryota; kingdom Metazoa; phylum Mollusca; class Cephalopoda; order Sepiida; family Sepiolidae; genus Sepiola; species Sepiola atlantica. Next base: position 76,944,725 of record OY744517.1, read on the forward strand.
GTTTGCGCCCCCAGGGGGTCAAAAGCCCCAAAAATGGCAAAAAATGACCCTTTTCTCCCATAACGTTTGATCCATCTATTCAATTTTTCTAAAACTTGGCCAAAATGTAGAGGCAATTGTTCTGAATATAAAATGAGCATCCTTGACCTCAGAAAAATTCTGGTTCGCACCCTCAGGGGGTCAAGGGGGGGGGTCAAAAATGCCCCAAATTGCCCAAATTTATTGCATTTTACACTCGCCACATCGAGTCACATACAGAGGAGGACTACGCATGCGCGGCTTGTTTTTAATTATTTTTTTGGCACAGACATGAATACAATATTAATATGCAGATCAATAGTTAAATATTCCATCTGATAGTTCCCAAAAATGTTCTGTTAATTCCTTCTTTTTTTTCAATCGTATTTGAATTCATCTAATTCTATTTTTGAATGTTCTACGCTATTGGTGTTCTTAATCTGATCTGCCAATTTGTCCCCTAAAATTTATTTCTCTATTAGCCAAAAAATAAATTGTTTAATAGATCTAGAGTTTATTTTCATTTTTTAAGGTGTACGTTCAATTTGTGTAACAGTTCCAGTTTCTTGATTGCTATTTTGTTTTGTCTCCACGTGTCAGCATGATTTCATTTGTTTTTAACAGATGTTGCTGTTTATTAAGAATGAGTTCTTAATAGGTAAATAACGTTCTTCTCTAAAGATCTGTCCGATTTAATTTAAGTTATTAGAACAGAAAAAAATTGATGTAGCGGTCATAAACATAGACCTATTTTCTCCCTCCGAAAAATGTCCCCATTAAGTGAGCTGGTCACACGTACCAATCAGCCTCCTGGGCGAATGGATTCCTTCTGTCGGCTGAAGAACTACTTCAGCCTCCTTTGGTCAGCAGAGAGACTCCTGCAAGCAACGAGGAAACACTTCTTCTCTCTCCTGCCCCTGTCCACTGGACGTTCTAGCAACTACTATCTTCGCCTGGAGATAACTGCTCAGACTTTCGGCAGCCCTAAGAACTCCTTATTTTTCCTCTTCGTCACTCGGACACTGTCCAACTTTCTTCTACCTATACCAAACGCTATAGGTAACTTTAAAGAATAAACCCTTTTCGTTGTTGTTATAGAAAGGTTTTGTTATTTCCTTTTGTGTCTTAAACATATGATAGGGACAAGGTTCCCTTCTTTACAACGGCTTGCCTTGAACATATAATGACCTAACACATTATTTGAATCCCTAATTCAGGTAAATGTTGAAGTTGTATATAGGATGAGCCCCCATCTATATCTATTTATATAAAGTTAGGTATGTGTATATGTTTATATATTTATATGCACAGGATTCATTCCTAAACAAATTAACTAATCATTATGAATTTTGGAACAGAGCTGCTCAGCGTATGGGGTCATAATGTAGGCTAATTTAGTTTTATGCAAAGGGGGTAAAAAGGAAGTGGGAGGCCTTTGTGAAAATTCAGAACCTCTGATTTCTGTGAAATTTTAACAATAGATATTATAGACATCAATTAATAAATATTCCTCAAATTTCAGTTACTTTAGAGTATTTTAAAGGGGTTTTAGGGGGCGTGATATGGACACAACCTTCCATTTGAAAAGTCAAACATTTTAGATTTGCATTAAATTTTGTCCATAATCATAAGACAGATATAGAAAGATGGACAAATATACCACAAATCTCTGTATTAATAAAATTGTATGACCACTCATCATAACTTTGATAATTACGTGTTAAGTCATTTACTATTAATGAAATATTTATTGATATACAAAATACAATAGTGTAAAATAAAACATTTTTTTAAATCCTATTAAAATAAATTTAAAAAAATTACGAAATTAAATCTACTAGAATGCATTTCGTTTCTTTGTAAACAAGTCAGCCATTTTAATCTTTTGTTAATAGTTGAAAAAGAAAGCATGAATTACTCTGTGACCTTTTAGAAATTGGAAGCATTTAAACTGTTGAATAGAAAGTTATTTCTGGTTTTTAAATTCTAAGCATGTATTTCAAGAGTGAAAGTTTTGGAAGCTATTTACATCCAATAATTTTATAAGTAAAGATTAAAACAACATTACCGTAACAAAATTAGTTATATAACAATTGTATTCAATTAATAATTTAATGACTAAACTATATTGTAATAATTAAATTTAACTTTCAAAATCCTATTTTAAAATAATGCTTAAAATAACTGCATAGTTAGAATTTAAAAAAAAAAAAAAAAAACGAATCTGAAAGTAAAGTAATAAATAAATAAATTAAAAACAAAACTCCTGGACAACACCCGATAGGTAGAGCTAGTATGTATAGTATCATATTAATTATGTGTAGTATATAGTTATTTGCTATGATGAGGAAGAGTTATCCCCCTTTGCTAATTTTATTTTATTTCCAAATCGGACTGTGACATTACAAACAAATATAAACTGTTGGATTTTCTTAACATCCTATGAGAGTACTATTTTGTCACTTTACAAATGAGAATAAGTTTGCTATCTTATCTACATCAACATCTACAAAAATATATTAAAAAAAAAAAATTCACATTTAATAAATTTAGCTTATTATCATGGAAGAGATTAATATACATTTTTATATTGTAAATAGTTAAGATCAAATAATTGTCATGGATAAAGTTGACTTTTGATTTATAAAAGAAATAGGATTTTTAAAAATATTATTTAAAAACATGTATAAAAAAACTAAAAAATAAATTGACGCATTAAAATATTGAGATCCTTTAACGGTCAAGAACCATTTAGAAGAAATGTTAATTCAAAATCGATTATACTAAAAACTAATGATTGGGAAGAGGATTGAGGGTCTATAGAAATGTCTAAGAAACGCCTAACCTGGTATAAAATGATCGACAAATGTAAAACAAATTTTCACTTTCCTCCTTTTTCTTTCTTTTTTCTTTCTTTTCATTTTTTTCTTTTTCTTTTTTCTTTCTTTTCATTCTTTTTCTTTTCTTTATTTTTCATTTTCCTTTCTTTTTTCGTTGTTTTTTTTTTAAAACATTCATTATAAAACATAAGAAACAGTAAATATAAAATAGATAATTAAAAAAGATGGCAAAAATCTAAAAAAAACTAAAACTAAATTAACGCATTAAAATATTGTATATAACTAAAATATGAATTGACAAAAATAGCTACATCTTGATAAAAGTGTTTTAATTTATTTTTGATAAAGTTGAAAAATCAAAAAAAAACAAACGATCATTTGTAATATTAATAGTCACTAGACTACCCATGGTTAATATTTGTTGTTATATATATTATTAAATATATAATTTCCTAACTTTAGCATTGGCGTATAATCATGATTACACAGTCAAAGGATTTTATTCTCATTGATAACAACCATTAATTTTCTCTAGAATTTAAGTGGCAATAAGCTTTCTCAAGATTTCAGTGCTCTACATACTCTATTTTGTGTGATACCAACTGAGACTCGTGCTGCCACCATATGTGTACGTGTTAGGAGGGAGGGTCAGATTGAGATTTCTGGCAGTTTCAGACCCCTTGGATTCGTGTGGTGTTCTTTCTATATCTTTTGTTCCATTTCTATTTTAACTTGTGGATTGGTTTCTGCACTCAAGGATTTTCCTCAATATTTCCGCTGCTTTCATCAGTGCCATGTGTTGTATGGTGTCAATCTTCCTTTTGATTCCAAGTTTTTCAGAACTTCCCCGTGCTTCTACAATTATTGTATTACATTATTATTATTATCTTTATTATTATTATTATTATTATTATTATTATTATTATTATTATTATATTTGTTTATTATCCTTCTAATTTTATTTTTATTTTTACTACTTTCATCTAATATTTTATTATTTTGAGCTTTAATAATCATTTCTAGGTTCTCACAACTGTAACTCAATTTCAATTTATTTCTTATTAAATACGAGCTTTCACCCCGGCGTTGCCCGGGAAGTAATTAATGAGAATCCTGTATGTTTCTGCTTTCAACCTTGAACAACATATCATTTTTATTTTTTATTTTTTAATTTCTAAAATAAGGTAAGCTGTCATCTTTACTGTTTATAGATATCCAGCATGAATGCTAACCCCACAATATTCTAAAAAAAAAAACCCTAATACAACATTATTACCATCATTGTATTCTTTGTAAAATTTTACTTGAGAAAAATTGTGTTTGATCTTGGTGTAAGTCTTCGTTTTCAATTGCATCCCTGGTAAGCGATAATAGGATAATTGAACACTGGTAACCCCAGATGGAATCTGAGGGAAATTTCATGGTGTCATGAGATTCCTTGGAAAATTTAATCCGTATTAAAACTAATTTGAATTTCTGAACAGTTAACATATTGATTTCTATAACAAACAAACAAACCTTCTCTTATATATGTGTGTAGATTTCTAGTTACAGGAAAATGTTTATTAATAAGATTTAAAAATTTCTTAACAATATTTTAATTAGATCTATAACTCCCTTTATGGCTGTGTTATATTAAAACATTAGTTCTGATTGGATCACTGAAGTTAAGCAGTCTTGAACCTGGTCAGTATTTATATGGGTAACCATTTGTGAATATGAGGTGATCTGACTGGTTGTAATGTCATTTTCTCTAATACTTTAGGTAAGGTAGACTAGACTAAACCTTGATAGGACAAATAGTCTTGGAGAAAAAACAGTCCAAAATAACTTCAGTCCGTTCTCCACTTATTCCAGCATTGTTTCTGGTCATCTTGGATTGCTCCTTGCCACTGGACTTAAGTGATACCAATTGAGGAAGTAAGGTTTGGAGATTATACATATCTTACTTCACTATAAACTCCTTATCATGTAGGCACCCTTTCAAAAGGTATCCATTGTCTCTTGAGACAGAAGATCACTAAGTCATAACTCTCTTCATTTTTTTCTGTATACATTGTATATTTTTTCAATAATCTCATATATAAAATAAAGTCAGTCTATATATAGTTTCTTTGTCATCAATAGCTTTCTTCCTACAAAATCAATATTTGATTCTGGTTCGTCAGTTTTTCTTGTAATCTATTGCAGCAATGTTGTTAAGAAGAATAACATGTAATTCGATTTAATTCCTTTAAAAAAATACTTTGTCTGGGTCGGAATTATTTTCAAATGACCGGAGAGGGGGGCATAACTCTGTATTTGTCCATACAGAGTTACTTCTCTTTGATGTGAATAAAAAATTTATAATTTGGAAAGAAAAAAAAGAAAACGGCATATTTTAAACAAAGAAAAGTAAGACAATTTGTAAGTAAATGCACCACCGGGCAACACCGGGTTGGGACAGCTACTGTTAAATAATGGACATCTTTATCAAATAATCCATGACACTTTCCTACTTCCAATCTCGACTGGCAGATAGCCTCCATTGAACTACTGGTGGCTATCTCTCATCTCCAGATATGACTGGAAGCAGACACACTTAAACGCCACCATTATTATTATTTTAGTATTAGTATTATCTGGAAAGCTTTGATACTTGTAATGTTAATTATGCATTTCTCTAGTCATTATTAAGCAGACTTTATTCTGAGTTATGGTCACTTTGTGAACATAAGAACAAGTAAACTGGCAAAGAGAAACGAGTTCGCTTTTTCTTTTTCTTCTACTTTTTTTCTTCTACTTCTTCCAATTTTCTTCTCCCTTTTCTTTTTCTTCTTTTTCTTATTCTTCTCATTACAAGTTGTCTGTAATAGATTGTAATGTAGATGTCATTGCTAAGCCAGTAAAAGGTTTCGGTGGCAGGTTGCAGCAATGTACTTGAATATATAAACATACCCTTTTAACCTACACTCGCCTGTTATCTGCCTGAATGCTAGGTAAACACGGGCCAAAGATATTTGCAGTCTTTACCATTCAGATTTTATGCTGTAAATATATAAATAACAATCTTACATAATTTTCTGCACTAAATATAAAAAAAGTGGTTTATTATTATTTTTTGTTAATATTTTCTTGTTTTATATGTTATTAGCTTTTACTAACCAAGGTATCAGGTTTAAGAAGAGATGGAGAAAAACCGTCAATTCAACTATGCATCAACCAAACCATCTCTACATCCATATCTGTCTTTGTGTTTGATTTTTTTTTTAACAAAGAACTTCTTAGTGATACCTACTGTTATTTATCTATAAAAACAATCTAAACTAATGTCAACAATGATCTCGGAATATGACTTGAAAGATCTTCAAGGGGCATCTCAAATGAAGACCCTGTGTTACTCTTTGTGTTGCTTTTGTTCACAGCACCGCTTTAATCTTCGATGGGGCTATTATATTGAGCAAATACCTGGAAAAAAAAATGGACAAAATCTTGTCTGTTTATCCTTCTGCCAACATTCATATCTGTGGTGACTTAAACTTATAATTTTGATTAAATTTGTTTAGTTTTTTTTTTTTAAATGTCAAATTCTTATTTTGCAATAATTATTACACAAAATCCACTTTAGTATCTTATCTATATACTATTTAAAAAGATTACTGTCTTTTTTTTGCTTTGTCTGTGTATACAAACCGTAAGGTTTGATTAGTTGACAGAAACAATACTAACTAATGTTCGGCATTTCATTGAATCGACTTATTTGTAGTAATTAACGTTTTTGTTGACAACTGCAATGTTTTGAGTTTGAATGGCACAATATCAAATAATGGTTTAACATTTCTGAAAATCACATGAAAGCAATGCTGGGTGAAGCGGTTTTATACACACAAACGTGTGTGCGTGCGATAATATAAAAACAATTCTTTTATATAGTTAAGATTTATATTTATTATTATATATATATATATATATATATATATATATACACACACATATATATATATATATATGATTATTTAAATTCCAATGATCAAAATTCAGTCTTTTCTCATATCATTTATTTTTTGCAATGACAGAATTGACGATGGTCTTAAAATTGTTTCGCAACGTGCAATATGCTACAATTAAACACAATTACACGCTGCTCTTCAGAAACCACAGTGAAAGGCATTTATAAAGATAACATCGTGCATAAAGGTCAATTAAATTGTGTGTGTGTATATATATATATATATATATATATATACACAGACTTTAATTTATATTCAACATATTTGACACCCAGACAGCACCAGGTAAGTCAGCTAGTTAGGTTTTAAAAAAAGACTAGTTTGATGGTAATATGCACTTTAATTATGACTTTGTGGAGTAAAAGCTACAAAATATAAATCGGTCTAAGTATTTCTCTATCAAAATAAAATAATAATAAATTTGAGTTTCAACATTTTAAAAGATCATTGTGCAAAAAAAACAAAAAAAAAACTTGTTTCCTGTTGTGTAATAGTTTCATTACTATACACAGTGGTATTAGCAGAACTAGCTTGAATTGCATGGGTATGGAAGTTGGTAACTTAAATATTGTTATAAGTCACCACGACAATTAAATAGAGATGAAGCTTTTGCTAGAAAACACTAAAAAAACACTAAGTTTTATGAAAAAATAAATACTCCAAAAAACACTAAATAATTATTACTAGTAAAGACACCAGAATATTGTAAAAATGGCAAAAATTAAAACTTAACCACAGGCAATATGAGGAAGACTAAAAAAAAAAAGACCGAAAAAAAAGTACGAAATATTAATATATTTTTAAAAAAGCTGTTGCATTTCTTTCTTTTTTTAAAATCAGATTTTTGTGAAATTTAATTAAATTTCTTATGGTATTGTTTGGTCATTACACTAATCGAATAAAATTGTTTTAAATTATAACATGATTTTAAAAAAGTTAATTTAAAATATTATGTTTGGATGTGAATTGTCACAGAGAAGACAATATCTTGTCTGACAATTTTATTATATATCTAAATAAATAAATGCGATTTAAATTTTTTAATTTATCACACCTATATTCCAACCAAAACGGCTTACTGTTATTTTAATCAATAGTACAACATAGCCTTTTGAAATACTGTATATTTAGTAGATAGCAAAGACCCAAACATACCTATTTTTATGCTTAATTTGCATAACTATTTGTAAAACTACTTATAATAAATTAATGTTCGGTGTTATTCATTTGTAATTTTATTGTCCTATTTACCTATATGTAAGCAATAGTTTTGCTGATATTAACAGTATTAAAGTGATTTAATAAAAAATAATAAATTATCAAAACCTTTCTTAAAATATTATGTTCAGTAACTTTTAAAGGAGATAATTTAAATGAAAAGTATTAGGTTTTAAAATTTCAATAGATTCATATTAAAGATATGTGATGTAAGTTATACATTTAAAAAGAATATTTACGACTAGATTATTAGTTACTAGATGGCAAGTAGTTTTTGTATGTATGTATATATATATATATATATATATGTGTGTGTGTGTGTGAAAAAAACCAAACGGAAAACAGGTTAAAATGCAGGAGAAAAACAAAAACAAGAGATTTTACCCTTTCGTTCTTGTTTTTGTTTTTCTCCTGCATTTTAACCTGTTTTCCGTTTGTCTTTTTTCACACATTTTGTCAACCACAGCATTTCATTTTCATGACTTATTGTGCACCTTATCCCATATATATATATATATATATATATATATATATATATATATATAATAAATGTGAAAGTTTTTTCCCCACCTATCCTAACTATATTAACATTAAAACAGCTTATTTGATTCTATGACATTACATTATATTTTGAAATACCATATA